>OX457038.1:45645752-45667347 GCA_949752735.1 Lumbricus terrestris | reverse complement strand
AGAAAGATGGAAGGGACAAAATTTCCTGGAGATCGAATGAGGTGGAAAGAGGAAGAAATGACTTATTATGGCGCTAGACCAAAATGTCCTTCAGACTACCCTGTTACGGATACAATTGATGCAGGTTTTGACTTTGAACTTTACATGAGAGATAAACAAACGAGGATGATTAACAGAAAACTTGGAGGAAATAATTCTGAAAGTGAAGGTTCGGAGGTAACTGATTTGCGACCCTTGCATAATGTTTTGTTACATCCTGATCTGTTAGACTTGAGTAAAGGTTGTGCTGGGATCTTTGCTAATTCTGAGTGTATAGTTTCAGATATGGAGGATGGGGATTCGGCGCTGCCGAGGGAACTGGGACTCCCGACTTCAGATGCACATCCCGGGCACCCAACCCTCGTCCACCCTCGGGTTACCACCTTCCCACCGCCACCTTCATCGTCGCACCCTTTCGCCGTCCGAATCCCTCCTGCTTCGACTCTACCCGCTCCTGCCAAGGTGGAAAGAAACTCAATCGGTGGTTTCTTCGAATCGAATCCTGGAGTGAGAACAGTCACCCCAGTCACAGCCTCTGTGTGCAAACTGTCCGCATCCTTCGTGTCGTCGACTCAGTCAATAATGTCGACCATGTCCTCATCGTTGCAACCACAGGTTACACAAAGTTCTGCATACCTGCCTCCGAATACTGGTCCTTCCGCTCACCTGCCATGTTGTCGACCAACAACCGCTCTGTGGCATCCAGCTTCCGCCTATGATGAACGATTCTGGGTAGCCACGCGAGCAGCTCAGAACAACCAGGAAACGAAATTTCATGTTGTGTCTACATCCGGGAGCGAAAATCATCAGTTCCAGTTCGAACAGTATGCTGAACCGTTTACAGCTGAACCTCATCCAACGATCCAAGGTCGTCCTCAACCGAGTACGACTCCAACCTCGTCGGTCACTGTGCAGTCCCAACCACACGTGAGCAGAACTGTTGATTCGAAGTTTAAATCGTATATGAAACTGGACAGGTACAATGGAAAGACATCTGTCGAAGCTTTCCTAAAGAAATTCGAGATTTGTGCGAACTGTAATGACTGGTCGGATGGAGAGAAATTCGCTCAGCTGACCTGTGCCCTGACGGAGCCAGCCGATCAACTGCTCTACGAATTCGACTCCGAAACCATAGCATCCTGGTCTGACCTGGTTGATCGTCTACGCCTGCGGTATGGAAGCTCCGATCAAGCCGTCCTCTACCAGACCCAATTGAACACAAGACGTCAAAAGGTGGGTGAAGATCTCAGTTCTGTAGTACGAGATATACGACGAATCATGATTCTTGCGTTCCCTGGCCCCACCTCGGTACACAGTGAAGTCATCGCTATTCGTGCATTCCTCGACGCCTTGCGAGACAGAGACTTAGCCATGAAGGTTCGCGAGAGAGAGCCTACCACCTTGGACCATGCTTATAAGACTGCCATGCGTTTAGAGGGTTACCGCCAAGCAGATGATGGTAACTCTGGCCGCGACGAACATCGACCTAGTCGGGTTAAGACTGTAACAGAAGTGGACTCTGCCCCTGCTCACAGTCAGAGACAATTCCAAGAACTCGTGCTGCAAAGGCTCGAGCAGATGGAAGCACGAATAAACGGCCTACGCAGTAGCCCCTCCGGTGATGGACAGTTTCGCCCCTGGCGGCCTCGAAGTCAGGTTCCACCCAAGGCGGAGCCTACCTTCGGTAATCAACGAACCGTGAACCGCTCATCAAGATTCCCTGCGGGTGACCGACGCTGTTTCGAGTGTCAGCAACCCGGTCATTTTGCTCGAGTTTGTCCCACTCGTTACCACGACTCGACGCCGGGGATGGAGAGAGAAGGACTAGAACACAATGAAGTACGCGACGTCCGCTACGTGAAGGGAAACAATGACGCCTACCTCGACGTCACAGTAAACGGGAAAAAGGCAAAGGCGCTGCTGGACTCCGGATGTGAGGTGACCCTTTGTCCCGTTTCTCTAGTACGCCAAGAGGACATTCAGAGTTCCCAGCAACGGTTACACGCTGTGAACGGGTCAGTGGTTCGTGTGGCTGGGGAGGTGAAACTTCAAGTACGAATCGGTAACCATCCCTTCGAAATACCCTGCCTGGTTACCGAACAAGTGTCCGAACTCATCCTGGGAATGGAATGGATGAAAAATGAAAATGTGCTGTGGCACATGGGACAAAACTGGATTCTGATAGGGAGACGTCGGTTTCAAGTTCGGCAGAGAAATCGTCCGGCGCAGTGTCGTCGGGTCACCGTGTCAACCGCTGCCTTGGTGTCATCGAAAGTAGACGAAAAGCCTTCAGTGAGGCGTCCGGATCCAAAAGCCGCTGGAAAATCCTGTGTTGTTCCGCTAGCATCAGTCGAGACAGAAACACTACAACCAGAGGGAGTTCCTGTTCCAGCCAGTCCTGGGGGGGAGATCGACCAGCCTAAGGTGGTGGCCCGAGTCCCGCCTTGTAGGGGTGTGCATCTGCCCTCCCACTTCGCCAGCCCCACTCGCGATGGAATGTGGCCTCTACCGACTTCCGTCGGGCCTCGTGGTGCGAACATGCATCCTTCCTCTGGTCTCGCCGCCTACCGAGACAGGGAGAGGAAACGCACCAGAGTCCCTCAGAATCGTCACTTTCTGTCGAGAGGCACCATTCCTCACCATCGCTGGCGAGATCACAAAGAAATCTTCGTGCAGCCTTGGGGATATAGATGGTAATGTAGTGTAATGTGATGGTAACGTCGCGTAATGGCGACGAGTAGAGACTGTGGCGAGAAGCCTAGGTTTTAGTTCCTTTGGATGAATAAAATGTTTAGTTTTTAACTTTGATCTAGGTTAGGTCATTGGGGGTAGATAAGAATTGTTTACTTGTGTGTTGTATTGCATTGTTGTCTTTATTGCCACAGAAGAAAGGCAAAATGTTGTGTTTGCATGTAGTGCTTAATATCTGATGTGCATAACCTTGATTGCAGATTAAACTTTGAATTTAAAATGTGCTAGATTAGGAGCAAATTTCATTTGTGCATTGATTGAAAAGTAGTCTGCTAGAATTTGGTGAATTACCCTGATGTATGCATTGGCCTGAGTAGTCGGTAAGTGAGTAAGTTGTAGACTAGTAGGCAGACTGATGTTGTTGCAGGCATTAAGGATTGCATGCGAAGGTGAGACTAAGGACCTGTTATTTGGTAAGAGCGGTAATCCGTCCAATCGTCGCTATTGGTTGCTCAAGTGGACTCTTTCCTGTGTGGAAATGGAGGTGTAGAGGTCATGGTTTAGGTCATGGAGTAAATCCGTCCTAGTTATGCATTAGGTACGCTTCACTAAGCGGTAAGGCCTGGTGTAGGTAGCTTCAGCCTTCATGTAATGTGTCTTGCCTGTAATAATGATTAGTGCCAATGTCTATGATTTTTTTTTATCTTACTGGGAGAATACGGCTGTAGAAATGGTTTGACATAGGATAATAGAATTCTTAAAGAGCACTGCATACATTCAGGATTGCTGTTGATACTTAGCTATTTGTCATGTTGAATAAGAGTCTAAATTCTTATATAAAAGTTTGTTGTAAGGATTAAACTTTTGATTAAGCAGTAACTGGGAAACAGTAGTAATAATTGACTAGGAGTCTAAGGTGTGTATTGCCCTGAGGAAGTTAAGTAAGCAAATCAGTGGTAAACTTGTGGGTAGACTGAAGTTGTTGCAGGCATTGAGGGTTACATAGAAGAGGAGGCTGGTGGTCTGTTAGTTAGATGAGCGGTAATCCGTCCAATCGTCGCTATTGGTTGCTTAAGTGGATTCTTTCCTGTGTGGAAATGGAGGTGAACTTTTTCCTGTGTGGGAATGAATGAGATGTAATAAGCGGTAATCCGTCCAATCGTCGTTATTGGTTGCTCGAGAGTTTTCCTGTGTGGGAATGAATGTGATGTACTCTTTCCGTTGGTGGAAATGGAGGTGAACTTTTTCCTGTGTGGGAATGAATGAGATGTACTCTTTCCGTTGGTGGAAATGGATGTAAACTTTTTCCTGTGTGGAAATGATGGTGATATATTCTTTCCGTTGGTGGAAATGTGTGTACTTTGTCCTGTGTGGACTTCCTGCGTAGAAAGGTGACGTAGAGGTAACAGCGTAGGTCATGGAGTCAATCCGTCCTAGTGGTCATAGGTACGCTTCGCTAAGCGGTAAGGCCTTATGCAGCTGGTTCAAGCCTTGATGTAACGTGTGGTGCCTGTAATAATGTGTCAGCTACTGGTGTTGATGATTTGTGCTTGCTGAGAGTTAACTTTGGGCTGGATACATAATAATGGAAGATGATTCATTTTTGGTTTAGTTGGCTTTTGGATAGAAAAATGCTTTAAGTCAAATTGCCGTAGGTTTCGTGCTAGTCTAAGGTTGTTGTTAATGTTTGTAGTTAGTAACAGGTTAATTGTGTTAGGATTATCTGTAGGATGTGGGTCCGAGGCATGATTGTATGTGGTAGAGGGCAATCTCTTGGTTTGTGGCTTCGTGCCGTTGCTGAAATGGATTGTAGTGCATTGTTTACTGTAACTGTTCGCTGTGCATTACCTGAAACCTGGGTGGGAGGATAACCCGATAGCACCTGATAATGTGTAAGAGTATGGGCAATATTTCTTTTGGGATTCCCAACTTTGCTTTAGTTCAGAGACTTTGGGTCTGGTAGTTAGTGGTCCCGGGGTTCGTGGAAACAGAGACTGGTGATTAAACACCAATGGCCTGTATTCCGACGAGGATTGGGTAACCAATGGACGTAGATAAGTTAACCCTAGTGAGGTAAGGGCTGGTCTCGTGGTATGCTTTCTCTGAATAGCCTGATACCTTGACCTAATATGCCTTTGCTGATTTGTGGTCTGCGTGGAGACGGGAGCGAGAGTGAGTTGGGGACCTTCAATTTAAGTAGACGTCCCTCCTTCTTTTTGCTGGTGATTCCGACCGAACGGTTTCAGGGAGATTGCAAAGTAAGGATGTTACATGAGCGATTACATTGCCCTGCAGTCGCGTTGAGAATTTAAGCAGCTGTGTTATTAGTGTTTAGTTAATATGGGTAAAGCTGTGCTAAGATGCTATACTTTGTATGCCTGAACTTTTACAGCAAGCGTTGCTATGAGTTTGATTAATTGATTCCTCATTTCGCGAATTAGGAACCCTGTTGGTTCTTGGAGTTAAAATGAGACTTCGCATATCCGCAATATGTTGTGCACAGCTGCTGACGCAGAATTGCATGCTTTCTGTTCAGACTGTTCTTAGTTAGTATTGTCTTTCAGTATAGTTAATGATGACCTTGACTTAGCAACTCATGTGAAGCGGATTCAGCACGCGACCTCTGCTGAATTTTCCAGTAGTATGGAAAATTCGGGCTAAGTAGGGGGGAGTGTAGCGTTTGTGGAAACGCTGCAAATCTTACTTACTTTTATCTGTATTGCGCATAACGTTTTTAGCTAATTCTATGCTGCACCAGAGCGAGGCTGCAGACAATGCGCCAGACACGCACGTGACCTCTTCGCTGACGTGGCGAAAGAGCGGGCGCCGCTGATAGGCCAAGAGCGGCGCGTGACCTAAAACGGCGGTAAGAAGCCGTTTCTGATTGGTTGTTGGGACAGAGAGAGTCAGTTGCCGTGAAGATGTTGAGCTGGTGAGACCTGCGGAGGTCGATGCAACCATTTTCTAGTCGAAATTGACGTTAAAACTAATATTTTTAAGGGTATAAATTATCGGAAATGCAACTAAATTAATCGCTAAACTACGGCAAAGATTGAGCCTTGCCTCCGGTGGAAGGGAAAACTTTGGAGGAAGCAAATTGACCTAAAAACCAGGGAAGTAATAGATTTTAGCGTAGCACGTGCTGAATTTGTGACTTAGCGATTGCAAGGTTAAAATGGTTATTATGTGTTGAAGTGGATAATATTGTTTAATATAGACTGACAAATTAACGTGGCCATTGCATTACAGAACTGAATATATATATATAAAAGATAATTACTATAAATAGCGGCGAAACGAAAAGATTATTGTGGCATGGTAATTCAGTCTGAAGTATTGAAGTTAATTATCTGAAACGTTGCTAATTAATTAGAGGTTACAGAATGCTATGGTAATAGTTACGGAACAGAAATCTAGTCGGTAGACGACTTGCATGTAAGAATTGAACTGTGAGTAGGGTTGATGTAAATCGTGTAGTGGCAGTTCGTGATGTTGTTAGCGCTAGAAATGTCTAAGTGAACTGACCTAACAAATAGAAAAGACTGTATTTGCGTAGGTTACTGCTAGCTAAATGTTAGTTAAGTATTTGTTACCTGAATAAATAAGGTGTTAAATATATAATCAACGAAGGCGATTGTTTGAGTGCATTGAAACTAGGGCGAAGAAGAGTAGGCCATGTCCCGTGTAAACTCTTTAAGTGGAGACACCCCAGGGGAATCAGACAGTTCCGAGGAAGGGGGTTCGGGTAGAGAAATCGAAGCATTTGTTGAGCGTCCTGGAAATAAGGCCCAGTACAACCCACTAATTCTCCAGGAAACCGACGACCTTTCACCCAAATCTGCCAAAAGGGGCATGAACCCAGACGAGCACCGACGCGAGGGTGCTGTTGCCAGTCGACCAACGGCCCCGGAGATATGTAGTTCCGGCCCTGGTATCCGTGAATTTACAGAGCGCAGACGTCCCTCCCTGTCACCCAGACCTGAAGTTCCCGAATACATGTTCCTATCGCCCCGGCAGTACGCCGCAGCGCTAGCAGGGGGAGTTGGAAGTGAGCAAGTAAGTGAGGCCACAATTGCACGAGCTCCTGCCCCTCTAGCGGCTAGGGCGGGCGTTACAAATGGTACCAGAAGTGGGGTGATTGTGGAACAAAGGGAACCGATGGAACAGGTGGAACCAAGAAAGATGGAAGGGACAAAATTTCCTGGAGATCGAATGAGGTGGAAAGAGGAAGAAATGACTTATTATGGCGCTAGACCAAAATGTCCTTCAGACTACCCTGTTACGGATACAATTGATGCAGGTTTTGACTTTGAACTTTACATGAGAGATAAACAAACGAGGATGATTAACAGAAAACTTGGAGGAAATAATTCTGAAAGTGAAGGTTCGGAGGTAACTGATTTGCGACCCTTGCATAATGTTTTGTTACATCCTGATCTGTTAGACTTGAGTAAAGGTTGTGCTGGGATCTTTGCTAATTCTGAGTGTATAGTTTCAGATATGGAGGATGGGGATTCGGCGCTGCCGAGGGAACTGGGACTCCCGACTTCAGATGCACATCCCGGGCACCCAACCCTCGTCCACCCTCGGGTTACCACCTTCCCACCGCCACCTTCATCGTCGCACCCTTTCGCCGTCCGAATCCCTCCTGCTTCGACTCTACCCGCTCCTGCCAAGGTGGAAAGAAACTCAATCGGTGGTTTCTTCGAATCGAATCCTGGAGTGAGAACAGTCACCCCAGTCACAGCCTCTGTGTGCAAACTGTCCGCATCCTTCGTGTCGTCGACTCAGTCAATAATGTCGACCATGTCCTCATCGTTGCAACCACAGGTTACACAAAGTTCTGCATACCTGCCTCCGAATACTGGTCCTTCCGCTCACCTGCCATGTTGTCGACCAACAACCGCTCTGTGGCATCCAGCTTCCGCCTATGATGAACGATTCTGGGTAGCCACGCGAGCAGCTCAGAACAACCAGGAAACGAAATTTCATGTTGTGTCTACATCCGGGAGCGAAAATCATCAGTTCCAGTTCGAACAGTATGCTGAACCGTTTACAGCTGAACCTCATCCAACGATCCAAGGTCGTCCTCAACCGAGTACGACTCCAACCTCGTCGGTCACTGTGCAGTCCCAACCACACGTGAGCAGAACTGTTGATTCGAAGTTTAAATCGTATATGAAACTGGACAGGTACAATGGAAAGACATCTGTCGAAGCTTTCCTAAAGAAATTCGAGATTTGTGCGAACTGTAATGACTGGTCGGATGGAGAGAAATTCGCTCAGCTGACCTGTGCCCTGACGGAGCCAGCCGATCAACTGCTCTACGAATTCGACTCCGAAACCATAGCATCCTGGTCTGACCTGGTTGATCGTCTACGCCTGCGGTATGGAAGCTCCGATCAAGCCGTCCTCTACCAGACCCAATTGAACACAAGACGTCAAAAGGTGGGTGAAGATCTCAGTTCTGTAGTACGAGATATACGACGAATCATGATTCTTGCGTTCCCTGGCCCCACCTCGGTACACAGTGAAGTCATCGCTATTCGTGCATTCCTCGACGCCTTGCGAGACAGAGACTTAGCCATGAAGGTTCGCGAGAGAGAGCCTACCACCTTGGACCATGCTTATAAGACTGCCATGCGTTTAGAGGGTTACCGCCAAGCAGATGATGGTAACTCTGGCCGCGACGAACATCGACCTAGTCGGGTTAAGACTGTAACAGAAGTGGACTCTGCCCCTGCTCACAGTCAGAGACAATTCCAAGAACTCGTGCTGCAAAGGCTCGAGCAGATGGAAGCACGAATAAACGGCCTACGCAGTAGCCCCTCCGGTGATGGACAGTTTCGCCCCTGGCGGCCTCGAAGTCAGGTTCCACCCAAGGCGGAGCCTACCTTCGGTAATCAACGAACCGTGAACCGCTCATCAAGATTCCCTGCGGGTGACCGACGCTGTTTCGAGTGTCAGCAACCCGGTCATTTTGCTCGAGTTTGTCCCACTCGTTACCACGACTCGACGCCGGGGATGGAGAGAGAAGGACTAGAACACAATGAAGTACGCGACGTCCGCTACGTGAAGGGAAACAATGACGCCTACCTCGACGTCACAGTAAACGGGAAAAAGGCAAAGGCGCTGCTGGACTCCGGATGTGAGGTGACCCTTTGTCCCGTTTCTCTAGTACGCCAAGAGGACATTCAGAGTTCCCAGCAACGGTTACACGCTGTGAACGGGTCAGTGGTTCGTGTGGCTGGGGAGGTGAAACTTCAAGTACGAATCGGTAACCATCCCTTCGAAATACCCTGCCTGGTTACCGAACAAGTGTCCGAACTCATCCTGGGAATGGAATGGATGAAAAATGAAAATGTGCTGTGGCACATGGGACAAAACTGGATTCTGATAGGGAGACGTCGGTTTCAAGTTCGGCAGAGAAATCGTCCGGCGCAGTGTCGTCGGGTCACCGTGTCAACCGCTGCCTTGGTGTCATCGAAAGTAGACGAAAAGCCTTCAGTGAGGCGTCCGGATCCAAAAGCCGCTGGAAAATCCTGTGTTGTTCCGCTAGCATCAGTCGAGACAGAAACACTACAACCAGAGGGAGTTCCTGTTCCAGCCAGTCCTGGGGGGGAGATCGACCAGCCTAAGGTGGTGGCCCGAGTCCCGCCTTGTAGGGGTGTGCATCTGCCCTCCCACTTCGCCAGCCCCACTCGCGATGGAATGTGGCCTCTACCGACTTCCGTCGGGCCTCGTGGTGCGAACATGCATCCTTCCTCTGGTCTCGCCGCCTACCGAGACAGGGAGAGGAAACGCACCAGAGTCCCTCAGAATCGTCACTTTCTGTCGAGAGGCACCATTCCTCACCATCGCTGGCGAGATCACAAAGAAATCTTCGTGCAGCCTTGGGGATATAGATGGTAATGTAGTGTAATGTGATGGTAACGTCGCGTAATGGCGACGAGTAGAGACTGTGGCGAGAAGCCTAGGTTTTAGTTCCTTTGGATGAATAAAATGTTTAGTTTTTAACTTTGATCTAGGTTAGGTCATTGGGGGTAGATAAGAATTGTTTACTTGTGTGTTGTATTGCATTGTTGTCTTTATTGCCACAGAAGAAAGGCAAAATGTTGTGTTTGCATGTAGTGCTTAATATCTGATGTGCATAACCTTGATTGCAGATTAAACTTTGAATTTAAAATGTGCTAGATTAGGAGCAAATTTCATTTGTGCATTGATTGAAAAGTAGTCTGCTAGAATTTGGTGAATTACCCTGATGTATGCATTGGCCTGAGTAGTCGGTAAGTGAGTAAGTTGTAGACTAGTAGGCAGACTGATGTTGTTGCAGGCATTAAGGATTGCATGCGAAGGTGAGACTAAGGACCTGTTATTTGGTAAGAGCGGTAATCCGTCCAATCGTCGCTATTGGTTGCTCAAGTGGACTCTTTCCTGTGTGGAAATGGAGGTGTAGAGGTCATGGTTTAGGTCATGGAGTAAATCCGTCCTAGTTATGCATTAGGTACGCTTCACTAAGCGGTAAGGCCTGGTGTAGGTAGCTTCAGCCTTCATGTAATGTGTCTTGCCTGTAATAATGATTAGTGCCAATGTCTATGATTTTTTTTTATCTTACTGGGAGAATACGGCTGTAGAAATGGTTTGACATAGGATAATAGAATTCTTAAAGAGCACTGCATACATTCAGGATTGCTGTTGATACTTAGCTATTTGTCATGTTGAATAAGAGTCTAAATTCTTATATAAAAGTTTGTTGTAAGGATTAAACTTTTGATTAAGCAGTAACTGGGAAACAGTAGTAATAATTGACTAGGAGTCTAAGGTGTGTATTGCCCTGAGGAAGTTAAGTAAGCAAATCAGTGGTAAACTTGTGGGTAGACTGAAGTTGTTGCAGGCATTGAGGGTTACATAGAAGAGGAGGCTGGTGGTCTGTTAGTTAGATGAGCGGTAATCCGTCCAATCGTCGCTATTGGTTGCTTAAGTGGATTCTTTCCTGTGTGGAAATGGAGGTGAACTTTTTCCTGTGTGGGAATGAATGAGATGTAATAAGCGGTAATCCGTTCAATCGTCGTTATTGGTTGCTCGAGAGTTTTCCTGTGTGGGAATGAATGTGATGTACTCTTTCCGTTGGTGGAAATGGAGGTGAACTTTTTCCTGTGTGGGAATGAATGAGATGTACTCTTTCCGTTGGTGGAAATGGATGTAAACTTTTTCCTGTGTGGAAATGATGGTGATATATTCTTTCCGTTGGTGGAAATGTGTGTACTTTGTCCTGTGTGGACTTCCTGCGTAGAAAGGTGACGTAGAGGTAACAGCGTAGGTCATGGAGTCAATCCGTCCTAGTGGTCATAGGTACGCTTCGCTAAGCGGTAAGGCCTTATGCAGCTGGTTCAAGCCTTGATGTAACGTGTGGTGCCTGTAATAATGTGTCAGCTACTGGTGTTGATGATTTGTGCTTGCTGAGAGTTAACTTTGGGCTGGATACATAATAATGGAAGATGATTCATTTTTGGTTTAGTTGGCTTTTGGATAGAAAAATGCTTTAAGTCAAATTGCCGTAGGTTTCGTGCTAGTCTAAGGTTGTTGTTAATGTTTGTAGTTAGTAACAGGTTAATTGTGTTAGGATTATCTGTAGGATGTGGGTCCGAGGCATGATTGTATGTGGTAGAGGGCAATCTCTTGGTTTGTGGCTTCGTGCCGTTGCTGAAATGGATTGTAGTGCATTGTTTACTGTAACTGTTCGCTGTGCATTACCTGAAACCTGGGTGGGAGGATAACCCGATAGCACCTGATAATGTGTAAGAGTATGGGCAATATTTCTTTTGGGATTCCCAACTTTGCTTTAGTTCAGAGATTTTGGGTCTGGTAGTTAGTGGTCCCGGGGTTCGTGGAAACAGAGACTGGTGATTAAACACCAATGGCCTGTATTCCGACGAGGATTGGGTAACCAATGGACGTAGATAAGTTAACCCTAGTGAGGTAAGGGCTGGTCTCGTGGTATGCTTTCTCTGAATAGCCTGATACCTTGACCTAATATGCCTTTGCTGATTTGTGGTCTGCGTGGAGACGGGAGCGAGAGTGAGTTGGGGACCTTCAATTTAAGTAGACGTCCCTCCTTCTTTTTGCTGGTGATTCCGACCGAACGGTTTCAGGGAGATTGCAAAGTAAGGATGTTACATGAGCGATTACATTGCCCTGCAGTCGCGTTGAGAATTTAAGCAGCTGTGTTATTAGTGTTTAGTTAATATGGGTAAAGCTGTGCTAAGATGCTATACTTTGTATGCCTGAACTTTTACAGCAAGCGTTGCTATGAGTTTGATTAATTGATTCCTCATTTCGCGAATTAGGAACCCTGTTGGTTCTTGGAGTTAAAATGAGACTTCGCATATCCGCAATATGTTGTGCACAGCTGCTGACGCAGAATTGCATGCTTTCTGTTCAGACTGTTCTTAGTTAGTATTGTCTTTCAGTATAGTTAATGATGACCTTGACTTAGCAACTCATGTGAAGCGGATTCAGCACGCGACCTCTGCTGAATTTTCCAGTAGTATGGAAAATTCGGGCTAAGTAGGGGGGAGTGTAGCGTTTGTGGAAACGCTGCAAATCTTACTTACTTTTATCTGTATTGCGCATAACGTTTTTAGCTAATTCTATGCTGCACCAGAGCGAGGCTGCAGACAATGCGCCAGACACGCACGTGACCTCTTCGCTGACGTGGCGAAAGAGCGGGCGCCGCTGATAGGCCAAGAGCGGCGCGTGACCTAAAACGGCGGTAAGAAGCCGTTTCTGATTGGTTGTTGGGACAGAGAGAGTCAGTTGCCGTGAAGATGTTGAGCTGGTGAGACCTGCGGAGGTCGATGCAACCATTTTCTAGTCGAAATTGACGTTAAAACTAATATTTTTAAGGGTATAAATTATCGGAAATGCAACTAAATTAATCGCTAAACTACGGCAAAGATTGAGCCTTGCCTCCGGTGGAAGGGAAAACTTTGGAGGAAGCAAATTGACCTAAAAACCAGGGAAGTAATAGATTTTAGCGTAGCACGTGCTGAATTTGTGACTTAGCGATTGCAAGGTTAAAATGGTTATTATGTGTTGAAGTGGATAATATTGTTTAATATAGACTGACAAATTAACGTGGCCATTGCATTACAGAACTGAATATATATATATAAAAGATAATTACTATAAATAGCGGCGAAACGAAAAGATTATTGTGGCATGGTAATTCAGTCTGAAGTATTGAAGTTAATTATCTGAAACGTTGCTAATTAATTAGAGGTTACAGAATGCTATGGTAATAGTTACGGAACAGAAATCTAGTCGGTAGACGACTTGCATGTAAGAATTGAACTGTGAGTAGGGTTGATGTAAATCGTGTAGTGGCAGTTCGTGATGTTGTTAGCGCTAGAAATGTCTAAGTGAACTGACCTAACAAATAGAAAAGACTGTATTTGCGTAGGTTACTGCTAGCTAAATGTTAGTTAAGTATTTGTTACCTGAATAAATAAGGTGTTAAATATATAATCAACGAAGGCGATTGTTTGAGTGCATTGAAACTAGGGCGAAGAAGAGTAGGCCATGTCCCGTGTAAACTCTTTAAGTGGAGACACCCCAGGGGAATCAGACAGTTCCGAGGAAGGGGGTTCGGGTAGAGAAATCGAAGCATTTGTTGAGCGTCCTGGAAATAAGGCCCAGTACAACCCACTAATTCTCCAGGAAACCGACGACCTTTCACCCAAATCTGCCAAAAGGGGCATGAACCCAGACGAGCACCGACGCGAGGGTGCTGTTGCCAGTCGACCAACGGCCCCGGAGATATGTAGTTCCGGCCCTGGTATCCGTGAATTTACAGAGCGCAGACGTCCCTCCCTGTCACCCAGACCTGAAGTTCCCGAATACATGTTCCTATCGCCCCGGCAGTACGCCGCAGCGCTAGCAGGGGGAGTTGGAAGTGAGCAAGTAAGTGAGGCCACAATTGCACGAGCTCCTGCCCCTCTAGCGGCTAGGGCGGGCGTTACAATATCAATATAGGTTAATTCTTTAAATTAGACCTACGAGTCTAGTCGATACGCTGGTGTTCCGCCTAATAACATAGGCCTACATATGACGCGTCTTATTCATCGTCAAGCCCCACTGTTTGTTCACAACAATATTTGAATAAGCCTATTATTTCAAATAAAAGACCTAATAATTCCGTTGAAATTCTGTTAAAAGATTAAAAAAGCACAGCAACGTCGAATAGGCCTACGGTTGGCACTTTGGACGTTGAGTGATTGGTCCACTCAGGAGGCGTGCCATTGAGAACGTTCATAAGTTTGTAAAGACATTCTAATGATAAAGTCCCATCACTGACAAGAACTGCAACTATGATTATCATTAGCATATCAATTGCTCAGGTTGGTTACAATTTATTGCAAAAACTCTTTATAAGCTTAGGCCTACTCTATGAACGCAATTAGCCTATCCAATATAAATAATAATTACAGACGAATAAGTCGAGCTGCAAGGATAATTATTGTTCTGCTGGGTAATTATGTGACCCGTAGTCTTTACCGTTGGCCTATAATAGCAAAGCGGTAATGTTTGATAGGATGTTGTCGTCAGCAGTCACGGCTTAAGCAGGAACTTCGAATAAGAAGACAAGATACGCTTAAACACCTTTAGGTTAATGAAGTTTGTTTCTGAACTGCAAGTCATGTTGGCTGTCGTTGTTCTTGTTCTGTGTTCTGTCGCTATAGGTGAGTAAAGAAAAAGGAAGATAAAATTCAAAACATCGTAGAGAGATCTACAACCTTTCTCCATTAGTCAAACGGTCATATCATATGGAACAATTTCGTGAGGCAGGCCTGCTTACAGAGCAATATTATTTTAAGCGTCGTTACGCATACAAGCAACTGAACATGTACCTCAAGTAGGCTATCGCTGTTTCTTCTTAACCCTTTTCACGTGCAATTTTAGCCTAACCTTTGTTCAGTGTCTGCATAATATAATATCGTTTACAAGCATCCGAAAACTGCTCATTATCGTCGAGCTGGATTGGAAAAGCTTCTCGTAATCGTGATCATAATATCCAAATTTCTACAGCGCCCCTCGAAAGCCAAGCGCAGGGAACCAGCTTGCTCACGAACGCTGCTTCTGAGTAGCATCGTAGAGGGGCGCTATGTAAGTCCTCACGACGAAAGAATGGAAATCAATTCCATCATAGCCCTCGTTACGCCTCTTCGTGCAACCGTTTGGAGTGGCGACTTATAAATCCCATTGTATCGCGCAACATTTTCCAGAAGGCTTAGACCCTATGTATTGTCGCATAGTGTAGACCTATATACCATTTCACAGTAAATTGGCTGTTCTCTGTGTGTCAGTACATTCTTTCAAGCTGCAAGTAGCCTAAGCCTATGTAAGCAGATACTGACGTCAGCAAAACACACTTCATTTCCTTGTTTTAGAATTTGCCAATGCAATCAGTGTGTGCTTTTCAGATCTCTCTTTTGTGTTGACTTTGCAAGTTGAGTTTCTGAATTTCTTTAGCATGCGCTGTCCTCGTCAGTGGACCTTCCAACGTCGTTGCGTTGAAAGGAACGAGAGTGGAATTGCTCTGCGAGGCGACGAAGGCATCATGCAGATTTCACTGGACATTCACTGCCCTTGGTGAGTCAGAGGTGACCGTATATAGCGATGGAATTGGAGTCAACAAGATACACGCAGGCAGGATGACAGTAAATGAGATGGAAAGGTCTCGTAATTTGGTCATCGTCTCTGTGAAGTTGGAGGATGCTGGTACCTATGTGTGCAAGGTCATCTCTACAAATGGAAACTACAACGTCACGAAAGAGAGCGGACAACTTATTGTCTTAGGTAAAATAGTCTACATCCGAATTAATTATTATTCATATGAACATTCATACTATCATACCTCTCCGGAATTTATGACCTTGCTGCACTTGCTTTATATAGGCACAATAGCGAGTCTTTTGCTATCTAATTCTGTCAATCAATAGAGTCAACGTTCTAAATGTACATTTTACGGTATCCGGACTTTTCCCCCCGGCCCATTTCCCCCCCGCCATTTCCCCCCTGCCATTTCCCCCCGAAGACAATTTCCCCCCCGCCATTTCCCCCCCCGCCATTTCCCCCCCGCCATTACTCCCCGTCGAATACCTCTCTAGATGGAAGACAAATCATATAAACGGAGTATTCGACTTGTCAATCCCGCTTCCATTTAAGTAAGAACATTTTCATAAATCCAGCTTCCATTTAAGAAAGAGCATTTTCATCATTCCAGCTTCTATTTAAGTAAGAACATTTTCATCATTCCAGCTTCTATGTTATTGCTTAAATGGAAGCGGGATTGATGAAAATGCTCTTACTTAAATAGACGCTGGATTGATGAAAATACTCTTACTTAAATAGAAGCTGGATTTATGAAAATGTTCTTACTTAAATGGAAGCTGGATTGATGAAAATGTTCTTACTTAAATGGAAGCGGGATTGATGAAAATGCTCTTACTTAAATAGACGCTGGATTGATGAAAATACTCTTACTTAAATAGAAGCTGGATTTATGAAAATGTTCTTACTTAAATGGAAGCTGGATTTATGAAAATGTTCTTACTTAAATGGAAGCGGGATTGATGAAAATGCTCTTACTTAAATAGAAGCTGGATTGATGAAAATGTTCTTGCTTAAATAGAAGCTGGATTTATGAAAATGTTATTGCTTAAATGGAAGCTGATCATTGTCTCCGGGGGGTAATGGCGGGGGGGAAATGGCGGGGGGGAAATGGCGGGGGGGAAATGGCTCCGGGGGGAAATGGCAGGGGGGAAATGGCGGGGGGGAAATGGGCCGGGGGGAAAAGTCCTAGACCCACATTTTACATATAAATGTGCACATATAAATTACTTTGGCTACGAATCTGGACTCCTACAGACCAGTGCTGGCTTTAAGGAATTTTTAGAACTGCACAGCTCTTTCTTTCCTTTCCCATCCTCCACAGTAAATTACTTCCAATCGAAGAACAATGACCTTTTTTGCTAGTTTTAACTGTACAGAAGTGCTTCTACAACTGCCAAATCCATTTAGAACTGCACATTTTGTGTACAACTGCACGTTAAAAAAGCCCTGCTACAAACTGGTTTGATCATTAACTTGTTATGACAGTGGTCTCCTTCTATGGAATTCATTAAGATATTCTCACATTATGCACAGTGATCTCATGGTTAAAATAAAATGTTAATTGAAATTGCAGTCCTTTATATTACAACACTCGGATGTTCTAAATTCTAACTTTAACAGCGAATATGCACAATTTTATCCATAAATCTACCAATTTTCCTACCAAATAATTTTTAAAATTGTCATCTGACAGATGGTGAACCAGAATGTGGCACGAATCTGACCAGCCTATACAACTCCGCTACGGAGGGCGATCACTTCCAGCTCTTCTGCAACATCAGCTTTAGAGGCAACTGGATGCCTAAGATGGACTGCTCTCAAGATGGCGACAATAGGACAAGATTGAGCGAAGATACATCGCTCAAAAGTTCTATATCAGACCAGCAGAGCGTCATACACATCGTGACATATGTTGCTGAGCGATCAATGCATAATACGCTGTATTCATGTCGAATACTCTTCTTAAGAGAACACCGGTTCGATCACTTTGCATACAACAACGTGTCGCACTATACTAGAAGTTGGACTTCACCGCGAGTTAACATTACGTGTGAGCATTCTATTTAATAGGCATATTGCAATATCAATACTGCTCCTTGATACTGATATAGAAATGATAAATTTCACATCATTACGCTGAATTAGATCCCATGATTTCAAACGTCACAAAATGTAGCCTAAATTCTCTCAGTTCATGGGCTTGATACTTGTTCAGGAAGCAACTAGTATAAGCGAAAAATTGTCAGTCTCATCAACATTTTCTCAATGATTCCTCACTGACTTTAATGGGCAGTTTTTCACCATCTGTATCCTGAAATACCATAACTATTCGAGTTCTAACCGATGGATATGCATACTGTAAAAGTTGAAATACCTCGAGTTACATCAGCAACATCACCTTCCTCAGGCTCCTCTATCCATCACAACTCGGGCTTTCATTCGAAACTGAAGTCACACCTTTCAAGAACTCTTACCCTGTTTCATCTGATCATTCACCTTCCCGGTCCATACGACACCCACCTTAGTAACTGTCCCGCCCCCTCTGAACCTACGATAACTTTACCGGGACCACCTTCGGACTACTCTTACGGACAACCCTTTTGACTTGACGCATAGCTCGTGAATAAGCTCGTGCCGCGCGCTTGGCTTTCGAGTAGCGCTTTAGAAGTTTGGAGATTACGATTACAATTGCTAACATGTATACATACGCATTATATTGCAGATGCACCAAAGCAGTTGTCGATCTTGCCTGAGAAGCAGATCTACAACCCTGGAGATAGACTGACCTGCTCCAGTGATGCCAATCCATCGCCTCACATCGAATGGAAAGAACTTAACACCGGTCGATCCGTCCCCGGAAGGTCGTTTCCTATCAAGGAATACATGACGCAGGAACCGATATCAGATCTGGAGTGTATCGCAAGAAATTCAGTGGGAGCGACCAGCAGAAAGATATCCTTTTCGGTCGAGAGTGAGAATCGCAAAAGTCTTTAAATGTCTTGCTGTTTATTAATATTTTCATAATATATGCAACTTCAAAATTGTGACACTAACTGATGTCTTATTCCCGCAAAGTTAATTTTAAGAAAATGACTTTAGAAATTCATTAAGCCCACCTTCCGCGAGTGATGTTTGAACCGGCAGTGGCGTAGACAAGGAGGTTTCGGGGGGTTAAAACACCTCATTGGCCTAGAAAAGTTTTTTTAAAGGCTATTTATCCGCTTAAATAAGAAAAACAAAATAATTGCTTGTAGTAACAATTGTTTTTCTTACTTTATTCTCTATGTTACTTTATTCCCTTTTTATTTACAGTAGGCTAATACTGTTGGGTTGGTGTCAGAAAGGGCATCCGGCCAGGCAAAACAACCCAGCCCCCATCATAAATTCCTGGCTACGCCACTGTGAACCGGCACCGGGTTCCAATCGGGTCAAAATTTTAAAAGCATCGATTGAATTTCTCCAAGAATGTGTAGATTATTCTGCATTCAGTCATTCTGAAAATAATTAACATCATTATTACATGAATGAATTGTTGCGCTGTATATTGCTCTTCTAATCGTGATTTCTAAATGTAGAAAGCACTACTCTAAAGCTTAATGTGGGGCACCAGCTTATTAATGAAGGCGACGTTGTATGAGGTCCAACTTCGATTTCCAGATTTCCAGACAGATCACGGACAAGAGTTAGAGGTCTTGTTAATTAAGGATGAGAAAGCTGAAGGTGGCGGATCGGATGGGTAGCACAGAAATTCTTGAAACCCAGAATTTTGTGGACCCAAAGGTGAGACTCAAATTTGGATGGCGAGCCTGTGATGTGACAGGTGGATGAGTAGGTGAATAGATGAGTAGGTGACGGCAGACGAGCGGCGATATTGGTGGCTGAACTGTCAACCAAGAATATGGGAAATCAATGCTTGTGATTACAAAATCGGAAAGCATTGATAACGTTAAGAAGGGACGTAATGAAGAATTGACCTTAGGCCCTGTAACTTGACAGACTAATACTTTTACCTTGCTGCTTTTAGTAAGCCTTTAATTTTTTAGATTTAATTGTCTTTTTGTCCCAAAATTAAAGGAGGCATAGGCTATATTCCATGAACAAAATTAATATGCCGGTAGGCCTACTTCAAGAAACTCAGATTATAAATTTCAGTAGGAAGCTTAGAGCATGCAAATGACTATCTGGGTTAGAAAGGGCTTCGTTCTGTCAAACGAATGAGGTGGACCTGAAAATGATGTCTAACAAAAATAAGATATTTTTTGAAACATTTGTCTGATTGAGCCTAACGATAATTTCACGATTATGCAAACATTTGGTCTACAATTAAAACAACACTCCATGGTTACTACCAGTAGAACTGTGAGAGTTAGAGAGCTGCCAAACTCGTGAGATGCTTAGCAAGGATACAGTACACGAAGAAAGGTCGCAAAGATGAGTTTTTCCATGGATAGGAGACGAATGACAGAAGATCATATTGAGACCTACATAATTCTTCATGGTTTCGGAAATGTAGACGAAAAAGCTTTCTTCAGGGTAGCAACAGCTGAAAATTTAAGAGGACATGATATGAAACTGTACTACAAGTATGTGCAAGTAGACATTAGAGCATTTTCTCAGCCAAAGAAGTGTGGAAGACTGGACCCGGCTACGAAGCCTCAGGAAGTATAGTAACTGCTCATAGATTGCACACTTTGAAACACAAATTGGACAGCGGGAAGGAACGACATAGGCACCAAAAGCTAATTATTTTCTTACCTATAGTCTATTGCTCTATTAACCGTAACTGCATCGTGTCCCAATAGGGTTCCAAAACAGTTAGGCTACGCAATGTACAATATGGCTAAATTATATTTCAGCATTGAATAAAAATTTAAATTATTGAAATTAGAAACTAAAATTTGTAGGCAGGGAAATTAACAATATAGGCCGCTACATCAAGGTGGTTTCCAGACTAAAAATCACCAATTGTTCATGATAATTAAAACTTAACCGCGATAACACAATCAACATTGCATCTGAGTTAAGTCTTTCGTTCTTGGCCGTCGATTTCTTTTTACCTCAGACAATGCCCTAACAAAGTCAATAGGCCTAAGACCATATTCGACGCTACTTGTGTTTTCTTATTAATTACCCTGTGCATTTAAAACAAATATACCTCTGCAGATCCGGTTTCTCAATAGATCTGTCAGACGATTAGATGGAATAACTCACTCGTATAGAAATCATTAATTATCTAGTCAGGAACAACGGTCGATGCATTCATACATGTGTATTATTTATGTATGTAGGTAAGTAGCCTATGTGTGTATGTATGTAACTATGCATGTATGTATGTATTTATGTATGTATTTATGTATGTATGTATTTATGTATGTATGTATGTATGTATGTATGTATGTATGTATGTATGTATGTATGTATGTATGTATGTATGTATGTATGTATGTATGTATGTATGTATGTATGTATGTATGTATGTATGTATGTATGTATGTATGTATGCATGTATGTATGTATGCTCATATTTAATGCTGTCGCACGATTGAATTATTTCCTGAAGACTATTACAACACTTTATAGTTTCATAATGTGTAGCTTTGCTTATTTAGAAGTTTCCACTGAACCAAGCAGCAGTTCGTTAACTTCGATGACGTTGACGATTGGTGGCATCCTGTCTGTCTTCTTCCTGTTGATGCTAGTGATGCTGATCGTCTATCACATGCACATTAAGAGAATCGTCGCAGGTAACGCAGTTGCATAATAATTGTTATTATTATAAGTGTGTATATGTAGGTATGTATGTGTGATTGCAAGCATAGATCTAATGTTTTATATGCGTGTGCTAATGCGTATATTATGCATGTCATATAATTACAATTATGTGTTTGAATAATAAAAGCGTCCATGTATCGTGAGCATGGTGCAGGTATGGTGCAGGTAGGCCTATGTATGTTGCTTATGGATACATGCTTATAAATTGTTTGTAACTTCAACCTAAAGAAAATGGAACCTTTAAACCTCTTACAGAGCAAAACTTTTAGTCAATGGAGGATTGTTCTAGAACATTGACTCGAGAGAGTAGTAGGAGGCCAGATGACTCGAGGAATTCCTGTCTTCAATTAGCAGTTACTGCGAACTAAAATGACCAGTTATCAAAGTGAATGGTTAGGCTATAGAGGTTCTGCACGTA
>OX457038.1:45323252-45640752 GCA_949752735.1 Lumbricus terrestris | reverse complement strand
CATGGCACACTGTGTGTAGACTCTATGTTGTAAGTAGGAAATCGAAGAGGACTCAGGTTTCTCTCGTTGTTTTGGACTTTGAGAATAGACTGCACCATACTTTTCTGTGAGAATGCACGTGATGGCGTGCGTGCTATTACTTCCATTCTCACAAACGGCAACTATGCAGAATCGAAACATTTCTATGATGAGTCCAGCGGTCTGGAATAACTTCCCACAGGAGCTACGTCTGCTTCCAGGGCTCTTACCAAAGCATTTTCCCCAACTCGACATTGAACTTTTACCGCTCCAAAAAGACAGAAGCGCTTCTGAGTTGACCTCTTGGCGCTATAGAAAGTCATGAATGAATGAAAATGCACGAATAAAAGAGGTGAATATAGCTGTAACCATCATAAGTTACATGATGAAATGTAAAATCTTTCTACTGAATTCACAAATTGACTTTTCCGTTACCTCTTTGTCTTTCTATATATCTGCAACGGTAATAGACGCCGACGCTAATGAAGACAGCGACTATGGTAGCTAAGCTAGCGGCGCTTCCGATAAGCGGAAGCTGAAGTTGGTATCCAGAAGAGACGACGCTTTCTGCAATAAAATAAAAAGGCGTTTGAAATACAATAACAAAAACGATTTCATGTGTGTGTGTTGGTGTGTGTGTGTGTGTGTGTTGGTGTGTGTGTTGGTGTGTGTGTGTGTGTGTGTGTGTGTGTGTGTGTGTGTGTGTGTGTGTGTGTGTGTGTGTGTGTGTGTGTGTGTGTGTGTATACGCTGTGCGCTGTAACTGGCATGAGAAAATATGCTGAAATTAGAGGCAAATATAGAGATTTATAGTACATACTTGGTTATTTTTATCGAGCTCATTGGATTTGGATGTGACTGAATCTTTGATGATTAGATCCTACTAGAAAGGTGAGTTACTTCATGACTGGAATTTAAGATTTCTTTCAGATTCTAATAACTGAATAATTGTGATAGGCCTATTTAAGAATTTTACTGTTCAATTGATTTTTTTACAGTTTTTACAGTTGGTCGTGATACATCTTCCAACCTAACGCTCTCAGGTGACCCTGGCTAGCGGGACCTTCGGCCCCTT
This sequence comes from Lumbricus terrestris, assembly GCA_949752735.1. Classification (NCBI taxonomy): domain Eukaryota; kingdom Metazoa; phylum Annelida; class Clitellata; order Crassiclitellata; family Lumbricidae; genus Lumbricus; species Lumbricus terrestris. The sequence continues at coordinate 45,639,660 of OX457038.1, read as the reverse complement.
TTGGGTCTCTTGCATAATATGCTACAACTTGTAAATCACGATGTAATTACTACTTGCATCACGGTGGTTTACTGAATAATATTTTTAGTTTTATGTTATCTTATAAGAAATCAACAACTGGAAACATGAGTCGCTAGGTCTGCCTATAGCCTACTATAGTTCTATGGACAGCTTCATTAGCTTGCCTTGGTTCTATAGAAAGCTTCTTAAGTTAGCTCTAGCATACAATTGAAACTTAAATATCACTTCTATCAGTTCTTAGCTGTTTCACAATCGTGGGATGAAACGGTTTATAATTTCTGCAGCATAGAATTAATTCACAATAGGCCTATGCGTATTGACCTCATGGGCGCCCGCACATAGGGGCAAGGGGGCACTTGCCCCCCTGGAAAACTGAAACCTATGTTTTTTTAACTACTACTTTTGGGTTTTTAACAAATTTCTTTGCATTAATGCACCATTGATACGAATGATACAGACAATGAAAGTCAGAAATCCACATTTAGAGATATCTATAGAAATAAACATGCTTTTATAACTTTCTGCCTTGCATGTTCAAGCTCTTTCTAAAAACTCTTACAATGACCATTGGCCTTCAATCCTCCTGTGGGCACCCATGCAAACAAAAGGCCTATCGATTATGGCCTACTTAAGTGGAATCCAGCTGTAATGCAATTAATCACAACTGCAAAAAATTAAATACTAACGCAAAAATTTGAAAATTTCTCAAAGTACACTGAAATTTCATCAGGAAGATCTGCTTATTCACCAGCATTGTAATTACATAAACCAAGTCCGCTATAAGCCAGGCTCCATTTTGTCCATTTAGCAAGCTGCCAGTACAGAATCCAGGGAGGTCAAACTGTAGATAAATTTGTCTCTGGTTATCACGCCTCAAGATTTACACCCAAAACTGACAAAGAGATCTTTTCAAAAGAATTGATACCCACACTCATCTGATCCTCAGATCCTCCACCTTCCTAAACGACACTCGCATTAACAGTTACTCTGGCCCTCTGGTTACCAAACTCGGACCTTTTTCTGACTACTCTTGGGAATAGGCTTCTGACTCGAAGCAGAACATGTGAAACTGCTGGTGCCCTGCGATTGGCTTTCGAGTGGCGCTTTAGAAGCACCTAAAGGAGCAATTGCCCCTTGCAAACGAACACCTTTTTCGTTCATTTAGTCATTCGTTCATTCTATGGAATTATATAGCGCACCATTAGGAAAGTACTTTTTAACATAGATCTGCTATTTGATTTGTAACAAATTTCTAAGGAAACTATTCATATTAAAAATTAGGCACAAAATGAAACTGAGAAATTTGCATAAGAAACCTCTTTGAAAAATACCCGTATTCCTAATTTCCATGCAGCATTGCATTTTCAAGCTCTTGCTACTACAAAATTTAATCGTGACTAGGCCTATCGTAAAAAGTTTGCCCCCCTGCGAAAATTTCTGCGGGCGCCCATGATTGATCTTGTTGCGCTTTCAAGCATTCAAAGCAGCAAAACCAAGAATAACCTGTCAAACAGATACAGGATTTAAATTGAATAGATTGTTCTTTTAGTTTTCAAAACTCATCAAGTAAAAAACGTCAGTCACAGCGAAATTGATTACAATTTCTAATATTATTTTTAACGCGTAATTCTTTTGAAATTTTTCCCTTAGAAAACATGGTCGTTTACAGAATACGATTTATCATGCGTTGTGTTGGAGAACTGCAATAATTCTTTACACAAAGGTCAAAGGTCCCTTAGAGAGATGTTCTTTCAGATCAAACCCTGAAGGCTTTCTACACCATTTCTTGCCTAAAAATCTGACAACAAGCAAACTAACGCTACCTGGTTCGGAATATTCTACTACTGCTGGTAGGAGTTTGCAGGTCTGCCCTCTAAGGGAGCATTCAGCAACACAGTGATACGATCCACGTTTGTCGATGATGACTGAATCTTCTGTGACCAATAGTTTGTTGGTCTCGCTGTCCTGTTCAAACCACGAGATCTGACAAGGCTGACTGCTGTTTGCCGCACAGTTGACACGAGTAGGTTTGTTGATTTCATGTTTGGCCGATGTATTGAATGCATCTGACATTGAACAAAAGCATGATCTGTTTAATCTAATCTAATCTAATCTAATAAAGCATTTGTAAAGCGCTTCTCACAGCAGAGCTATTCAGAAGCGCTCTCAGCGTGACAGGCCCATGAAAAAAGAAAAGTCTTCAAGCAGCGAAAAGATGCAGGTGAATTTCCTACAAGAATCCTGCCACGAATTTCAGAAGGAAGGTGATTCCAAATTAAAGGACCAATAATAGCAAAAGCTCGGTGTTGGGTTAATGATGTTCGTGATCTGGGTACAAATAGATCAAAGCGGTCAGCAGAACGAAGAGGGCGTGAAGATCTTGCAGAAAGAGGCTTACACATTAAGTCACACAGGTATTTAGGCGCTAAGCCCTGCAGGGACTTAGTAACTAGAAGCAAGACTTTGTATCTGATTCGGGCAAAGATCGGAAGCCAGTGAAGGTCATGAGTCATGAATGTAGAGATGTGCGATTATCGAGGAAGTCGTGCAATAAGTCTAGCAGCAGAATTTAAGACAGATTGTACAGATGACAAGCGAACTTTAGGAAGCCCAATTAGTAGGGAGTTACAGTAGTCAATTCGTTTACAAGACTAATAGGCTACAACCGGACACGCGGTAGTTATCGTATTGTAATATCGTATTGTACTGTCTTTGTATTGCATTTGACCATTGACAAAGCACTTCTATCTCTTTTAGAAGCGCTTCCAGTGCGAGCGCCCCGAGAGAAAAGGCAGATTTCAAGTGTGAGAAGGATGAGGAAAGTTTTCCAACTAGTGTTAAGGAGCGGACTCTTGAAAGAAGTTCATTTCATAGAGAAGGTCCTACGCAGGCAAAGGATTTTTGATTGAGCCTGGTCCTGATGTGTAGAACAAAGAAGTCAATGTCTGTGAGACTGTGGACTGCAAACAATGTCGAAATCGTAAAACAAAGGACTTGAGATCTACTTTTATATCCACTCTTAACTTAACTAGATTATGCCTCTATTTAAATTATAAATTAAGCAAGTGACAGAAACAATTGATTTGACGAGTTATTATCTGCTGCAACATGGGAGAATCGAGGAATAAATTTATTCAGTCTTGCAGCGGCATTGAGTAGCGACTACAGCAGAAATAGGCGGATCTTTGAGAGGCCAACGTCCAACGAAGAGAGAATAGCTGAGCATAAGTCTGCTTCAATATAAAAATACTTACACAACAGTTTAACTCTACTGGATGTCCAGTTGTATTTCGACAGACTTGTCTCACATGTGTACGATGAACCGTCCATATCCAGAGCTGGGTTTATCATCGCACTCACTGTCATCTGGCGTTCAATGCGGTCAATTGTAACGGTTTTTGGCGTGATCAGGTCACCTCCTGTCTTGCGCCACTTCAGGATAGGAGCGAGATTGCCGATGTAGCGAAGATTACATTGGAACTCTATGCTGTCTGGTTCCAGACCACAGTCGTTGTCCCCAAGAACGCCATCTGGGTCGATATTTTCTTGGCACAGCAGAGGCGAAACTGTGAAAAGTTTAATCAATGATGTCATCATTTTTATCAATTTAAATGCATAGCAAAACTATGACAACTGGTTTTATGCAATATCGTTCATTCATTCATTCATTAATTCCAAGATATCAATGGCACCTCTTCAAGGGGACTACTCAGAAGCGCTCCCAAGTCTAGGACGGCAAAAAGTATAGTCGATTCGACTAGTTAGAACTGCTGTGGGGCGGGTGCCATGAAGCTTTTACATGTATGACTTCTCTCCATCAATCATGATCAATGGGTGAATGCAGGGCGATAATTGCCCGGGGAATTTTAGGGGTTCAACCCCCTATAGTCTTTCGTAGGACTCTATAGGAAAGTCCTCGCTGCTCACCCCAAGCCCACATAAAATCAACGTCTGACCCTCAGTTATTTTTCTACGATTCTCATACTGGCTGAATGACTAAATGAGATTTACATAGGCCCTATTAAGATATAACCGGACTATATGTAGGTCTACAGTCAAACCATATTTTAGTGAGACTTGCCAAACTCGCCTGAGACTGGCAAGTAAAAGTTGAATTGGTTAAATCGTCGAAGTATGGACCTACTTGTACGTAAAGCAACGAATAACGTATAGTCTATATACCTAATACAACCAGTTCAGCTCCTTCTCGTTTACCAAGTCCGGCCTCGTCGATGCAATCGTATCGTCCTGCGTCTTGTTCTTGGACAGAAAGTATTGTAAGTTCATATTCACCGGTCGTTTGGTTGACGCTCATACTTATTCTGGTATTGTAAGGTCGTACGATAGCCATGGACATGTAGATGTCGTTCGTGGTCGTCGATCCTACCGGTCTGTGCTCCCAATTCACGCTGTATGGGTCAAGCGTTCGACAGATGAATTTGGCGCTTGACCCAACCACAGCTTCCGTATTCTGTGGTCGTTCCGATAGTTTAGCATGTGCTAAAACACGCACCCAAATGTACAGTGATATGAAAAGTTACTCAATGAGATAACGGTTATGGTGATGGTTATAAACACACAGCTGGGCAATAGAAGTTTCAAATTTTTGGTCATTTTCTAATATCACGCATAGGTCTAGTCTCTTCCAAATGGTATATTTGAATTACATAGTGAGACGATTCACTGTTCTGTGCAGTGAGTTTTTAATGAATAGTTCTTAAATTGAATGTTAACCTCGCCAGCGAACATGTAGGCTCTATATATAGATCCACTGGAGTCTCAATTGTTAGCTTTCGTTATCGTATTGCGATTGTTATTTGGCTTACAACCTACACTGTTTGTTTGCATGCGTACTTGTTATAGCGCCCCTTCAAGCTCTTTATTCAGAGGCGCTCCCGTCTACAGCGTGGACACTGCATCGACTTGAGATGTATGGGTAAAAAAATAACTTTTTTAGGCATGTAGGCTGTGTCAAGTTTTCAATTTACCTTTTAGCAGCAGACTAGACCTAATTATTTATAGGCTGCGTAGATCTAGTATAGCACTTACCGACGATCACGAAAGTCGAAACAAAGGAAAAGCAAATAGCAATTTTTTGGCAAATATGCATTTCTGACAGATTACTTCAACATTCTTCACAGTCGACCTTCGTTAAGCAACGCCTGTTCTGTTGGCCTATCTGCCCTATCACGAATGATCGTTCGATCTTTATTTTTAGGTTGGGCGACGCTGGGAAATACAGCTAGACTGTTATTGATTGAGTTGGTAGACCTAGGCCTATAGTTGTGCGAACAGCGTTGAACTTTGGTTCAATAGTTAAACGGAAATGTTGGGCGAATTTACAATCTCTCGAATAATTGCATTCCCCTTCACATTTTTAATGCGCCTCTGATATGCAATATGCATTGTCTGAAATACTCAAGATGATCAAAATGAGAAGAAAAGCAAAGATAACTAGGCCTGCTTGCAAAATAATATTGCAGCATTTTGATTAAATTCCACTAGGCAGCGACCTCCAGTGCAGGCTACTGTAGCTGCTAAAGCCGCCTCAATAAACTAAGGGAATGTTTAACCAGCGCGTTGTAGGCTTACATAACAGAGCTCTTAAGGCAGAGTGAGAATTGTCGGGGGTTGGGAGGGCTCAACCATCAGCCTTTCTCTGGGCTACACAGCAAAGGCCTCATTTCACAACCAAACTCCACATAATTATGTCGACGTCTAACCCTAGATTTTTCTACATAGTGTCTCAAAGCCAAACTATACAAGCAAATGTGGGCATGATTTACACCGAACCAAGTTTAACCTACTACATAGGCCTACATTAAGCGTGATTTTATGACAGCAGTTGTCCATTTCGTATAGGCCCTAAATTTAAAATCGTCTAATTTAAAATCAGACAATTCCTGGTGACATACCGCACCCAGGGCCGTCTTATCCAGTAGGCACAGTAGGCACTGTGCCTAGGGCCTACGAACTTACCAGGGGCCTACGAAATCCTAAAAAAATATATTAAAAAATAAATGCAGTGATTGGTCAATGACCGGAAAAAGCAAACAGAAAACGAAAACTTGCAAATTTCATTTTAACGAGCTAATTTTTTAAAGGCTAGAGTTAGCTAATGAAACAGTAACATTGGCTAAGCTATATGTTAACTTTGCGGCTCTTTGCATTCGCGAAATCGCTTATAGGTTAATGTATTCAAATGTCATTTCTCGCATTAAGTAAAAAAAAGTCCTATCCCGTTCCATGAGGAACATAGGGAGGCGCTCATCTCCTTTCTCGCATTAAGTCGTTTTCAATTGAAAGTAATGCAAGGGAGGATAATCGTGCCTGTCCCATCGTTGACCGAAGGTAATTTTTGATAATTTTCAGCTTCGAAAAAGAACGTTCACCTTCACAACTTGTTCCAAAAATATAAAGATAAATTCGAAAAGAAATATTGACATTTGGAAAACTGGAGACCAGCTTGTCAGCCATTTGTGATCTAATCATTTCAGCTACAGATTTATTGGTTTCTCCAATCCAGACTCGTGTTTCCTCTTATAACCATCAGACATGTTTTTAAAAAAAAATTGTATTAATAATTTAACAAATTAAAATCTAAAAGGTGATGGCGATTTTTCATTAGAACTTAGACCGAAACGCCGCTAACAGAAAGTCGAAAATCGGAAATATTACATTTAGCGGATATTGAAAATAAATATTACAAAAAGTAGATTGAGATTTAAAATAAAAACTGAATGCGTTCACAAAACATGGTTCAGCATAATTTTAAGAAATAATGTAAATGTGTCACAATATGAATTAATACAGAGTTGAGTTGGATAGACCCTAGGGGTTAGATTAATATGCAAAAGTGCCTAGGGCCTACGATGACCATAAGACGGCCCTGACCGCACCCGGTCACATATCAGAATTGATACAATGTCATATCCACTTGATACCTCCATGGGCGTATTTATGGAGGTTTAAGAGTTCAAATCCATGAAATAAATGCTCTGATGTTATTTACAAATAAAAATGTAGAAAAATAGAAAATCCTCCGAAAACTGAGCCTCCAAATTGTTTCCGGGCCACGCTTCTGGGGAGTAGCCTACTTCATCTGATTATAGGCGTAGGTCATATTTGTTCGAAACAAGTTGACTGTATATGGAAGAATGCCCGGAATTGTATCAATTTTTACATTTAAAACATACAATCTGTAAGCTTAGTAGTTGTAGCGCATGTGTATTGTTGCTATTGTCCGAAACAGCAAAGTTTCATGAGCCGAGAATGGTTTTATTTCAATATTATCAGAAGTTTATTCACGAGCGCAACGTTGTATCAGAGGACAGAGGTCAATGTCCAGTGGAGTCCCGAATCTGATTGCCAGAGAGATAACAGGGAGGAGGCAGAGCGGCTGTTATCAATTTATAACATCAGTTATCTGTCACCAAATTGATCAGACTCGACCACTGCGCATTTGTTTCACTATTTATAGATAGACACTAATCTAATTATATCCCTGATGATAAAGTGGAAAGTCCATAGTCACCTGATGGATCTAGACAGTTGACATGAGAAATGAAATAGATTATGTACAATGTTGGTCTACCTATAGGCTTAATTACTAGTGTGGTGTAGGATCGGCTAAAGGGCTAAGCCGAAAGCTGGTTGCCTGAATTTGGTTCAGGCCACACAGGTCTACAGAAACATTGGGCTTAATGTGAAAACTTATCAATTAACCTGACAACATAGTAGGCCTAATACAGTCATTAGTCTTATGCTCCTAACATGGTGCACTTTCTAAACACTATTCAGTAGGCAAGCGATCACCCATAATAAATAGGCCTAAACGCCTGCATCTGTTAAAGGTGTCTATTTGAAAATATGCTAAACATATACAAATATGACTCGAACTGCGATTTTATTTTTTATTTTTTTGACTGTCGGTGGCGGTAAGTATTTTCTAGGCTATAGGCCTATAGGCTTATACTTCAGTTCAATCGAGGCTGTCCTTTTCTTATTGTAAGCAATATTTTTTGCCTCAGCATTCTGCTTATTCTACATGCATGATAAAATCTAAGAATAAAAAAAATTGATTTAGTCTACTTGCAGAAAATGTGCAGGTCTACACTTCGTAGGCCTAGCTTTGAGAAAATTTTCAGCTAAGTGATCTCTGCCTGTCAGTCTGGTTTCACATTATTAGTTATGCTACTTTCAATAAAAATATGTAATCATTCGCTGATTGTCTTCGATGATCTAGCAGTACCCGGTAGTGATAGGGCTCCTGCTTTAAGCTAGATTTACACCGCTCCTATTTATAGACCAGATTTTACCCGGTCCCAATAATATTATGAGATCAGGTTAACACTAATTTATTTATGAGAACAGATCATGCCAATTCATATAAATATTATGAGAACAGATGTAACCTCTAGCATTTCATTGAAGCCATTTTGGATTTACTTATTGTCATAAATATGAAAGATTCAAAAGGTCAAAACGCAGCATCCTATGGCTTCCAAAACAAGTTCAAAGTGAGTGTGCTGACGTATAATCATGTAGATCAGAAATGGATTGGCAGATATACGTACTGTCACAGACAGACAAACGGGCCAAGAGACGTACGAATAAACAGACATAAGCGTACACGCAGACTGATAGACAGTGGGGTGCTAAGTTGATCTAGTATTTATTTTGATGTCCAGTAGCCTATCCGGTCATCCTATGTAGGTCTATTTGGGTGATGGAGATGGGCATGAAAATCTGAGTTCCATCACTAATTTTGACTGCTAAGCATTGCCCTCCGCATTGTCCGGTCCGAATTGTCCGGTCCGAATTGTCCGGTTCCGAATTGTCCGCTCCGAATTGTCCGCTCCGAATTGTCCGCTCCAAATTGTCTGAGTCCGAATTGTCCTCACCAAAATTTTCTCCGAATTGTCCGTCTCCGAATTGTCCGCGCCGAATTGTCCGCTCCGAATTGTCCGGATCCGAATTGTCCTCTCCGAATTGTCCGGTCCGAATTGTCCGTTCCGAATTGTCCGGCGACGAATTGTCCGGGAACCCACGAGGTACATGACTTGTATGCCAGACAGTTTGACGGATATGAAAAAGGACCATTTCCCAAGATTTCGACCAAATGACTAAAAAAGTCGTCAGAAATTTTTGCGATTGAAAACGGAAATTTTTCTCCCACAAATTCAGCCCCCAAAACTGAAATCCTGGCGCCACCACTGGTGTAGGAATATATTATTCTGTGTGTATGTAAATTCATGCCTCTAACGTTCAATTTTTAGTGCAAACGAAGTCCGTCGTTCGACACAGCGGTCTAGTTGTGTCAATGGGACAGACGACAGAAGTTAAATGTCTTGCGAAGTGCGGGGTCAGCGGATCGCATTGGGCATTCATCGCTTACGGTCTCAAGTCAGCGCCCATTGTCTTTTACAGCAGCGAAAAGGGACTGGCCAAAATTGAAGTTAGAGCCAACGTCAGTCTTGAAGCTAACGGCGATTTAGCACTGGGTATTTACAACATAACATTAGAAGACGCTGGCACCTATATTTGCAAAATAGTTTGTCGTCGCCCTGACAAGATAAACGAACTTCTTGAAGAAGTTACAGAGCTCGTCGTACTAGGTAAGTACAACGTTTTCAAGGACTTATCCCGTCTGTTAGCTATTGTGTCAGGCGCCCTTATAACGGCATGGCTGAGTTACCGCGCCATATAAACATATAAGCCATATATAAACCATATTCCCATATGGCTGTTATTATTATCATTGTTATTACTATTATTATTTTTTCAATTACTTTAATTTGTTAACAGGAAATACACTACACTAGGGAAGCAGTAGCTATTGTTATATCTCCTCTGGAACCGGTTCAGCTAAACTGCCTCGAAAGTCCACCGAGTTTAATATTATTAGTATCATCATCATCATCATCATCATCATCATCATCATCATCATCATCATCATCATCATCATCATCATCATCATCATCATCATCATCATCATCATCATCATCATCATCATCATCATCGTTATTGTTATTATTGCTATGATAATTATTTTACCTGAGGTATCTATAATCCCACAGGTTTCAGATGTTAAGAAGCAATTTTAACTCTTTAGAGTACCGGTAGCCGTCCATGTCAAGTTCTGGAAGAACAAAAGACAGTGCTGTGGAAGGCATTGAAACGTTAAATGATAACTGACAGGCTCTGAAACAAGAAACTGGTTTCTCTTGCTCCGCCTGAAATTTGGCTCAAGAAACGACCCATGTCGGCTGGAAATGCTTGTCCCTTGGCGTTATTTGGTCCCATTGTTTCGTTTGCCAATAAAACAATGTGGTAGGATTGCATCAGTTGTGCATATTTTGTGTTTTTCCTGGCTGAGGATCGTGCTTGCCGCAAGAATTGAAGGGAGGACCAAAAGAATATAACGTTGGACTGAATTATGAGCAAATAAAAATAAGCAAACTAGTATTTGCAATAATTATCACAATGATTCTAAATCGAAACCAAACGTTTTAGCGAGGATGCTGATCAGCCAGGATATATAAACTAGTAATTTTCACATTTCAGGACAAGTAAGAAATTTCTTTTTCGTGAAAACTGAACGTAGCCTATATCTGTGGTTTAGTAGATGGAAAACCTCGCTGCTTGTCAAATTCAAACATCAGTGAAACAGCTAAAGAGGGCGAACGAATAGAAATTGAATGCAATGTCTTCTACAGAGGCAACTGGGCTCCAGTTATCGCATGGAGACAAAACGGACAAGATATTCCTTCACCTGAAGGTGGATTTCAGAATAATACCACTCCAGATGCCAGCACCTCATCAGTGCTCACTATCATCGCCAGCTACAGCATCAACAAAGCAGTTTATAGTTGCTCGATTCACTTCACTCATTATGTTGGAGAAGTTGATTCGATCCTCACAGTTCAACCCAGCTACAACCACACGTGTACTTGGCCACAGTTGAATGTATACTGTAAGCTAAACCCTATCTGTACAAACAAATTAAGTGCACAAGAAGCTTCCCAGTGTGACCTTACGTGAATGCTGGCCTAGACAGTCCCCAGTAGGCTACAGTGGCGGCGCTAGGGAGGGGCTGGGGGGGCTAAGCCTCCTACAAGAAGCTCAGCCCCTTCTAAAAAAAGGGCCCTCCGAAATATCCACGATTTTGGGCTGACGACTAAAAAAATAGGTCGTCAGAAATTTTGGCGGCGAAAATGGAAAATTTTCATGAGATTTCGGTCGAGGCTTCAGTCCCCCCCCCCCCGAAACTGAAATCCTGGCGCCGCCACTGCTCCAGTAATATTAAACTGATCAAAAACTCCCTGAAAAGACAGTTGGCAGGAATCCATTGCATAAAAATCTGGCACTGTTTTATTAATGTGATTACTACATAATCTACATGTTATGTTGGTTGCCAAAATGAAGTATGTTATGCTATGTTATGTTATGTTAATGTATGCAGATGGACCGAAGAGACTTAGAATAACACCGCAGCTGGCTCTCTACAAAGTTGGGGATCGACTTACCTGTTCGGCTGACGCAAACCCAGCTCCACGCTATGAATGGATTGATCATGTTAACAGACTTAAAGGCGACGAATCAGTGTTTGTCATTGGAGAAGGTCTTCAGAAGGAATTTATTCTAGAATGTAAAGCAACAAATGACGTCTCGTCTATGAAGACACAGATCAACTTCACTGTGGAAAGTACGTCCTTTTGACGTTTAATCTTTTCTAGATATACATTTTGTTCCATATGTAAATTTAACTGCTCTACTTAATTACCTGTTCATGAATCATGAGGTTCTACAGCTTAGAACTGACTGCGTGCAGTCCATTCGAAGGGCTCTGAGAGCAGCCGTCTGTAAAATGTTAAAGGCGCGCAAGATTCCAAAGACAATATAAGATGACATCCCTTCCGCCTACTCCCAACTTCCGCCTTTCCTCGCATGATCGCATCCTGCGATATCCTACCTCTATCCAACACATCCACTTTTCCCTCACTCCCTCTTTCTCCATACTTTCCATTCTTATCCATCTACCTCTCATCATGCAAACATGATTAAACCGTTGGTACTAAATTTCTGGCGTTTCCCCACCCATAAATTAATTTCGACTGTCGATTATAGACCCTACAGATTCGGTATTTTTTATCAAGGGCATTTCACGCATATCGGCCTAATAGAAAAGCACAATGTGAACGAATTTATGAAAGCAGATTTCAACGAATTTATGAAAGCAGGTTGTAAACGAATTTTTGAAAGCAGATTGTGAAAGAATTTATGAAATCAGGTTGTAAACAAATTTATGAAAGCAGATTTGAACGAATTTATGAAAGCAGATTGTGAAAGAATTTATGAAAGCAGATTTGAACGAATTTATGAAAGCAGATTTGAACGAATTTATGAAGTCAGGTTGTAATCGAATTTATGAGAGCAGATTTGAACGAATTTATGAAAGCAGGTTGTAAACGAATTTACGAAAGCAGATTGTGAAAGAATTTATGAAATCAGGTTGTAAACAAATTTATGAAAGCAGATTTGAACGAATTTATGAAAGCAGATTGTGAAAGAATTTATGAAAGCAGATTTGAACGAATTTATGAAATCAGGTTGTAAACAAATTTATGAGAGCAGATTTGAACGAATTTATGAAAGCAGATTTTAACGAATTTATGAAAGCAGGTTGTAAACGAATTTACGAAAGCAGATTGTGAACGAATTATATTAAAGCAGATTTTGAAAGAATTTATGAAAGCAGATTTGAAAGAAATTATGAAAGTAGATTGTGAAAGAATTTATGAAAGCAGAATGTGATAGAATTTTTGAAAGCAAATTCTAGCGGAAATTATAACGTGAATGTCGAATGAGGAAGGTGTGATCTCCAAAACGTAGGCGCTGAACCTTAGTGCGACGAAAGCAGGCAAAGCAGTGATGCCCAATGCTTAAAATGTTTTAGTGCGTTTGCAGGCGATTCAATAAAGTACATACTTAGTACTTACCTTCTTATCAAATATTGCATAGAGAGTTGATACATGAGCCATAGCCATTTCTTGTTGCCGTTGGCTAGAATTGCTATATATAGATGCTGACAAATGCATAAAGTTAAGGTTGAGATCCACTTGTTAGTCTTGTTAAGTCACAAGTAGAGGACATAATTTTGCGCATAATGATGATATGAGCAATATTCAGGAACTGTTGGAACTGTCGAGACTAATTTTTAAAAACGATTTGATCAGTTTGTCAATTTTTTTTATCAATGAGAACCGTTTTGAAATCCACGCTGTAACCCGCACACTGCATGGTCTGTTGTCCAAGGAACTGTGTTTCTGGGTATAGTCTCCACATTGAGGTATAGGCCTAATAAGTAGCTCGCTTTGCCATAAAACATTTTCTATTTATAGTTAATGCACATAATTGGCAGTTTCATTATAAGTAGAAGTGAAACAAACATGCAATCTTACAGCTGAACTGAGTAACCAGGTGTTTGATGGATCGAATGCCCGGTGTAAAGTGAAAACTTCTGCCATGAAAACTGTTGAGCGAAATGGGCATAGGCTAATATTGTTATTCACTTCCACTGTTGGCAGATATGTGGACATCTCGTGTCTCTAATGTGAAAATTGAAAAATGATTTAGTGTTTTAATAGCATTTCATCCAGTCATGCTGTTGTTTTCCTAAAAACTAAACTCACCTAATAAGAGGTCATTGGTCTTCTTCATACTAGGGTTTTAGTCCCAATAAAATAGGACCTAAAATAGGAAATCGGGCCTAGGCATTTAACCAAACGAATGCAATTTGTCATTCAAATTTTCTCAAATCCGATCATTCTTGCGATTAATATCTTTGTATGACTGGTGTTTTTTAATCTCTTTTAGTATCATCGCAATTTTTCATTCTTTCTGCATCATCACTTTGATGACAATAGGATAAGGATTAAGAATAGATTAAGAATCCACAATCACATATAATATATATAGGCTATATATGAATTTCATTGGATGATAAATTACGTGGTCTCTTTCCTGGGTCCTTGTTACTAGGCAATAGCAAGAAGCTATAGCTGTAGGGGCCCTATGCCTCTGTATGAAATAAGCTTTGAAAAGACGACCCCGTGAATAATTGATATCTAATCTAAGAAAATTATGTGATAGGCCTACCTATAAAATAATTATGCACAATACATCGATAAATGGTCGCCTTAGATCAAATCGTCATACGATTAATCAGCCTATATCTAACTCGATTGCAAATTGATTAGATAATTTCGATCTGATAAATCTTTGTTATTGCTTTGGTGACTCACTAAACTATTTATAAACAAATAGCGTAGAACGCCGTAGAGTCGTAGACTATCGTGACTATGTTAAAATCGTGTGAGATGCGACCAAAGATAAGTGACTTCTGCTACATTTTTTCTGATAGGTCTATGTATTTCAACTCTCATATGGCTGTTTTAAAGGAATTTTTAGAACTGCACAACTCCTTCTTTCCTTTCCCATCATCAATGGTAAATTACTTCCAATCGGAGGACAATAACCTTTTTTGATAGTTTTAACTGTTACTGTACAGAAGTGCTACTACAACTGCACATTTTGTTTACAACTGCACGTTAAAAAAGCCCTGCTCATGTGCGTGCCATTTACTACGCCTATTACATACAGCGGCGATATACCGACAAGTATTATCTGTAGTCTATGCGACAAAATAAAGTATAGACTCGGTCTGTATCTCAACTAAGGAGGTTGTTTTATTGTCGATTTTTCCCATCTGCAGAACACTGAATTTCAGAACTGAACCCTGCCGTACAAAGACCTGTGCCAGTCGACAAGTTACTTGCTATTTTATTTTTGCCCGAAAAATCTGATGACCTTTTTTTAGTCATTTCCTATAAATCTTCAGAAAATTTAGCTTTTTACCCCTGTGTGCCCGAAAAAAAATCCGCCTGTAGGTCTACCAGTTTGCCCGAAAAAATTTCCGAAATTTTTTCTCGTCCGTGCCTCTTTTGCCCGAAAAACATATTTGCCCGAAATGTGGGGACATTTGCCTTCCTGGACCCCCGCCTCCTATGCCTATGCACTCCGGTGATGGAAAGTTGCTTCGAAAGTCATCGCTTGTTACTCCGCACGATGACTTGACTGGGTTCATCCGTGACTTCTTCTCTTTATCCCAGTTTGTTGTAATTGTAATTGTAATTGTAATTAAGACAATTTATGTAGCATCGTCGGTAACAAGCTACTTCTAGGATATTTTACACACACAATACTAATGTCAAACGTCAGCATAAAATAATGCAAACAGCCCTAAAGCGGGTGGAGCTTTAACTGTTTTATAAAAGCAGATTGAGTTTTTATTTCTTGAATTGATGCTGGAAGACTGTTCCAGGCGCGTGGGCCAGGGACTCGAAAGGCACGATCACCCGCTTTAGTTTTGGTTGCAGGGACGGATACGTCGGCGGTCTTGGACGACCGCAGACGTGATGTGCTCTAACTCGTTCTGCGAGGTTGGTTACACTCAGGCACACATTCATGGCCAGCGGTAGCGAAGAAATTTCTTCAGAAGCTCTCTGCGTTCTGATCACCATCTTCGAACTGCATCCAGACAGTGGCGTAGCCAGGAATTTTTCATGGGGGGGGTTTTATGGCCGGAAACCCTGTTTTTTGCTATTTTTTCTTACTTAAATGGAAAAATAACCTTAAAAAATCTTTTTTTCTGAGTCAATGGGGGGGGGTTTTGACCCCCGAAACCCCCCCCTTGCCTACGCCACTGCATCCAGATGAGACAGAGGGAATCCTAGTTCATCCGACTTGGCAATTTGCAAAATTGCTACCCTTATATTTCTATTTCTACTGGGGGAGGGATGAGTTGGTTAGGACCTTTGATCAGGAGCTGATCTTCGTAGAATGTGTTGAACCTGTCCGTAATTTGAAAAATGCAACGCTGTTATAAATCAAGCTATTGTAAATACCGTCACCGCTACGTGCATTTATAGCCTACGTGCAACTGGTTCTGACGGACTTAACTGCACTGTGCATATTGAAATATTAGATTTAAGGATAAGTGATATTTTCAACGTGTCTGAAAGAAACAGGCTGCGTGCGTTAACATCAATTTATTCGCATGTGTGCATCACTCATCTGCTCAGTATTGGACTCGGTGTCACTGCAATAACTGCCACTATCACCGCAGACTACTGTAACACTCATAATTCCATTCAACAGCATCTACCTTGTTATTTTCCACATTTAATTAATATTGTCCAAAAGTAGATCACTTGCATGCATGACGCTGTATATAACTAATATACACTATAGTATACAGTACACCGACTTTTCCACAAATACCCGGTAATCTACCAGTATATTTTGTTCATTCTGCAACGCAGCAAGAGCAGTTACACTTTTAATGCACGCGCAGGCCCTCGGCCTCGGTTCGCGTAAGTTATTCCAGCAGGCTATGTAACTTACGGACGCACTATGGTTTAGGGTTATTGACAATGCACGAATATGGGAAATGTACAATAACATCCGTCAAATAGACTGCTCAATAGCCAGTACATATTGTAATCATAAATTGTAAATTTTAAAGCGCTATAGAATAGCCTAGGCCTATCATGGCCTACGGTATAAAGCTAAACGCATTTCACGAATTTATTCACGAGCGCTACGTCGTATCAGAGGTCAATGTCCAGTGGAAGCCCGAATACGGTTGCCAGAGAGACCTCAATTTATAACATCAGTTACCTGTCACCAAATTGGTCAGACTCGACCACTGCGCAATTGTTTCACTATTTAGATAGACACGAATCTAATTATATCCCTGATGATAAAGTGGAAAGTCCATAGTCACCTGATGGATCTAGACAGTTGACATGAGAAATGAAACAGATTATGTACAATGTTGGTCTACTTATAGGCTTAATTGCTAGTGTGGTGTAGGAGCGGCTAAAGGGCTAAGCCAAAAGCTGGTTGCCTGAATTTGGTTCAGGCCATACAGGCTCACAGACATACTGGGCTTATGCGAAAACTTATCAATTAACCTGACAACATAGCAGTTTACTGCCGTCATTATAGAGTTATGCTCCTAACACAGTGCTCTGTTTTAACACTATATTCAGTAGGCAAGCGACCTCCCATAATAAATAGGCCTAAAAGTTTGCATCTGTTAGAAGTGTCTCATAGAAAATATGAAAAACACATCTAAATAATTATGACTCGAACTGCGATTTCAGTTATTATTCTTTTGATTGTCAGTGCCGGTAAGTATTTTCTAGGCTACAGACCTATACTTCAGTTGAATCGAGACTGTTCTGTTCTTATAATTGTTAGCAATATTTTTGCTTCATCATTCTGCATATTCTACAAGCATGATGAAATCT
The DNA here is from genome assembly GCA_949752735.1 of Lumbricus terrestris. Taxonomy (NCBI): domain Eukaryota; kingdom Metazoa; phylum Annelida; class Clitellata; order Crassiclitellata; family Lumbricidae; genus Lumbricus; species Lumbricus terrestris. Next base: position 45,622,261 of record OX457038.1, on the reverse strand, counting down.
AAAAAGAAAAAAATGAGATGTAAACGCAGAAAATGTGCGGGTCTACATGTTTTCATATGAGCAACAGTTGATTAAAATGCACCTTCTTCTAACGCTGTCCTATTAATCCACACAATGTGCAACAGGTTGTTGCAAGAAAACAATCGATTGTTTTTCTTTCTATATGCAGACAACCATTGGACTACCTTTAATCAACCTTTAGGCTTAACTTACGTAGTTCATGTGCGTGCGTGCGTGTGTTTGAGTGCGCGCGTTTGTGTTGGTGTAGGAATAGGCCTATATGATTCTGTGTGTAAGTAAATTCATGCCTCTAATGTTCAATTTTTAGTGGAAACGAAGTCTGTCGTTCGACACAGCGGCCTAGTTGTGTCACTTGGACAGACGGCAGAAATTAAATGTCTTGCGAAGTGCGGCGTCAGCGGATGGCAGTGGTCATTCGACGCTTACGGACTAAAGTCAACAACGCCCCCTGTCTTTTACAGCAGCGAAAAGGGACTAGTCAAAAGTGAAGTGAGAGCCAACGTCAGTCTTGAAGCCAACTGGGATTTAGTGTTGGGCATTAACAACATAACACTAGAAGACGCTGGCATCTATATTTGCAAAACAGTTTGTCGTCGCCCTGACAAGATAAACGAAGTTCTTCAAGAAGTTACAGAGCTCGTCGTGCTAGGTAAGTATAACGTTTTCAAGGACTTATTCCGTCTGTTAGCTATTGTGTCAGGCGCCCTTACAACGGCATGGCTGAGTTACAGCGCCATATAAACATATAAACTGTGGCTGTTATTACTATCATTGTTATTAGGCCCTACTATTATTATTTTTTCTATTTTTTTACCCGAGGTAGGCTTACCTAGGATCCCTCGGGATTTAAAAAAATTATGCTTGGATCTGTTTTTGAGTGCTAGAAAATCAGGCCTCGTCTGCAATATATAATAATAATAATAATAATAATAATAATAATTATTATTATTATTATTATTATCATCATCATCATCATCATCGTCGTCGTCGTCGTCATCGTTATTATTATTTGCTATGATAATTATTTTACCTGAAGTATCTATAATCCCACAGGTTTCAGATGTTAAGAAGCAGTTTTAACTCTATGGAGTACCGGTAGCCGTCCATGTTAAGATATGGAAGAATAAAAAAAGTGCTGGGGAAGGAATTGAAACGTTGAATGATAACTGACAGGCTCTGAAACAAGAAACTGGTTTCTCTTGCTCCGCCTGAAATTTGGCTCAAGAAACGACCCATGTCGGCAGGAAATGCCTATCCGTTGGCGTTATTTGGTCCCATTGTTTCGAAAGCCAATGAAACAATATGGTAGGATTGCATAAGTTGTGCATATTTGTGTTTTTCCTCGCTGAGGATTGTGCTTGCCGCAAGAATTGAAGGGAGGACCAATAGAATATAACGTTGGACTGAATGATGGATAAATAAAAATAAGCAAACTGGTATTTGCCGTAATTGTCACAATGATTCTAGGTCGAAACCAAAACGTTTTAGCGAGGATGCAGATCAACCAGGATATATAAACTAGTAATTTTCACATTTCAGGACAAGTAAAAAATTTCTTTTTCGTGAAAACTGAACGTAGCCTATATCTGTGGTTTCGTAGATGGAGAACCTCTATGTTTGTCAAATTCAAACCTCAGTGAAACAGTGAAAGAGGGCGAACGGATAGAAATTGAATGCAATGTCTTCTACAGAGGCAACTGGGCTCCAGTTATCGTATGGAGACAAAACGGACAAGATATTCCTTCATCTGAAGGCGGAATTCAGAATAACACCACTTCAGATGCCAGCACCTCATCAGTGCTCACTATCATCGCCAGCCACAGCATCAACAAAGCAATCTATAGTTGTTCGATTCACTTCACTCATTATGTTGGAGAAGTTGATTCGATCATCACAGTTCAACCCAGCTACAACCACACGTGTACTTGGCCACAGTTGAATGTACACTGTAAGTTAAAACCTATCTGCACAATCAATTTAAGTGCACAAGAAACTTCCCAGTGTGACCTTACGTGAATGCTGGCCTAGACAGTCTCCAGTGTGGGTTCGTGTGTTCATTAGAGATAGTCATCCATATGTTTTGTTTGACGCATTTGTTGTGATTTACTAAGTAATTAGCCTAAATACGGCTTACAATTTTCAGTTAGAATGAATCATAGTTCATTTTTTGCCCTAAGTAGGCCTACCAGCACACATGGAGAAACAATCAAAATGTGCAAACCTCTGACCCGCTCAGAGTTTCGTTAACTGTGTGTATAGGGCCGTGACTAGATAGATATCATTGTAGAATAGTCACTAGTTTGAGCAATCTTGCACGATCTTCGAAATCTAAAGTGATGCAAAAAAGTCAATGCACCGAATTTAGAAGCTTCCTCTTAGAATACAAATCGCAATTTCTTACAGAAACCGTTTCACGTTCTAAAATTTCTCTACTGTTCTGAATTCGTTGAATTAAATGAATTTTGTTTCAAAGTGATGGTAAGAGTTGCTGTCAGACGCATTGCATAATTTTAACTAAATATCTGCGCCAGAGTCGTAGATATAGGTCAAATACAGTCACACAAACGACGCTCATGAGGAGTAGTGTTAGTGATAACATTTACCTTACTGGACGTTTTATTTTCTGGACATGACTCATGTAGAGTAGTTGCAAACATAATGTGTAATTGTTGTGTTTGTGCGACACGATGATCAATTTATTGGGTAGCAGATTTTAGTCTGAAAGCCGACGATTGTGTGACAGAGACTGCAGATTGATCTTCGCCTTCCAATTCTAAACTCTCGCACTTGCTTTGCTAATTTTTCACTGTTCATGTTGTCATATGCCTCAGCGACATTTAAAATAAATAGCCTAATGAAATGAGATTCCCTCTGTCAATTTTCTGCATTTGTGTTATTAGGAAACGTCATCGAAGCACGAAGTAGCAATTTTTAAGGGCTTGTAGGCAGTGCTTAAAGTGTAAAAAAAGAAGTGCCAGCACGCTGTATTGCATACGGAGACTTAATTCGGTCTCGTTGGCGGGACACGGAAAACATTTCGTGTTATTCGTCCCCGAGAAAGCTGCTGACCTTTTTTTACCGACTCCGCCGCCAAAAAAGTTGATGACCTTTTTTTTAGTCATCCGCGAAAATTTTCGGGAAAACAGGAAAAAGACACCAATTCCGCCGCCAAAAAGTTGATGACTTTTTTTTAGTCATCCGCCAACATTTTCGGGAAAACAGGAAAAAGATACCAATTCCGCCGCCAAAAAAGTTGATGACCTTTTTTTTAGTCATCCGCCAAAATTTTCGGGAAAACAGAGGAAACAGGGAAACAGGGACCCTTTTTCCGGGGAAAAGATACCAATTCAGCCGTCATGGCCGGGCGTCCGCGTAACTGCAGGGACGCCGTCTCTGCAGTCATGGACAGTGCTGACCAAATAAGTAATAGGACGGCGTCCCGCCTCGAAAATAAGTGCCGGGACGCCGTCCATGACCGTCCCGGCACACTTTAAGCCCTGCTTGTAGGCTACCGCTAGCTTTCCAAGGTAATATGTGAAAATATCCCTATAACCAACCGTATTTCAATTTTTCCAGACGGACCTCGTGATCTTAAGATATTCCCCCTGCGGAATTCGCTTGTTGCGGGTGAAAAACTTGTATGTTCTGCCGACGCCAATCCAAGCGCTGGGTACGAATGGAAAGACTTAAGAACCGGAAACGTCATTGGTGAAGCTACTTTCAAACTGGAAGAAAATATGACGAACCAAGAAACTATGCACCTGCTGTGCAATGCGACTAACGAAATTTCACATGCAACCATAACCGTTAACGTTACCGTGACAGCAAACAGTAAGTTCAATTACATCAAACAGTTTATTTTGCAACCAAAGTAGGCTATACATGGCAGGTTTACACATCTTGCAAATTTGCAACAAAAAGGAGCCCTAAAGGGACAAAGTAATCCCGCTTGGTCAACCTGTCTTATATAGGCTTAATGTATGGACATATTCGGACTTATTCATTTTATGCAACGATAATTGACTCTATATTAATATTGCACAGCAGACCAACGCAGTTTTGGTCGGCAGATATTGCACCGTACAACCTACTGAGCTGACTTTGTGTAACAAACTTTGATGATAATTAGGCTAATAGGCTCCTATTGGTTTCTGGAACAAAGCAGAAAACCTTGATATCAATATCAACTGAGAACTTGACTGTGAGTCTCGCTTCTGTAGTGGCAATCGCATGGTTATGATACAGACTTATAAGTAGTAGCAGTAGGCATCCTGCTGCCGCACCTCACCTTAGACTGAACGACTGGACTCGTTCGTACGTCACCGTGAGCATGCAGGCTATTCGAATAATACACTCTTTTGGGTGCCTGCATGTTTTCTTATGTAGACCTACCTGCATGGCATTGCATGTGTTTGTGTATTTTTTCACTTCCCAACTCTGGCTATTTTGCCAACGTAGTCGACGCTTTGCTTGTGCATCGATCGTACTTCCGGCAATACGACGACATTCTTCGCGAATCTGCTTGCGTAGTGTTGGCTCCGACTCCGGTCACTAGGTCTCTGGGTAATCCGGAGTCATTGACCTTCGGGATGATGCTGCACATTGCAAAAGCCTTCGTAGTATAAGTAGCCCTTATGATATGGACTCTGTCGTATTATTATTGTACTGCAATAAGTAGACGCATAGGGTCAGTAAAATTATATTCTTCGCATAAGTCCTGAAGCATTCGCACTTGAAGGACTTGCTCAGGGTTCCTACATTGTAACCATCTCAGGTAAGACTCAAACCCGTACATCTACGCTTTGCGTTACGTACGAATCGCTCCAACCAATGTCCTGCCGTGATCCAGATGGTTGCCCTGCATTAGTAAAAAATACCATGCAAGTCATTAGTACAAGGATGGTTTCATTTTGTCACCAATACATCAGTTATTACTTGAGTCATAACCAATAATACAAACATTGCGTGCAGTCTCATTCTATGATTCAAGTCGCATAATCTTGATAACAGTGTATACTTACTGTTTAGGGAAACTGTCTGCACTGCACATTCAAATTGTACTGGCAACCGTGCCAACTGTGGTTCTGCTGTTAACTCTAATGATCATCCTATATTTGGTATACTCGAGAAGAGCCAGAACTCATTCAGGTACAATTCGTTTCTTTTGCACACTGCCTTGTGCACACGATAATTATGTTAATGGCTGCTTGTGTTTCGATCACCTAACTGTAGGCCTATTGATATACAGTCTGCTTTTATATGTTGAATATGACGCTGTGTAATTGGATAATGCTGATCATGTATTCAAAGTCAAGTGGAACGTCGTTGATACAAAAGTCATTTCAGCCCAAACGTCACTATAGATAGGCCTACTCTCGCGAATAAAAGTTCTTGATGGAAATTCAAATCAAGCAATCAATCAATCAAATTTTTTATTTTGCAGCCAAATTAAGACAGGTTAACACATCTTGCTCATTGGTTTCAAAAAGGGAGGCCCTAAAGGGATGGAATAATCCCGCCGTCTAGGGACACCAACAAATATATCGAGTTCACGATGTGAGGTGGCCATGATGAAATCTTGAAAAATTAACATAGTAATTGACAAAAGTGAAAAAGCACAATCAAGCAGCTTATGCAAGAAAACGGAAGAGAAAACACAGCAAAATAAATGGAAACTGAAAAGTTTAACGCTGCTGAGTCACAAGCAATTATGAAAAAGAACAAAAAGCTTAACTAGGCCTACCGAACAGATACCTACTGCACTGTATACATTGAACGAACAGTGCTTTACCCTTATTAGGTACCTTCCATTAGAAAGGCGCTAAATTTCTTCTTAAAAGCCCAAAATACTGGGGCCCAATCGTATTTCCCTTGGAATTTTTTCCAAGTGGTGATCCCAGTAGATTTAATAGAAAAAAGGCGTGTGTTAGTGCGAGCATATAGGTTCGGCGATACGAGAAAGAGTATCTTGTGAAATGAGAATGAACCTGGGATGAGAGCTGAAAATAATTGTTGTATAGGCCCTATAGGTGGTAGGAAGCTTCGGTCAATCCGGTACATAAATTTCCCTATTTGAAAAGTCCTAATCTGGTCAAGTTTTAGAATTTTTAGAGTTTTTAGAATTTTTCTTTCGCAGAGAATTCAAACATATGCTTTATCAATTTTGCCCATAAGATTTCATTTAATCAATTTAGGTTTATAAAGAACCTGAGTAATGAGTAAAGTGGTTGATTTTATCGGAACAACAAATATCCATCCATATTATTGAAACTTGAAATCACCGTTTTGTTTAATGATTGTCTTTCAATAAACAAACGAATGTGACAGACGGTTTTATTTTGCCAAAAAGTTCATAAAACGATTCTACAGCTGACAATTGCTGTACGCTGCTTGATGTTGAGTTTTAAGCAAATAAAAATTGCACTTAAAAATGCACAATCAAGCAGCTTATGCTAGAAAACGGAAGAGAAAACACAACAAAATAAATGGAAACTGAAAAGCTCAACGCTGCTGAGTCACAAGCAATTATGAAAAAGAACAAAAAGCTTAACTACCGAACAGAGACCTACTGCAATGCATAGACCTACATTAAACGAACAGTGCTTTACTCTTATTAGGTGCCTTCTATTAGAAAGGCGCTAAATTTCTTCTTAAAAGCCCAAATGCTGGGGCTCAATCGTATTTCCCTTGGAATTTTTTCCCAAGTGGTGATCCCAGTAAATTTAATAGAAAACAGGCGTGTGTTCGTGCGAGTATAGGTTCGGCGATACGAAAAAAGTATCTTGTAAAATGAGAATGAACCTGGGATGAGAGCTGAAAATATTTGTTGTATATAGGTGGCAGGAAGCTTCGGTCAAACCAGTACCTAAATTTCCCTATTTGGAAAGTCCTAATCTGGTCAAGTTTTAGAATTTTTAGAGTTTTTCGAATTTTTCGTTCGCAGAGAATTCAAACATAATTTATGCTTTATCAATTTTGCTCATAAGATTTCATTTAATCAATTTAAGTTTATAAAGAACCTGAGTAATGAGTAAAGTGGTTGATTTTATCGGAACAACAAATGTCTATCCGAATTATTGAAACTTGAAATCACCCTTTTGTTTTATGATTGCCTTTCAATAAACAAACGAGTGTGACAGATGGTTTTATTTTGCCAAGAAATTTCATAAAATGATTATACAGCTGACAATTGCTGTACGCTGCTTGATTTCGAGTTTTAAGCAAATAAAAATTGCACTCAAAAATGAGAACCATTAAATGTAAATTACGCCTAAGGTCTACAGAGAGGTATTCCGTGAGCACCTTCCTCCAATGCGCGTTATTTTACTTTTATCAATTCGAAGCTTTCAGACTGTATATACTGAATCGGCGTCATAAAATATATGGCCTACAGCTATGTTGCTTCTCCAATGAAACATAATCATCCTCACAACGACGTTCTACTTTACTTGAATGCATAGGTCGCAAAGAAGGAAACGGTCGAGTTGAAAATCCCGAGTCACACACCGTAGACGACAATGGAGTCTCAGACTCTGCAAGCTATGCATCGATACGTAGTGTCGAAGTTGGGAAAGAGCACGAAGCAGAAGATCGAGCAAGCACTGCTGTGGAATATTCGTCTGGTTGTCCAAAGCAAGACGATGATAGATACAGTCATTTGGAGCCTAGAGACATTCCACCGCCAGCGATATACAGCCGATTGGAAAAGAAGAAGCGACCTATTCCATATGCTGCAATCAAACCAAGAGCTAACGATTATATAAATGCAAACAATCGCCAGCAGTCAGAGGGTTATTACAACATCGAGAACCCATTGGTTTTCTAAAGCTAATCAGCGTTGAGACTTTTTTGATTGCTTGCTTTTAAGTTTCCTTTAGACTCATTCAGTGAATGAGACGTTTAACCTACTTGAATCGTTGGAAGCAACTGTCAACGATTGCCGAAACAAACATCGCTTAACTTTGCCTGGATCACTAGATTCTATAAAGCAATTTAAACCACTGTAGGCTACAAGACCGTCATTGATTTCCATGTTCTGCAGCTGTTGCTTAATTCCCAAAATTTACTTGCATGCATGTGACACTTTAAAATCCATTTACCATACATTCACAAAAGGAAGTCGCTACAAAGTCAGCACCCTTTAGGACTCGGTCTAGCAAAAGTCAAGCGTTGTATACACTGAGGTCAAGACTTTGTGAAAGTCCTTATTGTAGGCCTAGATATTACTTTACTGCTTCATCTAATCATCTTTGCAATGCATATAGCACACAAGTTTTATTAATTAACCACCTTTATTTCAGAAACGTAATTAAGCTCAAATTGACCTATGTAGATGGTGCTTAACTGTTTATATTGTTCGCTGTGGGTTTTCATAAGATTTTATGTTTGGTTCTTCGAATTAAGTGCAGTGGTGTAGTCCTAAAAAATGAAGTGGGGGGACGCCTGGAAATTGAATTGGGGGGACGCCATGGAAATTGAAGTAGAAACTGTAGCAAAAAGTGCAATCTTGCAAGAATTTTGCAAAAAAGTGGGGGGACGGCGTCCCCCCGCGTCCCCGCCCCACTACACCACTGATTAAGTGTAGATAGATCATAAGCCTACTGTAGAAATGATACGAAAAGATACAATATTTATATATTTCTTTGCTTCTAATCAACACCATTAGCCATGCAGCACAATGCACATGAACACTTAAATGTGCGGTGAAAACAACTGCAAGAATGTGGAAAATGCATTGCAAGTGATCAAATTACTATCAGAGTTGCACTGCTGTATCTATCGTGATATTTTACCACAGGCATTTCATTTTGAACAATTAATCTAAATTATTATTCTACACTATTCCTGACTGCTTGAGTACATAATAACAACACTATCGTTTGATAAGTAAATTTATGCTTGATTTTGTTCAAACGTCTGTTACTGTGTTCGCAGTTATTCTTTAAACAGAGTAACAATTTTGTAGAATATCTTCAGACAGTGAACGACGGTACGTACATTTAAAGTCCTCCTTCTTATAAACCTATACACGTCGCAGCAGAATCACTCAGAAAAAGTACTATATCATTTGTTCTCCTAACATTTTCACCTTGCCTACAAAACATCATGAAAATATAGGTTAATTTGGATGATTGAACATTGAATATCACCTTGCGTACAAAACATCATGAAAATATAGGATCTTTGGGATTATTGAATATTGAATATTCGTGCGTTTTATTTAGTATGTGAATTTAAAATCATTAAGCATGTATTACATAATGTTTGTATGTGCACTTGTTATAGCGCCCCTTCAAGCTTTATCTACTCAGAGGCACTCCCGAATGCAGAGCGGACACTGCATCGGAGTTTCACGCCGAAGCGCTGAGCAATTGTGAGTGAAGGACTTGTCCAAGGTCCTTACGCGGCGAGGTGGATTCGAACCTCGAACCTTCCGGTTTCAAGGCAACGACGCCACCACTACACCACCGCGCCCCACATAGGTCTACACGCATCTGAGGAAGATATTAACAATGCATAGAAGACAATAAGCCATGGCATTGTAATGTTGTGTCTTTATTAGCTGATGCATTGCCGAGATATCCGAGTCTCGATGAAATTCAACCGTACGGCGAATTCCAGCAAATAAGCAACCGGAGTAAGAAAAGGCATAAACTTAGCATGTTAACAAAAGCTAAATTATTTATAAGTGGGTCTATTGTTTCCACCTATTTATATCTAATCTTTAGGTCTAATAATTTTCGTTTATTAAAAAACATCACATTGGCATGTAGAATGCAGCTTGCTACATCTTGACTAAAAAAATTGCTGCGTGTGGCGGCCTGTAACGCGTCCATCCCTGGCTTGATAAACGTAGCCTACTTGAAATAACTATCATTAAAATTCTGTTAAATCCGGTGGCTAAGTTACAAATGAATGCATAATAATTCACGCATGTGATAAACTTATTTCGAGGGGCGATATTTGCATGTTTTGGTGTTTAGGACGGTGATAGGCCCTAACCAGAAGTCGAAGACGAAGCAAATTCAGCAAAATGACAAATTTTGCCAGAAAAAGAAAAAAAGTGATTTTGTCGAAATTAAGCTAGCGCCGTTTAAATCTTCATTATTGACTAACAGCAGTAGACACTTCACTGATTCGAGTCAGGGTGCAACTGCATGATATCATCATTCCTGAAGTGGCGCTTTTAAAGTCTTACATTACAATTAGAGGTGACCATTTGTAAACAATATTTGTTCTTCGTGGAAGCTTCTTTACCGTTTCTCTATTAAGATGAATTTAACGTTACCATGGGCGCCTGCACATATAGGGCAAGAGGGGCACTTGCCCCCTGGAAATTTGATTTCCCCCTTATTTTTTCACCACCACTCTGTGATTTTTAACAAATTTCTTCGCACTTGATTGAGTGCTAATGTTGCTAACGATACACAAAATGAAACTGAGACATTTACATTTAAAAACCTCTGTGAAAAATACCCGTGTTCTTAATTTTCTGCTTTGCATTTTAAAGCTTCTGCTAAAACAAATATTGCGTTTCGCCCCTCCTGCAAAAATGTCTGCGGGCGCCCATGAAAGTTACACAAATTAATTATTTATAAAAAAATATACTTTTGAGTCGATGTTCGGTTTGTCTTTATAGCACATTGTCCTAGCAGAGATAGATTATGTTAATTTTTTAAGTTAATATTTTAGTATCTGGGTGTATTGTTTCCTTTGTCAGGTGCAAACGAATCAGAATACATGGCAGTGTATGAAGAAGCAGAAGATGTCCACATAGGTAGAACATTTTGCGACGGTTCTCACAATAAAAATCAATCAGTAGTGATATTTTTCATGAATGATGTAGGCTACGGAAGTGCCAATTAAGTTATTTACTGCAATGTGTAATGCAGAAGGCATGTTTAAGCCATTAAGCTGAGAAATTACATGATTTAAGGTTATCATATTGTTGGAAATCAGGGTCATGGAGTTTAATTTTTATTTGAATGACCGTCCCCGTGTTCGCCTGAGTATCTCTGTCTACCTGAAAGAGGCGTGGCCTCTGTCTACCTGAAAGAGGCGTGGCCTAATGTCTACCTCTAGCCTCTGTCTACCTGAAAGAGGCGTGGCCTAATGTCTACCTCTAGCCTCTGTCTACCTGAAAGAGGCGTTGCCTAATGTCTACCTCTAGCCTCTGTCTACCTGAAAGAGGCGTTGCCTAATGTCTACCTCTAGCCTCTGTCTACCTGAAAGAGGCGTGGCCTAATGTCTACCTCTAGCCTCTGTCTACCTGAAAGAGGCGTGGCCTAATGTCTACCTCTAGCCTCTGTCTACCTGAAAGAGGCGTGGCCTAATGTCTACCTCTAGCCTGTGTCCACCTGAAATGGGCGTGGCCTCGTGACACACAAATACGAGTGCGTGCGCAGGCGCAGACAGTCATCGAAAAGTCATCGAAGGAAACAGTCGTCGAAATACAGTCATCGAAGGAAACAGTCGTCGAAATACAGTCATCGAAGGAAACAGTCATCGAACAGTACAGCGATCGAAAGAAGCAGTCTTCATCGTCAGCGAGTTGCCGTGGAACAGTGGGGAGACGCGTCGGTCGGCTGTTGCGGGATCGAATCGCAGTACAGTCAGCGGGTGATCGTCCGAAGGAAAACGCTTTGGAGAGCGCGACGACGATTTGACGACGCTGCCGAAATTCAGCGCCTGTCGACGAAAGGTTTGGTGACCTTTGCTGTGCAACGACGACGCTTGGATTCGAAGCCTGACCCGTGACGGAAGGTCTGGTGATCTCCGCTGTGCAACGCCGACGATCGCAATTCGACGCCTGTGCTGCTGACGTGTCCGGCTGGAGATCGACGCCTGTCGACGAAAGGTTTGGTGACCTTTGCTGTGCAACGACGACGCCTGGGTTCGAAGCCTGACCCGTGACGGAAGGTCTGGTGATCTCCGCTGTGCAACGCCGACGATCGCAATTCGACACCGGTGCTGCTGACGTGTTCGATTGGGAGTCCGACGCTGACGACGACGAAAGGTTTGGAGGCAACGCTGTCGACTGGGGTTCAATTCCTGACCCGCGGTCGTGCTCTTCTGGATCCGACGCCTACAGACGACGGAAGGACTGGTGATCGTCGCTGTGCCGCGACGAACGGGATTCAACGCCGAACCTGCCTACGCTTCCGATCGGGTGAGCGCAGTGGTTCAGTTCCTGTCTTCGACGACGCCGACTCGGGTTCGAAACCCGACCCGCTACGCAGACTTTCTGCGTGCGCTGGCGAGGCAGCGGTGATCTTCACGACGACGATTCGGCGGTCTGCATTGACAATTGCTGTGAACAGTGGTGCAGTGGTTTTGGGACAGTGGCGCTACACGAATAGCTCCGAACATTGCTCCGAACATTGCTCCGAACTTGCTCCGAACACTGGCGCTATAGAAGTTGGCCGAGGACTGCTTTGCGAAGTTCTTCTTTGATTGTCGAATAAATGTGTTTCAAGCCTGACTGGCTAGTCGTCAATCTTCAGTTGACGCCGGACTACAGTGACGGACATCGCCTTGAGGACTAGGGTTTGGGGTTCGGTTCCTGGTGGTCATTTGCCCAGCCCTAGTTCCGCTACAAACTGGTTCCAGCAAGTGGGGTGATTGAATTTCGTCGGACGTCTCAGAATAAACTGGTTCCAGCAATTGGAGTGAAAGAAGAACTCGTTGGACTTCTTGGAAATTCGGACTCAGCCAGTGGAGCGAAATTCAGCAACGATGTGGAACACTGCAGAGATGGACGGGAACGCTGTTGACCGCCCGATGACTTCGTCGCCAGCAGCCGGACGAAGGACGGACCTCCTGGTCGACTTTGAGGTCGAGTCCAGCCGCTTCATGGAGAGAATCGACTTCGATGACCTGCCGAAGAAGGATCGCAGAAGTCTGCTGATTCCTGAGAGAGACTCGACCGCCGTGGAATCGAAAGTCTTGGACAGGGTAAGCGCTTTGGAGACGAAAGTCTTGGACAACGCCAGTCGCTCGGTCGGCGAACGGAAGATGACCATGAAACCAGGAAAATTCGATGGGACTGGGTCACTCGAATCATTCTTGGCACAATTCGACGTCTGTGCACGCCACAATAGATGGACGGCAATCGACAAGGTCGACTTTCTCCGTGTTTCTCTGGAAAAGGCAGCAACGCAGCTGTTGTGGGACTTTGGAGCGCGAACGGAGGTGACGTATGAACAGCTGGTCGAGAGACTTCGTCAACGATACGGCGCGGAAGGTCAGGCTGAGACTTTTCGTGCGCAACTCTACTATCGTCGACAGAAAGCGGATGAAAGTCTTGGAGACTTGCTGCACGACATCCGGAGACTTGTCGTCCTTGCTTATCCGGTGCCGTCGAACGAAACGACCGAGATCGTTGCTAAGGACGCCTTCCTTGAAGCAATCCGCGACCGGGAGTTGTCTCTAAAGGTGAGAGAACGGGAACCGAAGACGATTGACGAGGCGTACCGAACAGCTCTACGCTTGTCGGCGTATCAGCAGACTGCAGACCTGGAGGATCGTCGCAGACCTGCGAATCGAGTAAGAGGAACCCAGGAGGGCGACGCCGGAGGACAGCTTCAGTCTCAGCTGGACAGCTTCTTCACTGCACAGCGCAAGTGGCAGCAGGACATGGAAGAAAGAATCTGCCGACAGCTGGAGGAACTTCGAAGCTCGAACAGGACGAACTTCAACTCCGCACCGATGGTTCCGCCGATGGTTCCGCCGACCATTCCTCCTCAAGGTAACGCTTCGTGGAATCCGGGACGTGGGTCGACCTGCTATAAATGCGGGTCCCCAGGGCACTACGCACGCCAGTGCCGACAACGCCGACAGTTTCCCAACCGTCGGAACGACGACGAACGTGACTTGGGTCAGCCGACGACCGAGCGGAACGAAGAGACCGTCACCAACCATACAACGAGAGACAGAGCAACGGGCGTGACGAACAACGCGATCTACATCCATGGAGCGATCAACGGACGGCAAAGAACGTGCCTAGTGGACACTGGGTCGGAGGTAAGCCTGGTTCCCTCGTCTGATGTGGATGGTTTGTTGCTCCAGCCTAGTAATCGCATTCTCTTGCCTGCTAACGGAACGCAGATAAGGGTTTTGGGTCAAGTTGATGTCCCAATTAGGATTTCTAGAGGTTTTTCTATTGAGACTAATTTTCTCGTCTCTGACCAGATTGGTGAACCAATGCTGGGAATGGATTGGTTGAGGCAACACCGCTGTCGACTTGGTTTTGGTCAGGGTGCACTCTTTGTGGGTCGACGCCGCATTCCTTTGGTTAAGGGCAATGGTTCGCTTTGGTGTCGCAGGGTTATTGTTGCAGAGGAGACAACTGTTCTTCCTCGTTCGCAGTGCGATATTCCTTGTAAAACGCAATACCGTGATTTGACGACCACAGCTGAAGCATGGATGACTGAATCAAAAGAAATTCAACCTGGACTGCATGTAGCTAGAGTTGTGCTGAATGATGATGATGATAAAATGTGCATTCGTGTGGTGAATTTGAATGAACAGCCTGCTTTGTTAACTGCTGATTTGATGTTGGGTGATTTGCACCCCGTAAATGTTGAAGTAAGGGAAGGCAGTGATAGACAGACGGGTCCAGAAGCACAGTTAGTGGAGAAACTGATGGAAGATGTTTCTGAGGATGTTTCGGCAGAGGTGAAGGAACGTCTGAGGAATTTGTTGGTCGAGTATGAATGCATTTTCTCGACCACTGACCATGATTTGGGAAGGCCCATGATTACTCAGCATAGGATTGATACCGGGGACTCTCATCCGGTGAGACAACCGTTGAGGAGGCAACCGCTTCCATATCAGGCTACCATTGATGCGCAACTAGAACAAATGTTGGTGACTGGAGTTGTGGAGCCGGCAGTGAGTGAATGGGCAGCAAATGTGGTCCTCGCAAAGAAGAAAGACGGGTCCTTAAGATTTTGTATTGATTATCGCCGATTGAATGATTTGACGCGTAAGGATTCTTATCCTCTTCCTAGAATCGACGCGTGTTTAGATGCTTTAACGGGGGCCGGGTGGTTGATGCCGATAAGACAGCTTTCATCACTCGGCGAGGAATCTTTCGTTGGAGGGTCATGCCGTTCGGGCTATGCAATGCTCCGGCCACCTTTCAGCGTCTAATGGACATAGTTTTGTCCGGGTTGAATTTTGAACTGTGCTTGGTGTACTTGGATGATGTAATAATCTTCAGTAGTACTGCGGACCAGCATTTGGGTCGATTGGGTCAAGTTTTTCAGAGACTTAAAGAAGCAAACCTGAAATTAAAGCCAAGCAAATGTCATCTATTCAGACGCACGGTATCTTTTCTTGGACACATAGTGACTGCAGACGGGATATCTGTTGACCCATCTAAGGTGCAGGCGGTGACCGAGTGGCCGACACCCAGATGCTTAAAGGAAGTGCGAGCATTCCTCGGTCTTTGCTCGTATTACCGTAAGTTCGTTCGAGGATTCTCGGTGGTCGCAGCTTCTCTGTTTGCGTTGACCAAAAAGGACCAGCCGTTTATATGGGTCGACGAATGCCAGGATGCTTTCGACCGCTTGAAGGTAGCATTGACTGTAGCTCCTGTACTGAGTCTACCGGTGGATGATGCCGCTTACACTCTGGACTGTGACGCATCGGATTTGGGGATCGGTGGAGTGCTGTCTCAAAGCATTAACGGAGAAGAACGAGTGATTGCTTATGGCAGTCGTTTGTTTTCTGCAGCCGAGCGCAACTACTGTGTAACCAGAAAAGAATTACTGGCAGTGGTGCACTTCACTCAAGTTTATCGTCAGTATTTGTTGGGGAGTCATTTCACAATCCGGACAGATCATGCAGCGTTGAGATGGTTACAGCGTACGCCTGAGCCTATTGGTCAACAAGGACGCTGGTTGGAGAAGCTGTCGGAATTCGACTTCGAAATCTTGCATCGACCGGGACGCAGACATGGAAACGCTGATGCGCTGTCGCGAAAGCCGTGTCGCCAGTGCCACTGGGAGGAGTTCGATGCGATGGACCACTTCGTCCGAGAAGTGACGGAAGTCTTGAATGAAAGTGACAGCACCAGCGACATCGTGAAAGCACAGAAGGAGGATTCGGTACTGAGTCTAATCCGAGTCTGGCTAAACGAAGGGATGCCGAGTCTACAAGAGATCTTACTGGAAGAAGAAGCCGTTAAAGTCTACTGGCACCAGCGAGACTCGCTGTACTTGAAAGAAGATGTGATCTACCGCCGAACGCCGGACGAGTTGGAGCAGGTACTGGTGCCAAAGGACCTGAAGGAAGACTACATGAGGTTAGCGCATACTGGCGTGACCGGGGGACATCTGGGTGTCCGACGAACAAGATGGCAGGTTCGCCGACGGGCCTACTGGGTAGGATGGTCCGGGGACGTGAAGAGGTTCTGCCGGCACTGCGAAAGATGTTGCCAGTACCATAGGGGCGCTCTGCAAAGACAGGGTCCTCTTCAAGCCCTGCACTGTGGAGAGCCATGGGAAAGGGTGAGTGTGGACGTTACTGGTCCTCACCCCAGGAGCAAGAGAGGCAACGTATACATCCTGACCATGATGGACAACTTTACGAAGTTTGTTGAAGCCGTCCCGATGGCAAATCAGGAGGCGACTATAGTGGCGAAGGCACTGGTGGAAACGATTGTCGTTCGTTACGGGGCGCCACTCCAGATTCTGACAGTTCGTGGGACGAACTTCGAAGGACGGATGTTCCAAGAAATGTGTCGCCTTTTGGAAGTGGACAAAGTAAGGACGTCCAGCTATCGTCCACAGTGCAACGGAATGATCGAACGATTTCACCGCACGCTCAATTCGATGCTGGGAAAAGTGGTGAGTGAGAACCAGCGGGACTGGGATGATTATCTTCCGTATGTAATGGCGGCATACCGCGCCTCCATTCACGATGTGACCGGCTTCTCGCCGAATTACCTCGTCTTCGGGAGAGAGAACAGAGCACCGCTGGACATCGTTTACGGTCCGCCTAAGGAACCAGACGGGAACGGACAAACGTATTCGACCTACGCGGCCGAATTACTGGAAAAGTTCGGGAAAGCTTATCACGCTGCACGCCAAAGTCTCAAGAAAAGCGCTGAGCGACGTAAGCACAGCTATGACCTGCGTGTACGACCAGCGAAATTTGAAGCCGGAGACTGGGTTTACTACTTCAGTCCACGGAAGTTTGTGGGACGCAGTCCGAAGTTCCAGCGTAACTTTACTGGTCCTTGGATGATTGTGCGGGCGTGTGGTCCGGTCAACTATCTCCTCCAAAAGTCGCCAAAGGCTAAGCCCTTCGTGGCGCATGTGGACAAGCTTCGCCACTGCTATGGCAGGACGAAAGGGGAATGGACTGAGTCGACCGAAAAAGTGACCGGAGGGTTGACCCAAAAAGTGACCGGGAGCGCTACGGCTTCTACAAGTCGTCGACCACACCGCCGTGGGGACGGAACGCGTGAAACGGATATGCACGACGGGGATTTGGACGGAGTGGCGACATCTACAGGTCGACCACGACGCAACGTTGGCCGTCCTGTCCGATTTCAGTGAACGCGCATGAAAGAAAGTTAGTCTAATGATTATTTGGTCGTGCCTGGCCAATGTTTTTTTAAAATTCAAATGTGAAGCCGTGCGTGGCTTTTATTTTTCTTTAATTGTCTGTTGACTTGCTTGTAATTAACTGTATAATGTCGTTTTTGAAAAAAAAGAGAGAAAGAAAGAAGGGGGTGTGACCAACAGTTCACACCGTACCCGAAATGAAAAAAAAATAAAGAAATAAGCCTGAAAAAAAAACAGGCAGAGAGAGAAAAACAGGAAAACAAACGGGGGTTGTGCGTAAAAAGCACTCCGCACCCGGGAAGAGGAAGAAAGAAACAGAGAAAAAGGGGGTTGTGCGCGATTGCACTCCGCACCCGATCAAGATTTTGCAATGTTGTAATTAAATTGTCGATTTGATGTTTTCATAATGAATCGCTGCAAAGGATTTCGCCGAAGAACAAATGTACTGAATTCATTGAGCAATGAGAGACTGTAATATTTCGATTTTGTGTGTAGAGATGTTAATTTGGGCCTATTGTGTAGACAGAAGTAGTGCGGTAATTTTTTTGTAGACATTGGCCACTGATTACGTTTTGGGGGATGTTTAATTACTTACTCCAAGTGGGGTCTTGGATTGCTTGTGGGGGGAGCGTGTTGGAAATCAGGGTCATGGAGTTTAATTTTTATTTGAATGACCGTCCCCGTGTTCGCCTGAGTATCTCTGTCTACCTGAAAGAGGCGTGGCCTCTGTCTACCTGAAAGAGGCGTGGCCTAATGTCTACCTCTAGCCTCTGTCTACCTGAAAGAGGCGTGGCCTAATGTCTACCTCTAGCCTCTGTCTACCTGAAAGAGGCGTGGCCTAATGTCTACCTCTAGCCTCTGTCTACCTGAAAGAGGCGTGGCCTAATGTCTACCTCTAGCCTCTGTCTACCTGAAAGAGGCGTGGCGTCAGCGAGTTGCCGTGGAACAGTGGGGAGACGCGTCGGTCGGCTGTTGCGGGATCGAATCGCAGTACAGTCAGCGGGTGATCGTCCGAAGGAAAACGCTTTGGAGAGCGCGACGACGATTTGACGACGCTGCCGAAATTCAGCGCCTGTCGACGAAAGGTTTGGTGACCTTTGCTGTGCAACGACGACGCTTGGATTCGAAGCCTGACCCGTGACGGAAGGTCTGGTGATCTCCGCTGTGCAACGCCGACGATCGCAATTCGACACCGGTGCTGCTGACGTGTTCGATTGGGAGTCCGACGCTGACGACGACGAAAGGTTTGGAGGCAACGCTGTCGACTGGGGTTCAATTCCTGACCCGCGGTCGTGCTCTTCTGGAATCCGACGCCTACAGACGACGGAAGGACTGGTGATCGTCGCTGTGCCACGACGAACAGGATTCAACGCCGGACCTGCCTACGCTTCCGACCGGGTGAGCGCAGTGGTTCAGTTCCTGTCTTCGACGACGCCGACTCGGGGTCAAAACCCGACCCGCTACGCAGACTTTCTGCGTGCGCTGGCGAGGCAGCGGTGATCTTCACGACGACGATTCGGCGGTCTGCATTGACAATTGCTGTGAACAGTGGTGCAGTGGTTTTGGGACAGTGGCGCTACACGTATAGCTCCGAACATTGCTCCGAACATTGCTCCGAACTTGCTCCGAACACTGGCGCTATAGAAGTTGGCCGAGGACTGCTTTGCGAAGTTCTTCCTTGATTGTCGAATAAATGTGTTTCAAGCCTGACTGGCTAGTCGTCAATCTTCAGTTGACGCCGGACTACAGTGACGGACATCGCCTTGAGGACTAGGGTTTGGGGTTCGGTTCCTGGTGGTCATTTGCCCAGCCCTAGTTCCGCTACAATATTATATCGAATAGGCTACACTTTGAAATGTAGTTACACAGTGGCAAAGTAAATATGGACTATTAATAATGGAGCGATCATATAGGATGCCAAAGCATAGAGTGTAACTGTCCAGAAATTAAATTATTTATTGATAGGCCTATTAAGGCTATTATACATGTATATGATTTCCAAAAGAAAACAAACGAGATGCATGTTAGATCAACCGCAGGCATTAGTGTTTTCAACACATTTACATGGACAAATTGGACATGTATGCTCACGTATAATATCAAACTAATGTGAACGTAAATTCTGTTTCCTAGAACCCGTTTATTCTCAAGTCCGGAAGAACTCATGGAATACGGAAGAACCGCCTGTACCAATAAAGAAGGTACCGGTATACCCTTAGCATCGGCATATTATAGCATAGTCACAATAATATTATAGAATGCAAAATCTTTTGCAACGTGAATACAGGTAGTGGGCTATTATTCAAGTGTCAATGATGCAGATAGGAATTCCGCTACTGTTCGCACTCTGACAGTAATAGTCCAAAGCCTGGAAAGATGAGGAGGGCGACGCTAATCATGCATCCTTGTTATGACACACTGTCGTTAAACAGAAACAGTGTGGGACAGAGGTACGCATGTCTGTATATTGTACAATGTATATGAATATATAATTATGTATGTATTTGGATGGATGTGTGTGTGTGTTGGTGTGGTGTGTGGCCGCGCATGTGTGTGCGTGTGTGTGTGTGGGTGTGTGTGCGTGCGCGTGTAAAGCGTCATACAAGTTACAACACTGTCGGCCTAAAGACATTGAAAAGCGATCATCTGAAGTTCTGACGAATGACTCGTGAAAAATGCTTAGTATGCTGTTTTTGCAGGAAAATAAGATTTTTAGATTAGGGTTCCCATAAAAGTTTTCAAATACGAGAAAAATTCTAGATTAGTAGGAATTATAATCGATTTTTTATCGCAATAATTGTGCATCGTTGGGTATAATAAATTTATTATGCTCTACCTTCATCTTACGTTTTTAAACTTTTTATTTAATGACATGTTAATTATTTCTTACCATACAAAAACTGCCGAGAAAATGGTCATTTTGTAATACTGTAAAAGAAAATACGATGTTCTTACAGATCTAATTCCTGATTAATTGATGTCAATGCTAAGCAGTTCTTTACACGCTCATATTTTCACTGCTCTACATTACAATAGTATAGACCTAACAAAATATAGAGGTAATGCCTGCATGTCCACGTGTTTTAGCTCTATTACTCTTATACTCCAAAATTACACGTACATAAAATCTAACTAAAATCTATAGGCTAGGTTGTTTCATCAAACGATTGCGTGCGGAAAGCATATTCACGGTTTTTGATTACGATGACCTGATTTAAATGTCTTTGAGTCTATTGTAGTTCCACATCAGTGCTGATGGCACAGAATACATGGACGTGCGAGGAGTTTCTCCGATTCAGATGTCACGAATGGATGGAGCGAATAGTTCGGCAACAATTTATGCATTGATCGATCATTCGCTGATTCCGAAACAACCAGAAGACAACATGGAGGGCAACAATACATGAAAACAACAGCAAATATTCTCAGTTTTTTCATGTGTGTATTGTGTAGGCCTAAAACACAACACTGTACATTATTCATTCATTCTATCAGAATTTATTTAGCGCTTCTTTGAGGGGCTACTCAAAAGCGCCCCCGGCTCTAGCACGGCAAAAAAGCTCAGTTTTGAGTTTAATTTAAAAGAATGCATATGTACGAGCCCCAGGAGACAGACGTAGCTCATTCCAGACAACTGGGCTCACCACAGAAAAGGATTTATTCTGCATGGCTGCAGCCTGCAGCTCGTGCAAATGGAACACAATAGCCACATTACACCTCGATCTCGCCAACACATAATAATTATAACTAACCCTGTAATTTATGTATTCAAATCATCAGCCTAGTCCATCAGGAACCATTGTCAATGAAGATATTTTTTCATTGTACATCTTAATAATGAATATTTGTAAAGCTATCTCTTCCAGCAATGAACGATTTTACCAAGGAGTGACTGATTGAAAAGCCTAAACGTCTAATTGATGAGGTCTTAGAAAATCTGAACTTCCACAGTGCAGCAGGAACGCTTTGAATCTGGTTATAATAAAGTATAATAACATTATATTACAATGTGCATGTTTAGGAGAACAAAAGAAACCTGTTAGATTTGTATCATGTGCGTTGCTCCCTCTGTCAGAACTTAGACCTAAAGTTAGTATGTATATTATTCGTAAATATTTTGCGCTGCCATATTTTAGAACGCTGACGATTGACGTGGCGTTATAGATGTAGACCATACTCAGTTGTTTTATAATAAAATAAAATATGGAATAATAATTTCGTTGTTATTCCATTTCTAGATGACGCTGTCTATGTACATGTAACACTCCATGTAGCCTATTAGCAAATGCGTAAACAGTTCAAATTAAGGCCATATAGGCTATCTAGTAAATCACTAGATATATGGTCTTAATTTGACCTGTTTTATGAGTAAAATAACGACTTTGTCGCAAATTAGATAATTTTTGCGTATTGTTCCATAGAACTGCCTAAATAAAAAGTGGAAGAGCAGCATGATTAGCCTATAAGGAGAGTGTGCATCAGAGCGACATGAATGAAAGTGGAAATAACAGGACAGCATAATTTATTTTATCATTGATGATGAATCACAATTATTTTATTAAAATTTATGTTCGCATGAATTACGATCAGCGACAATTGTATGCAAGGAAAACGGGACTTACGTTTCCTAAGTTAATGGACATAATTAGGCCTAGATACAGGTGATAAAAACTATTGCCCTGTCAGTTGTAGGCCTGTGTGGTGTAATGTTACGTGCGATGTTTAACAATATTTTTGCTTGCAGTTCGTGTCCATATTCGATGACTTTACTTGGTCAAGGTCGCTACCTAGACTTATTGTCTATAGTACTTGAAACCAACCGCCTTTAACTCACCAGCGTAATGGTCATAGCGAATGGATAAGTCGGACTTGTCGTGGTGTTCGTAATCGTAGGCTACATGGCTACAAGGAAGGTGTGGCGCAATAAATCCTCCTCGATGCTGTGTATGTGTCCAGTAATATGCAGTAATCAGTAGCATATGTCCGGCTTATTAGTATAGGTAGGCCTACTATGGTGCTATTGTTCATGCTCTTCATAGCGCTGCCAGATTTTCTCTGAGTAGGCCTAGGATTAAGTTGGACACGCATGTGTCTTTTTTAAAACGATGAGCGTCTTGAAACCAACCCGTTTTTGAATCGTCAAAAAAACGGTGGGTGTCCTCCCTAAAAGTGGTTCAACTTTTGCTCTGTTTGAAATATTTTGATGAAATCTAACCATCATGTGTAGATATGAATTGTCTTTAAGACTGCTAAATTTCATTTTGAAATTCTTATTTTCATGTATATAGCCTATAGGCTCTATCGGTCGCAATAATTAATTCTACATAATTTAATCATGGACAAGCCTACATATTAATATTCGTTCTTAGATTGAACAGGATGGTTAATTATTTATTTGAAACATTAGACTCACACAACCTATTTCCTGTCCATGGTTAATAGACGGCCGTCTATGCCTGCAGGCATTATCTTTGTTTCTATTCCATTTGGTCATTAATTCTTTACCTTAAATTCCACAGGTGCCTGTAATTTATCACAATTTAGAATCTAATAGCCCGATTTTCATGCCGGTTGATGTGTTTGATATAGAATATAACCATGTATTGACCAGCAAAATTGTAGAAGAATAAAATAATGGTTGCTATGGAATTTTATGACATAAACGTTCTGAAACTTTGAGATCGATTTTCTCACTTGCTGTGATTTTACAAATTACAGAATCAAACGAATATAACTTCAGTTAGAAAACAGATATTTTTATTCTGAGTATTTCTAGCAGATCAACTGTAGAACCTGACTCAATAAAAAAGTCAAAAACGACATGTGACGGGTTTTGACCCCCAGTGTCACAAATATGGACCCATCTCTAAGCAAATAGACATCACAATGGCAGCAATAATAACAGTTTTCAAGGCACAAACTTACACAACCACTAATGGCAGCTATCACAGTTTAAACTGGCATTGTGTTACGCTGTTTCTGCAAAAACTTAAAAATCATACGCTGCTTAATGAATCATCTAAATGACATGAACATTGAAGAATTATATAGCGCCATTATATTAACACATAAGGACTGTCGTCTGGAAGAAAATCTCTCGGAGGTTAGGAATTCTCTTCGATTGTTGGAGTCGTAGGAACGGTTGAGTATCCGCTCTTCTGTTCTGATATACAAAAGAAACAGCATTGGACAGTTTCATGAAATACGATTTTGAACCAATTCAATCTGGACCAATATAAACAGACACATGTAGGTTCTACTTTGGCAATAATCATCCAATCCGACGTTTACATTACCGTACCTCGTAAGTCTCTTCACAGTGTCCACTCTGTTCTTCCTTCTACTTGTCATTTAGGCCCATGCACTTGCATATTATGTAGCCTACGTTTAGCTTACGACACTTCAAGGTTTCTCGCCTTTACCTTTATGGATAATTAATTTGCCTTCAATAGGTCATTCCATTGTAATCGTATTTGTACTTGATCAATCAAAGTTGTGCCTGATGGTGCAAGGAGAAGATGTAGACAGCACACCAGTATTGCAGGATGTCTGTTTTTATTAGTAGTTAAGTCTGATGTTAATTAGGATTAGGACTGCTCCATAACTTGCAAGGGTGGATAGAGAAATTTTCGATGGGGGGGGGGGCAAAATTTGTGGTCTTGGGCCAGGAAAATATTTTTGCCATGTCGCAAAAAATCTGATGACCCTTTTTTAAAAGAAAAAGATACCGTTTCATACGCCAAAATAGTTGACCTTTTTTAGTCATCAGTCATCCTGGTCGGAGTAATGGCCTCTCCGGTGTCCTGCTTTTCTCTTTTTCTTTCCCGCTGCATTGATGTAATGGCTTGTTCAAACCAAATGGAAGGGCCACATCCATGCACTTTTTAAATGGGGGGGGGGGGCTGGCCGGATTGGCCCCCTGGATCCGCCCCTGATAACTTGCACATGTAAACTGCATTGCGTTTGTGGGCGTTGATTTAATAATTATTATATCGATAGATTTCGGATGGACTTCACATGCACATCTTTCGCTCCGTTTTTCAAGTCCATTGAAACATCAAACTCCTCTTGACTACATAATTAAGTCATGAAAGATCATTTAGTTTCCAACGCAAACAAAAACAACCGCCGACACAAAGTACACACACACTTACACCGGCACATGAATACACCCACACCTACACATCTTTTCAAATCTGTTTGAGTGTCTATTATATGAATTGTGATGCATCAACCACGCGGTTCCCGGACGCTTATTAGCATTCTCTAGGCGATTTCGTAAGCCGGCTATAGAGGAATACAATGATTACATTGTGGAAGACGCGAAGACCATATAGGGGGGAGAAGGTTGTGGAGTACAATTTCTGACCATCCCTTTCTAAACTGTCAACAACACGTGCGCGTCGGCAGGCTCTCACGATTTTACACGAATTGCAATGTAAAACGTTTCAAATTTCTTACAAATAATTACCCTACGTATGGAGGAACATTTCGACAGGTAATTATGTGTCACTTTACGGCTCTTTATAGGTAAATTTAAGCATGGTGTCGTTCGCGTATAGGGTAAGGTTTCGCGTCGTGAGGGTCGGTTAGGGTTAGTGTTAGGATTAGTGTCGTCATTAGATTCTTAAGATTTTTCCGTTGCTTCTTTAGCAGTTGTTGGTGAAGCTAATAGCCTACAGCTTCACCAATAACTGCTGACATCAACTACCTTCTCCCCCCTATGGTCTTCGCTTCTTCCACAATGTAATCATTCTATTCCTCTAACCGGCTTACGAAATCGCCTAGAGAATGCTAATATGCTTCCCGGACAATTAGGAGACGGACAATTCGGAGCGGACAATTCGGACACGGACAATTCGGACCGGACAATTCGGACCCGGACAATTCGGAGACGGGCAATTCGGAGTGCACATAAAAATCTTGCACTCCTAAGAGACACTTCCGGGATGAAACTTTTATTTATTATTGGTATAAAATAATTATATGGCACCAAGCAAATGCTGTCTGATCTTCTGAAATTGGTTCAATAACTGAAAATAAGAAACTGAAATTAGTAGTTAAATGCAGTAAATTATCAACTTATAGCCATCTCATTTGGATCAATGTAATTTTTATACCTATAATTTTATAGGCCCATGGTTTTTATGCCCGCTAGTCAGGTATCAGAATATTATTAGTTTGGGCAGTAATACATTTTGATTGATGAAGATGGGTAGGCTAGGAAAATCTGACCTAAAAGTGGAAGTCGCATCACGAATTTTGGCTGCTAAGAATTGTCCTGTCCGAATTGTCCGTCTCCGAATTGTCCGGCGACAAATTGTCCGGACACCATCAAACAGTGTTCAAATTTAGACGTTTTAACTTGGTACAACACAATGCAAAGCAAAAGGCGCACAAAACACGTCTCCAAAGTAGTTTGCATTGTTTTAAATTAAAAAGCGAAATTCTCTTAGCTGTAACGAAATCAAAATTACTACTTTACCACATTGTTTGAATTGTTTTCTTATCCTCTTCCTACGATGATAGAAGATAATCACGAATAAGACTACCAACGAGGAGAGTAAGGTCATCCCAATGACAGCTCCGGCAACAATCAAAGCAGTAGTTTCGTCTGTTGTCTTGTTCGTATCGTCTGAAAAACAGTTTTCAATGTAAATTATCTCGCTCTCCACTACACAGAGTTCGGAAATTAATTAAAGGTTCAGACATTGCACAATGTTTAAAAATGGTGGCAGTCATTGAGTTTGGCAATATGTTTGTCATGAAGACGACAAAGAGTAACAACGGGTATGCTACAGACTGCTCACTATTGTGTAATGACAGGTGGAATTTTGATCATAGTAGGCCTATTGTTAGATTTGAATTAGGCCAACTGCATGCATTATGATAAAAAAAGAAACGCCAACATTGAAGAGAATTATAATGAGGAGACTTAAACTTTTGGTAATCATTGAGCCCCATATAAAATCACAGTTAATTTAAAATGTTCTAAATGTCTAATTGTGAATTAATAAAAGTTTTATAAATAGATACCTTCGTGATTTTTCTTCAATACAGCCACCATCGACCTGACTGTGCATTTGCTACGGTGCAGTGAACACGTTGCGTCGCAGAAGTAGGTTCCTGTGTTGACAATGGTTAGATGTTCTACATCGCTGACTATTGTTCCGTTCGGCGTCGTCCATCTGTAAGCGCAGGTTTCGCTGCTGTTGGCCGAACACACGACCGATTCACCACGAGTGACGTTAACCTCTCTTCCATTCTTCATCGCATCTGAAGAAATTTAAGTTAAAGGGGTTGTACTTCAATGTTCTACTCATCAATTTTTAATCTCTTTCACTCGTTGCTGATCTTGAAGTTGATGATGACAATGACGATGATTATACATGTAATTAAAATTGGTAACAATCCCTCTATTTAAAACATTGTAATAATTTAAAGTTTTACACAATCTGCTGATTATGACGACGACAATTGCGATAAGGAAAAAATGGTGGTGACCGTCGTCATAAGCGTAGATCTATAGGCCTATAATTATGCTCTTAATTGTTATTGATAATGCTGTTCGTGGTAATGTGTTAAATAACATAATTAATATATTCCGGAAGTATTCATATGCGCATATAATGATCTGTACCCTTGTGTCTGTAACCTTGTAACCAAATTTGTCGCAGGTTCGAATCGACCAGAAGCCCTGCGTAGCGACCTTGGACAAGTTGCTCACCCATAATATCGTCTGTGTGGAAGGCAACGGGAATTGCCGCACTGATCTCCTCCCCGGGTGGATTTAAAGCCAATGGACCTGCCTTCGGATCGAGAACTCATCATCTTCATCATCATCAACGTCGTCATCATCATCATCAACGTCGTCATCATCATCATCAACGTCGTCATCATCATCATCATCATCATCATCATCATCATCATCATCATCATCATCATCATCATCATCATCATATACATGTGGGCTAATATGTGGCAATGATGAGTCATCATCGACTGTATTAAAAACTTAACATCTATTGCTTCCAAACGTTTAGATGATATACAAGACAAGTTGTAGCCTATAAGATAATTTGACATGCCAAACAATTTATTCATTTAAGAGTATACGTACATTTTACTTTGACTTCTGCCGATGTCCAATTCTTGGATGTGAGTAGCTTTGGTCGCCAGACAATAGACGTCCCATTCATGGTTAGGCTTGGATTCGCCACCAGTTCAGACGATATGATGTTCGTCTGCGAGGTGTCTACCGGTGGTTGGGGTTCGATGACCTGTCCAGCAGAGTTCGTCCATTCCATGTCGGGAGGAGCGTTCCCAAAGTATTGCAGACTGCACGAACATCGGATGTCATCGGTTGGTGTCCCACAGTCATTGTCACCCACAAATCCCTTTACATTGATGTTTGAATTACATTGTGGATCAGAATCTGTTTACAAATAAAAAAAATCATCGATGAATTGCGATTTGTGTGCATCCCTCGAGCAAAAATAATAAATCGGAACAAGAAAAGCGTGGCTGTAAATTGACGTTGAATTAACAGTTGCCGTAGGCTACACTGTAGGTTGCTTGCAAAAGCCTAATTTATAGTGAACAATTTATTGATCAATCTGATTTCAATTTGACCTCGTAGTCCGTAGAGATCAGGGTAACCCGTAGCAATATTTTATTTCAAAAAGACAATACAAGAATTTAAATTGCGATAATAATAATAATGACGACAATTTCTATGGCGCCGTACAACAGCACATGCCGTTACAAAGGCGCCTCTACAAACACAAACGCAATATAGCCTATTCAATCAAAGGAACGCATTAGAAAACATAAATTATATGTCTTCAGTCGAGTTTTGAAAGCCTCAACTGAGTTATTTATTTATTGCACCAGAAGTAAAATATGTGGGCCTATTGTACAACAAAACAGAAAATCACTGGGCAGCAGGAAGTCCGGAAAAAAGCAAAAAGCTTATGCTGACCAGGCCCCTAGTACACAATTATCATTTCAATCAACGTTTTAATGTCGCACAGTTCTACGCAAACAAACAAGGAAATTTTAGAGCTGACAATTGGCAGCCTGCAAAGCACAATAATTAGAAAGAAAAAACTATATAAACTAAAATTAGATTGAATCACGAACGCCATTGGCAGAACGAACTGTGGTATACGCAGACTGTTCCAGCAGCGGGGCCAGCAGTTGAAAAAGCCCGCTCCCCGAAGAAGCGATGCCTGATTGAATTGTCTATCACACTTGACTTCCAATACAAATAGGTTTGAGACGCAACAAACATGGGCCAAGCTATAGTTCTTTTCCAGCACTGTTTAAAGTTTAGACCAATTATTATATGCTAAGCTATTGCCCCCCCCAGTGTGTTCGAACTACCCATTTTATCACGTTGGGGGCAAGGCCTTAGCCAGGATTTGATTTCGGGGTATTTCTTCAGTTTCCCGTCCGTTCGAAAAAACTGCTGACCGTTTATTAGTTATCCGGTCGAAATCTTCAGAAAATGTCACTTATTAATTCTATTGTTTACATTTTCCATTACGGGGGTGTTTTCATGGTTTTATTTCATGGTTTTTACGTCATGTGCTCGTAAATGCATTCTATCATTTTTTACATTTTCCATTGGGTGGGTGTTCAAATCCTCAAACACCCCTCTAGCTACGGCCTTGGTTAGGGGTTACTTAACATCGTGCGGGAATGCTTCATGTAAATTAGTGGCATTCGGTTATTACATTTTATTTAAATTCGAATTCTCACAAACTCACCAAGTAGTACAACCAACTGAGCATGCCTCTGTTCTCCATGTCCGACTCTGTCGATACACGTGTATTTGCCGGCGTCTCCTCGTGTGACCGATGTTATGACGAGGTTGTAGTCTTGAATGTGGTCCTCGGCTTCATTCCTCTCCACTTTAAACCTAGGATAGTATGGCAAAACGACAACACTGCTTATGAAGACGTCTTCGTTCGTGGTGGAACCGACTGGAACATGCCACCAGTTGACGCCGTACGTGTCGTCGGTGGAACAGTTTAGTTGAACTGTCTCTCCAAGAACGACAACAACGTCCTCGGGAGTAACAAGCAGTTTTCCAGATACAGGCGGCCCTTAAAAATGTAAATAAATTATATGCCAAACCGATTAGGATTTTATAAATGCCATCAATGGTTTTGTGAAATTGCAAAAGACGGTGTGCTTACTAGGTGCATCTACCGGTAGCAGTTAATCTAATAATTTGTGATGAGTTAATTAATCACGATGTGATAGGTAACCTAATAGCTATGCATTGAAAGCATTAGACGAAATCGTTTGCTCGCTTACCTGCTTAAGTTAAACTGAACATTCAAACATTTTACTCGGTGCATCATCATCATCATTATCAAGAACCAAGGGACCATTGCCCGTAGGCCTATATGTGCCCGCTGTCGTCCTCGTTATTCCTCGCCATTTTTGTCTTTCCAAGGTCGCATGTGTCAGGTCCTGCATTGGCGCTCCGCACCAGTCTGTTATGTTGTCCAGCCATTCCTTGTGTGATCTACTCCTCCTGTTGACTCCCTCCATCGGTGCATAGCAAAACTTATGTGCGATATAAGCTGTGCAGCTCTAAAATGAGTGTTACATTAGTTGACCTGTTTAACAAAACTGGAATATTTGACTTTAATCTTGATCTTATTTACAATTTTATACTTTACTGATGCCCAAATGCCTATACGGAAAACCACAAGACATACTTTTGTGGTATAACGCACACGCTAATGAATACTTACAAGTTGTAAACGCGAAAGGTATCAAACAACAGACGAGAATTAAGTTAATAGTAGCCATTCAAATGTTTCCACACAACCAGCTCATTGCGCCGAATGAATCACTGCAACCAAACAGAATACGACTGGTATCAACATGCTTCTTTACCTATTGCACACGTGCTTATCTTTGTATGTCAAATTCCATCAAGACGGTGAAGCATGGACATTCGGCAATCGAAGCATGAAGTGTGCTTATGTCAGTGACGCACAAACTAAGTCCGCCTATCATAAAATTATATCTGCGATGGAAATAGGCTTGCGCAGCTTTCATGGGCGTTGTCCAGTCTTTCAATAGTTTTATATTAGGGCCTATACTGTACTATCAACAAGGCTATGCTAGGTACTTAAAGCAGACGGGCCTATAAGTAGGGCGTATGCTATTTACCTGCATGTAGCATAGGCCTACGCCCTACTCAAACTCCTAGGCCGATAATAAGTCAACACTCAAGTGACTCAACAGTCGACCTAAGTTTTAAATCGTCGCGCCTTTGATGCATTTGGCCAAACTGTTGAGTATAAGCAAGCCTCTCTTCATTTTATTATTATTGCTGTTGTCGTCGTCGTTGTTACTGTTGCTATTGCTGCTGCTATTGTGGCTGCTGTCGTTGTTGCTAATATTACTACTAATATTATTATTATCATTATCATTTTTTACGATCATTAATTATTATTATTATCATCAATATTATTATTAGCATCATCACTATTATTACTACTAGGCCTACTGCTACTGCTACTACTACTACTGCTACTGCTACTGCTACTGCTGCTACTACTACTACTACTACTACTACTACTACTACTACTACTACTACTACTACTACTACTACTACTACTACTACTACTACTACTACTATAACCACTACTACTATAGCGGAACACAGGCGCCAACAAACCAGGGTAAAAACACATGCTTGCAACAGAAACGACGCAACAAATCCACAAATCAAAAGGAGTGGAGGAGATGCGTCGCCCGGTGTGCAGGCATGCACAGGAGGGACTAAGTACTAAGTAAGTAAGTCTGACTTGGATTTACATCGTGCGGTCACGGAAAACAAAGAATGCTCTCGATGCCGCTTCTTTTGAGGGCTGGAGGCATAAATTAATAGATTCATTTAAGTAACCAATATAGGCCTACTGTCAAACATTCCGCTCAAAACAATAGGAGGCACCTTTGTCTATCAATCGATGGATACTGTTCAACGTCATAATAATGCGGTCACTTAAAATAATTGTCTAATAATCTAATTGTTGTATTGGTGTTTGACGTGGGCGACTGATTTTGGACTGCGATTGCTTGCCTATTTTTGATGTAGCCTAATGAACCACGATGCAACCCTGATCTTTATAGGCTCAGCAATCAGTTTAGTGCATTTCTGTCAATGTTACGGCACAATTAGTTTTCATGAACTTACATGAAACTTGTAATATATGACACGGCATGGCAGTTATCAGTGCATCTAGCCTACAAAGTTTAACTCACTACTGTTCTTAGGTAATTAATTAATCAATGGTCTCAGTGCATGCATGCTCCAATACGAAAGCAGCGCTGATTACTGGCTGATCGGTCAGAGGTCGATGACTCGTGAAGACAGGCGCGATAATTTAATCTCATCGTTTTATGATGTAGTCCACTGATCATTACATGAAGTTAATAACCATCAATAAAACCCGGAGACATTGTATATAATAATTTACATGTATAGCACTGATAGATTAAATCTAGGCTACGCCCTAGCTATAAAATAAGGTATATGGCTACTGTGTGTAGGGGCCTACGAGGCGTATCATGTAGAAGCATAGGCCTACGGTACGAGATTCAATTCGTATGCAAGGCGCGCTGCGATCCTTTTAAATAACCTATAGTTAGTTTACAAAGTGATTTAACTACTTTTAACTTGTGTGAATGTAACACGCCTCTCTTCAATCGGCTAACCAAGTTCAAAGATTTTGGCACGAACCCATAGTCCGATGCAATCGTGCTTTGACTCTCGCTAACGTTTACATTCTTCTTCTCACTGTTGCATTGAATTTGTTGGCGCAAGCCCACCGCGGAACCCTTCTGATCCTTTATCCTGGCTTTGGGACAGGCTCAGGCCATCCGAAGAATAGCTTGAGGCGGAGTTTTTGAAACTAAGTGCAGTTCTGGATGTTAATGCAATACTATGACCTATACTTACTTATAATACCATGACTATCGTAACTTTATTCTATTGTCAGCTAATATCGTTAAGATTGCACATAGCAACGACACAACAGCCACTCAGTATTACCACTGCCACATGAAAGTTTCTCGGCCTTAAACACGTGAGCCCTAGAGATTCACTAGCCTATGTGTTTTGCGTGTTCCGTCACTTAGCATTAACATCTAGAAATGCACTGAGTTTAAAAAATCTGTAGGGCCTATCCTTTTACTGCATGACTTCTGGTTTCTTTGACTTTCTTGATTCTATGCACTTTAGTAATTGAGTTTTTCAACAGATTATGTCATAGCTTCCAGTGGCGGCGCCAGGATTTCAAGTTTCGGGGGCTGAACCCTCGCGGACATTTTCCATTTTCATCCGCCAAAATTTCCGACGACCTCTTTTTAGTCAATCGCTCGAAATTCTGTGATGGGTGATGATGGATCTATTTCATTTTTTTAGGGGAACTTATCGTGGAATTATTTCTGTTTTACATGCCGTTTAGAGGGGCTTAGCCCCGGATGGCCTTTTTAGGGGGCCCTTAGCCCCCTAACCTCCATGGCGCCGCTACTGATAGCTTCACCTTCTGCGACCATCGATTGATGATTTGTGATAGGGGCACAGCGGTCGACCTCCGTACCCTCCGTACCCTCCGACCGATGGGCCCCGGGGTCCAAAAAAGTGGCAAAAATGTAAGGCATAACTCTTGGAGTCTTGGTGAGTGACATTTATTGATGCCGGTGAGTGACATTTACTGATGCCGGTCTTACTGACAAGACCGGGAAGTATATACGGTGTAGGCTACACTGCAGGCCTAGCCGTCTATGTATACATAATTATTGTATAAAATAAATAGGCCCTACAGCATTGCAGTTTCTGAATTCTAAGGGACCCCGCTGCCCCGAATTATGTTCGGAGGGGCCTCGTTCTTTGTTGCTACGGTCTTGGTTTGCGCTGCATTGCGGATTGTGATAATGGTGCCAAAATAATCGTAAGACTAGACTCTAGGCCCACTTTAAGTAAAGTTCCAGTCACTATAACACTATTTGCGCGGGCCTATAAACACCGTCAAAGTATGAGTGAGATCTTGTTGTGCCAATCGTGCGGAATTCTATAGCTGAAGAAGCACACTGCGAACAGCAGACGTTCGCGCAAAACGGATCGAAGCCAAACGGTTCTATAAAGAAGAAATACAATAGGCAGCAAATAAAGATAAACAAAACCGAAAGCAAAATTATTAAGTAAGGTGAAGGTGAATTAAGTCATAAAATATTATTTAGATAAATAAAATTTGTCCTACTATTGTTATCAAAGTCGATGGCTCGATGCATTCTGAGTGTGCGAAGAAATATCTGAAAAGACGTAGGCCTACAGCCGTCATAATCTGAAGCATGGCTTTATTATTTGCTATGAGGGGTATTGTAATAAGCCTATGCTATTTGCGTTTGCAGGCGTTGCCACTGTGCAAGTGAGCGGAAGTCGGTTGTATAAGTCTTCAAGTCTGTTGTCATGCTACTTTCAGGTCAGAAAAGGCGTTAGTCGTGCGAAATGGTGTTTATAATGCGCTTCAAGTGAGTCATCAACATATATTACAGGGCGTAGGCCATTTTGCCTATCAAACTCTCAGCATGTGCAGTATACCACCACTTTGCATGACAAGTGGTGGTGATAATTATATCGCTTTCTATTATCACTTCACTTAATGCTGAAGGACTCTCGATGAAAGATTCAAGACGTACGATTTAATCGAGCTGAAGAATATTAAATATTTTTAGGCAGTAGAATATGTCTTAGGATAGAGATTCTCAACCGGTGTGTCGCGACAAGCTGGTGTGTCGCGAATAGACAGGAGTGTGTCGCGTGGTGTGTCATTGGTGTGTCGCGAAGAATTGGTGGGTTTGGGTCCACTATTCCGAGGGTCTACTATTCCGAACCCTAACCCTAACCCTAAACCTAACCATAAACCTGACTATAACCCTAACCCTAACTCACCCCAACCTAACCATAACCCTAACCATAACCATAACCCTAACCCTAAACATAACCCTAACCCACCTTAACCCCAACCTTAACCATAACCCTATCCTTAAACCTAACCCTAACCCACCCTAACCCTGTAACGCCCGCCCCTATCGGCCTCCCCGGAGTCGCCACTTCCGGATCCTCGCCTGATGGGACCGCGTGCTGCTGTGGACAAGCTCTAGAGATAGAGGGAGGACAGGAGGAGGTGACTTCTGGGTTCGAATCCCAACCCAGGAAAGGCGGCCAGTCTTTTCGACTACCGTACTCCCTACATGAAATTGGCGGCCTACCAGCCAATCTATCACTTCTTCGCAATATACCAGGTTGCGTGAAATCTTTAGGCCTAGCACCCAAAGTTTCTTCCAGGCCGATGGTCGAGTGGTATGGCGCGTCCGCAGTGGTAAGAGCGGTGAGGTAACCAGGGTTCGAATCCACAGCAGGCTTGGGCACCGGCGATGTCTCCAATCTTTCCAAGCGTGATACAACTTCCGTCAGCGCTTCCCTGACATTATCTCTTACCGCCGAGATCTCTTCTCTTACATTTAATTGCACTGAGGAAATAGCATCGCTAACATTTGATTGCACTGCCAGGACATTAAACTCCACCGTGGCAATCGCCTCTTGCGTGTCTCTGGCATTAGTCTCAATTGACGACTGCATAAAAGACTGCATAGAAGTCATTGCTTCATGAGTCGACTTAGCATTAGTTTGTATTGCCTCGAGCAATATCTCCATAGAAGAAGGGGGCCTAGAAGGCTGAGCAGGAGTGACTGGCCTAGACTCCTCCATAGCGCTATAGAAATGACTCCTATCTTTATAGCTCACAATCAATCAAGTATTCATTCAACGTCAGTTGCATTCAATGCCATCAATGATCAAAGTCAGAAGTTTAATTAATATTTCTTATTATTCACAATCAATTGAATCTTCAATTGACATCAATTATGTTCAAAGCAATCAAACATAAAAGTCAGTAAGTTCAATTATCAGTTCCTATCCTTTGTAAAGACATTCAATGAAAATCAAATGCAACAATTCAATGCAAACACCTATCAACCGGAGTATGCCTAAATTACATCCCGATTGACTCTCAAGTCCCACAGCCAATTTCAGTTCAGCCCAAAATGTCTTAATAACCGATCGTATTAATTCCCCAATAAAGCGTACCTTATGTCCGAAGACAAGGGACAAAGCCGATCGTGTGCGAAGAACAGCGACGAAGACGATATCCAAGAGATGCGACGACACACACAGAAAGGCGTCGAGTTTGAAACGCCCGAAAAGATCAGCTAAATCCGATGCTGATTTCTCGCAATGAACAACAACTTCGGCTATTTATCCAAGCCGTTTGAGAAAGACGCCCTTAGGCAACCATACGAACAACCGCTTCGCAACACAATTTCGAAGAACGAGAGCAGAGCGCTGACGATTCGAAGCCCACGATAAATCACTCCGTGTGACAGGGCGAAGAGAGGCCTTGAATTAGTAATCCAGGAATATATCCGAAGCGAGAGCGAAGACAAAACTTGCAGCGACGCTGATGTATTTCTCGCAACAAACAAACTCTTTTATTTAATCGACTCCATGTCGAGAGAGAATGAATCGCCGACAGAATCCGTGTATGCGCAACTAGTGCAAGCAGGCGCTTATCCTGGCCATACTTCACCAACTTGATCGAGCCTAAAACTACCAACCGCCGCAATACATCCGACCGCCCTGAGATCCTGTGCGCAACTAGTCCTCTCAGCGTCGCGCTGCTCTTTTATTACTGCCTGACAAGGAGAGCGTCCCCCTTTCTGCGCATGACCAGCAAGTGAGCCGCGCGCGCAAACCCAGCAGCAACGCAGCTGTTTCAAGGCGGCAAGAATTAGCTGCCAGCTGCGTCCTCTCCTGTGTATCTCCGCGTCTGTCTATAGCTCACTGTCTTTCTCCTTCTGAAAGGCGCCATCTGCCGCTGATCACGTAGGCATTAAATGCACTAGTTCAACCTTGAGAAAACGCACGTACACAGACCCACACACCTACAGTGTATCCTTCTCAATCCGTGTCTCTGTCTGTGCTTGTCTGGCTGGCTGTATTCCTCGCTCACTCTGTTCATCAGACCACCTCGGGCGAACCGTGTGATAATTGGCCGAGCGGGCGGCGACGTCTTTGAAGGCCGTCGACTAAAGCGTGCGAATATGAAACGGCAGCTGCAGGGCCTACATCAGCGGTCACTGTGACCCGTGTCAAGCGCAAATCAATATTAAAATCTAGGTCACACGAAGCACCGAAAGAAAACCCTATATATATATATATATATATATCAGATCTCTGAAACCGATCAAAAATTGAATAAAATAATAATATAATAATATTATCGACCGAAAACCCGTAGCGTAGTTCTACGATCGCTACACTATTCTCGACCCTCCTTGATTTCAGGATCCTTTTAATTGGAAAAATGGATCCTGAAATGTTAGTAAGGCCATACTCCAATTTTTACATCAAGGATTCAAATGCAAGAATTAAAAAATATATGCAATGAACAGTCATCAGCATCACCATGTTCACATTTTAGCGTTGACTGGCAATTCAAGCGAAAGAAATACTTATTATTATAATATTTATATAGCTCCATCGCTAAGCGTTCAGTGAAGCTCAAAAGCATTTATATCTATATAGTATATATAGGCTTCCTTCAGTTTAGTTAAGCACGAAGACTTCCACGGCAAACATCGACTTAAGAATCCACAAGACAGCCACAACAACCATCAGGCCTACGTTACCTTTACAACAGGTCATCTGATTAATAGGCCACCCATGGCCTTTATCATCGAGACTCTTTTAGGCGTTTCACTGTAGGCATAAGTC
This sequence comes from Lumbricus terrestris, assembly GCA_949752735.1. Taxonomy (NCBI): domain Eukaryota; kingdom Metazoa; phylum Annelida; class Clitellata; order Crassiclitellata; family Lumbricidae; genus Lumbricus; species Lumbricus terrestris. The sequence goes on along the minus strand of OX457038.1, from coordinate 45,584,797 downwards.
TACATTTAAAGACACTCTGAGCAGTTAAACCTAAGTCTCTAATCCCATTAACCTCAACATCTAATAAGAACAGTGCTATCATAGCAAATTACCTGAGACTGCGCACACAGCTAAAGTCTCTACATAGCTTATGATTATTGTAACTGTCCGTAGGCTTCCATCATAGTTTACCGTAAGAGCCCAGTCTCAACTTCAGCTTAATAAGCCGCTCGCTTCATAACATCTATCAGTATAGGCCTACGTAATTATTAAAAATGCCACCTATTATGCGCAGAAACTAGCTCATTAGCGATTAATTAGTTACACTTTGTAACACTAGGCCTACATTAATATATCAGCCTGCCTCGGCCCCAGCAAGCCAAATATTATTATATATGCACCCAATGCACAGAATAATAACAATACAAAAGCTTAACTAGGTCAACTTAATATACTGTAATTAGGGCTAAAATGCAATGCTACACTGCTTAATCATAATCATAGAAAATCATAGGCCTATCAAAAAGACCATCATGATTTCAAGACTAAGATTACAATCTTTGCAAGAATCTATAGGCCGTTATGGTCTATCTTTAGTCCACTATAAATCTTATGCATCATTGCATGGCATCTATGCCTATCATCCTTTCTTCATTCTATTACTGCATGCATCAGACCACCCACGCGCCTGGGAAACAACGATCGATAATTAATATCGCCGCTCTTTGATGCGTCGACTCGTTCTCCCCCCTCTCTACAATTGGCTTCTGTAGGAGTCGTGGGAACGGAGACGACTGGCAGCACGACTAAACCAGCCTATAATTAGTCCATGTACAGCGTACAACATGGCAAAATTATGCCTACAATAAGCGAACTCAAAATTAGGTCATTCATTAATCCAAATATAAATCTGCACAGGATTAATAATAAAATTAAATCCAATGCCACAAAATCATTTAGGCTAACCTCATTTCTCGCACAGACAGAACTTCTAATTATTTTATGCCTAGTCCTAATTAATATCATTAGGCCTCGCAGTTTAACCATATAATTCCATTGCAGGCGGGAATCAGGCAAAACCGCAAAACTAATGCAAAAATTACACAGCATAACTAAATTATTCCTCCGCGTCGGGCTATCAACACATGTAGGCCTACATTTTAATCGAGACCAGCTATATATATAATCCCGTTGCGATCTGATATTATTCGTAAAGCAACAGCATAATTAAATATTATTGTCGCCCATGTCTTAACATTATTGAAACTCTTAGGCCTACAATTTTAATCGAGGCATATTATTTATATATATAAAATGCCGACAAATTTTGCCGAACCCCAGAATAATAAGCCTATAGGCCTATACTCAAGGTACCCCATATATATATAGGCCTAATCCCGACAGATTGCAGTTAAGCGCAATATGGGCCTCAAAGCATTCATTCAGCGCCTCTTTAAATCATCAGTTATGCATCCATACAATTATATATATATGCGATGACAATAGTTACGCATATAAAAACTCTATACACAGAAATTAGGAGCATTAAACTTTAACTGTGCAAATCTCTAGAAATTATTTTTCATAAATCAGATTATAGATAAAGCGGAATATAGGCCTAATGCAAATTTCGACTTTGAGCGTTATCTCACAATCACTTCTTAAAGATATAGGCCTACTATTTTAACGCAGGTCATAATATCACATAATCACATCATCATGGCTAATTCCACTGCAAGTCTAAGTTCAAGGTCACATAATCGTCATCAATGGCCTTAACTAAAATAGGCAACCTTATATATACATCAACAGGTAAAACCAATATTTATATAGCGCAATGCAGGCAATGACAGTCCAGTTTTCTGTCTACAGCAGAGGCAATACTGAAATTGTCCATCGCTTCATTGCAAATGCAATACAATACTAATCTATATCACCATTGCAATGCAATACAAATATTAATACTATGCACAACATACGATGCAAGAATACAGTTATTTACACAGTAACACACACATGTAAAGCCTTCCACATGTAAATCAAAAATGTATTCATCAAAAACAAACCAAACCAGTGTTACAGGCATCTCCCTGTATTCAAAATGGCCGCAAATTAAGCGGTCATTCAGCAAAGTTACCCAGCCGACGTCAGGTTTTCAGGCGGACGAAGTCCGGTCGGTTCTCCCAGCATCCTCCAGATCCGGTCCTCAGGGGGTCCATTGCGAAGCGGACAGCTCCTCAAAAGGTGCGAACTGTCGTCACAGTAGAAACAGCGTCGTTCCTCTCTTGGTGAGTTCCGACCACTGTCTCGCCTCCTCGACGATGATGGCGACCTCCGCGACCGACGCTCCTGGTTCTGCCCGTTCCGCTGGTCCCTGCTCGGCGCTGGAGCGGACCGAACAGCGAACACACGACCAACGCTGGGGTTGTCGTGGTTATCGCCCACAGGTTGTCCAAAGTTGTCGCTAGGTGGAGCCTGCTGCTGTTGTCGAAGAGGACAAAAGCGCGCTATATGGTCCGTTGCTGAACATTCGAAGCATCTCCGCGGCGATGGTCTTGCCTCCGTTTCCACTTCTCTCGGTGGTCGACTTCTACAGGCCGAGCTCAAATGACCGAGCCGATGACATAGGAAACACCGTGGAGTTCCCCGTCCATTGCCTCCATTGGCGTTCGACCATTCGTTTCTTGTTGACCCGTTCTGGCCTCTCCATGACCCGCGATTATTGTCTCTGTACTGAGGCGTCGGCACCGATTGTTTCGCTTGTTTCTCCAACTGTTCTATGCGGTGTAGCAGGGCCTCCACCACCGATTCTTCTTCTTCTCTGACAGCGTTAACACGTCCATATCGTCGTTCATTCTGTTCATGGCCACCGACTTCTGCTTTCTGATAGCCGTCCAATCGCATCGCTACCTTGTAGGCTTCGTCGAGGGATTTCGGTTCTCGCTCTCGGATTTTCAGAGCAAGCGTTCTATCTCTCAGGGCATCCAAGAATGCCCGAACAGCAATTGCTTCGCTGTGAGCCGTCGAGGAACCCGGATAGGCTCGCGTGGAGAGACGTCGGATGTCGTCCACCAGGACGCCCATGTCCTCGTCGACTTTCTGTTTCCTGGTGCTTAGCTGCGTTTGGAACAGGGCTTGTTGTTCAGCGTTGCCGTATCGTTCACGAAGTCGCTGGACCAAAGCCGTCCAAGTGTCCAGGCTATCTGCGTTCGACTCGCTCAGCAAATGAGTCGCCGGTTCAACCAATGAGACTACTAATTGGTTCAACCTCTCCTCGTCCGTCCATCTGTTATTCCTGGCACACACGGAGAATTTTCGTAAGAATGTTTCAACGTCCGTCTTTCCGCTAAAAGACCCGAGTTTCAGGAATTGTGTTGGCTTAGGAGGAGAAGTCGATGACTGTTTAACCTCGCCCTCTTTAGCTGTTGCAGACGCGGTCGGTTCAAGTTCCTTGACTGTTCCCTTTGAACTGATCGACGGTAGCTCCCAGTCGCCTGTCGTTTGCGTTGCGACGGTGGTCGTCGGGACAATTTTGATAGGACCGACCGAAACGTTGGTAGGCGCCAGTGCTTTCGTTTCACCAACCGCAGCCGTCGCTTTATTATCGGCCGTCGTTTCATTTCTCTCCAGAGGTGTCGGCTTCATTACCACTTGACATCGCGGTAGTTCGGCATCACGGCTAAATCCGAAGCTTTGCGCGCCGAGGCATGAACTCATCCTCGCCGATTCCACGACCGTTGGCCACCGAGGAAAGACGGCGTCGCTTGGTCGAAGCGGGTCGAGACAGCGAAGCGGGTCAACCCAAACCCGGTTGTCGCTGCTACCGTAGAAAGCGCTCGGAGTGTAGGTCGGAGCATACCTCCACGGGATGTTTGAATGGTCGGGACGAGCGTATGGTTGCATCCAGTCGACCGTTGCCATCGCCGCTGGTCCAGGAGGAAGGTCGGGTCGAGCGTAGTCTCGACCAACCATGGTCGACGTTGCACGACCGTCGAGGACGCAGTCAGGCATTGACTGATAGGTCGGCATTACCGACGCTGGTTGTGTAAAGTCGACCCGACTCGGTGCCATTTCCACTCTTTGTTGATCGACGTGTGCGAGCGGCGCTTGCAGCCTCCATTGTGGATCCGGTCGAGGATACTCGACGAGAGGAAGGGACGAAGAGGCCAAAGGGACTGGGTTGACCTTATCACCCCCCTCCCGTGACAATTTATTAGCGATCGGTTTATTCACTTCAAAATTTCTAAACTCCGGTTGCTGTGCTGCATGCATTCTGTTATCAATTATTTTAACAGTTTTAGGTCTAGATTCCATTATTTTGCTGATTTCAATGTCTACACTACCATCATCAGACATTATTTCCACATTATCAGCAAATTCCCTTTCCTTCCTTCTTTCAAAAGACATTGCCATTTCGCCTGTTCTAGCATAGTCAGTTTCCTCTTCTAACCTATCATCACCAAAATCTCTAGAACTAATTTGACCCCACTTCTGGTACCAATTGTAACGCCCGCCCCTATCGGCCTCCCCGGAGTCGCCACTTCCGGATCCTCGCCTGATGGGACCGCGTGCTGCTGTGGACAAGCTCTAGAGATAGAGGGAGGACAGGAGGAGGTGACTTCTGGGTTCGAATCCCAACCCAGGAAAGGCGGCCAGTCTTTTCGACTACCGTACTCCCTACATGAAATTGGCGGCCTACCAGCCAATCTATCACTTCTTCGCAATATACCAGGTTGCGTGAAATCTTTAGGCCTAGCACCCAAAGTTTCTTCCAGGCCGATGGTCGAGTGGTATGGCGCGTCCGCAGTGGTAAGAGCGGTGAGGTAACCAGGGTTCGAATCCACAGCAGGCTTGGGCACCGGCGATGTCTCCAATCTTTCCAAGCGTGATACAACTTCCGTCAGCGCTTCCCTGACATTATCTCTTACCGCCGAGATCTCTTCTCTTACATTTAATTGCACTGAGGAAATAGCATCGCTAACATTTGATTGCACTGCCAGGACATTAAACTCCACCGTGGCAATCGCCTCTTGCGTGTCTCTGGCATTAGTCTCAATTGACGACTGCATAAAAGACTGCATAGAAGTCATTGCTTCATGAGTCGACTTAGCATTAGTTTGTATTGCCTCGAGCAATATCTCCATAGAAGAAGGGGGCCTAGAAGGCTGAGCAGGAGTGACTGGCCTAGACTCCTCCATAGCGCTATAGAAATGACTCCTATCTTTATAGCTCACAATCAATCAAGTATTCATTCAACGTCAGTTGCATTCAATGCCATCAATGATCAAAGTCAGAAGTTTAATTAATATTTCTTATTATTCACAATCAATTGAATCTTCAATTGACATCAATTATGTTCAAAGCAATCAAACATAAAAGTCAGTAAGTTCAATTATCAGTTCCTATCCTTTGTAAAGACATTCAATGAAAATCAAATGCAACAATTCAATGCAAACACCTATCAACCGGAGTATGCCTAAATTACATCCCGATTGACTCTCAAGTCCCACAGCCAATTTCAGTTCAGCCCAAAATGTCTTAATAACCGATCGTATTAATTCCCCAATAAAGCGTACCTTATGTCCGAAGACAAGGGACAAAGCCGATCGTGTGCGAAGAACAGCGACGAAGACGATATCCAAGAGATGCGACGACACACACAGAAAGGCGTCGAGTTTGAAACGCCCGAAAAGATCAGCTAAATCCGATGCTGATTTCTCGCAATGAACAACAACTTCGGCTATTTATCCAAGCCGTTTGAGAAAGACGCCCTTAGGCAACCATACGAACAACCGCTTCGCAACACAATTTCGAAGAACGAGAGCAGAGCGCTGACGATTCGAAGCCCACGATAAATCACTCCGTGTGACAGGGCGAAGAGAGGCCTTGAATTAGTAATCCAGGAATATATCCGAAGCGAGAGCGAAGACAAAACTTGCAGCGACGCTGATGTATTTCTCGCAACAAACAAACTCTTTTATTTAATCGACTCCATGTCGAGAGAGAATGAATCGCCGACAGAATCCGTGTATGCGCAACTAGTGCAAGCAGGCGCTTATCCTGGCCATACTTCACCAACTTGATCGAGCCTAAAACTACCAACCGCCGCAATACATCCGACCGCCCTGAGATCCTGTGCGCAACTAGTCCTCTCAGCGTCGCGCTGCTCTTTTATTACTGCCTGACAAGGAGAGCGTCCCCCTTTCTGCGCATGACCAGCAAGTGAGCCGCGCGCGCAAACCCAGCAGCAACGCAGCTGTTTCAAGGCGGCAAGAATTAGCTGCCAGCTGCGTCCTCTCCTGTGTATCTCCGCGTCTGTCTATAGCTCACTGTCTTTCTCCTTCTGAAAGGCGCCATCTGCCGCTGATCACGTAGGCATTAAATGCACTAGTTCAACCTTGAGAAAACGCACGTACACAGACCCACACACCTACAGTGTATCCTTCTCAATCCGTGTCTCTGTCTGTGCTTGTCTGGCTGGCTGTATTCCTCGCTCACTCTGTTCATCAGACCACCTCGGGCGAACCGTGTGATAATTGGCCGAGCGGGCGGCGACGTCTTTGAAGGCCGTCGACTAAAGCGTGCGAATATGAAACGGCAGCTGCAGGGCCTACATCAGCGGTCACTGTGACCCGTGTCAAGCGCAAATCAATATTAAAATCTAGGTCACACGAAGCACCGAAAGAAAACCCTATATATATATATATCAGATCTCTGAAACCGATCAAAAATTGAATAAAATAATAATATAATAATATTATCGACCGAAAACCCGTAGCGTAGTTCTACGATCGCTACACTCCAACATAACCCTAACCCACCATAACCCCAACCCTAACCATAACCCTATCCTTAAACCTAACCCTAACCCACCCTAACCCAACCCTAACCCTAACACACCCTGACCCGACCCTAACTCTAACCCACCGTAATCCTAACCTGGTTAACAACCAAGGATAACGAACAAAATATAGCGAATATTCGGAATAGTGGACCTTCGGAATAGTGGACCTCGGAATTTGCGGACCGACACCGAATTGGTGTGTCGCGAACATTCTCATCATACATCCGTCGTTCTTGCATTACACTGACATTAAACTTTAGCAGTTTAGCAGGCATCTATTCCAATTCATCGCAATCTGGAGCGACCACAATGTTTGCTCTGTAGGCCACAATCTCTACATAGACCTACACATGACATATTTTGCGGATGACGCGGAAATGTGACCTCCCGATCAGCCTAAAAACATTTTAGCTAACGCGCCAAATGAACTACTACCTAATGCAATAACATTCAAATGTAATAGGGGAAATATATTTAAGTAGCGAACATTTCTGCGGATGACGTGGAAATGTACCCTCTCAGCCTGTTTTCTTATTCAGAGCTTTACAACCAATAAACAGAGGTAGACAAAGTTCAGGAACCCTGAAGTCCGAATGCCCCCGGAAATATAAACTAGACTTTTTACTTTTCCAGTTTTCCATGACAATAATTGAGCATTTTGAGAGGTAGCGTTCAGTTTCTCCAGTAGCCTACGTGTAGGCCTATAATGGCTGTCTTTATCTCATGTTTTCATTATCTTCCCTGAACTATTATAGAGCATAATTATGTGGATAATTGATTATCACTTTCATGCTATTTAACCTATTTCTTATATCTAGAAATAGGTTTATATAGCTATTCTATCATGTTCATTCGTTTGCCTCGTTAAAGGGTAAGGTCCCAAGTTTAAAATGTCCAGGGACCTCTGACTAAGTTGCTACGCAACTGCATGTACCGGTATTGCACTCACACAACCTGTCGAACCTCGGGCGTCTTATTATCCACAGAAACTCCAGGAGGAAAAGTCACATTAACTGTGTAGGTCAAACAATTAACATAGAGTCAAAAACGATGCAGAATCGCAGATTTAGATCGTTAGAATTTAGAATTTTAAAATCTTTGGAAGCTAAAAAGCATTAAGTTTCAACATTTTCATTTATACGAAATTTCAACAATTTAAAATAGATAAGCAATTTTAACTTTAGCAAAGAACTATTTAAAATTTTGAACATATTGACATAATGACGGTCCGCCCGGTCGCATGTTGTGTCGCCAAATTTGGTTGCAAGTTTAGGTGTGTCGCGTGTGGAAAAGGGTTGAGAACCTCTGTCTTAGGAATATTTGCCAAAACGTATAGTAGCCTATACTGTTGAGTATAAGTAGGCCTACTTTATTATCTTTGCTATGTGAACCGCATTCAATTTAATATTTTTATCCCATTTAAACAAAGAACTTGAATATAGTTTGAGTTGATCTGTGAAATAGATGGAACGCTCATGCATATACATGTCCTTAGAAGCATATTGCACTTTTGAAGTGCTCCACGACCAAGCCTGAATGTTGACCTAATCAAATTGGCATTCTGCAACTATGGCACCTAACTGTTCCTAAAAGGTGAAAATCTGTCAGCAGGTTTGAGTGAGCCCATGAGCCCATGTGTAGACTATAATTGTGCCATCATTTAACCCATTCATTGCGCACATCATGCGCCATTGAATCACTGATTTCGCATTGTCTTTTGCAGTCTTTAATAATATTATTATAAATACATAACCGCCTGCTAAACCATCCATTCTGCATAATTATCGAAAATGGTCAAGAATAGGCTCGCTGGGTTTTTCCAGGGTTCTGCTAAGGGTTTTGCCCCGGGTTTGCCCCAGGGTATTGCCCAGGTTTTAAACCATAACCTATTAGTCAACGCTCGTTACAATACCGTATAATTATGGACTGGCTTGAGCAGAAACATCTTCAAGGACCGCGTGCAATAATGACAGTGCGGATCCTCACTGATTATATAGTAGGCAGCAGGCTGTTGGGAATCAGAGACGTTTCGTCAAAGGACGATTCGTCAAGGACTGTTCGTCATGGACTGTTCGTCAAGAGGACGATTCGTCATGCGGACGATTCGTCACCCGTATTGTTCGTCACACACTCTGAGTGGGCCAACAATGTATGAGCCATCAAATGCCGTTCAGGCATATAACAGAACTGATGTTGTCACATAATGTGCGTGGAATTGCACGTCTATCTAACAACTAGAGCAGATTAAAGTAGACTATGACTGTTATTATAGTCCTTGAAAAGACTGTTTACTCGAGACAAAGATGTTTTTACATTTCTTAGTGCTTGTGTACTTATCTAGATAAGCTTGAAGGAGAGTAGAAATATTAGAAAAAACTGCGTAGGCCTACATGAGACACTTTTGTTCTTACATTTACCATTGCATGTTTACATGTAGGCTATATATTGTGCACGTAACTAGTAACAGGTAACATCCATTGCACTGCTTCGCCCTCCCATCACTTCATCACTGAAATTCGCAAACCTCTCCATAGCCATTGCCATTCCACCTCTCTGGAACAAACTTCCGCCAGCACTTCGGCAAACTTTCGACCCATCATACGAACTCACCAAAACTTTACAATACGATAGATAAGCTTCGAGTTGAGTAGAACTGTTAGAAGATAATGTTTACATGAGACACTTTGTTTTTACATGTACCAGTGCATATTCTTAACTAAATAAGCGTCAAGTAGAGCAAAACTGTTATAAAATATTTCTCAGATATGACTTTTCAACTGGGGGTACCTCTAGCCCTATATAACTGGCGAATCGTCCGCATGACGAATCGTCCGTGGACGAAACGTCCTCTGACGAATCGTCCGCTTGACGAACAGGTCATGACGAACAGTCCGTGACGAATCGTCCTTGGACGAAAGGTCCGCATACCGGCTGTTGGTATGGGCACATAGACATAGGTCTATCAACAATAAACCACAGACAATTAGACTTAGGCCCAGACAACACCCGCCTTAGTAGCTGCTCCGACTCTCTGATCCTATGGTAACTCGACCCGGACCATCCCGGACTACTCTCACGGACAACCCTTCTAACTCAACGCAGCGCTTGTGAATAAGCTGGTGCCCCGCGCTTGGCTTTCGAGTGGCGCTTTAGAAATTTCGAGTTTACGATTACGATTAGGCATTTATTCTGCCTATGCTAACACATTGGCCTGATAATGATTATGACCCGGTCGAGCGTCTATTATGTCGCCGGTGCTTGAGACGAAGGCATGCACAGTGGGCTGTAGGCTAAGAGTCAACATGCAGATTGTTAACACTGTGTATTGGCAGAGCTAAAATGCATTGCACATCTTAATGAATAGAGCCTACACTCGCCGTGATGCAATGTCATGTTAAACTAAACGGATTGTATTGCAAGACCATTTACTAGATTAAGCAAACGAATAATTATTTAGGGTATAAAGATATATAGGCTATATATGTATTCACTAATTTTCTATGCGTAGGCTACGTGTTTTCTAAAGTTGTCATCACAATTGTGAGATTGAAGCAAACAATAATTATTGCTGCGTTTTGCAGACATAGCCTAGTAACCTAACACACTATGTAGCAATCCAGAAACTATGCAACATTTTCTTCAGGTAACACGGCTGTAGCCTATATCAAGGTGCCAAATGTAGCCTACACACTAAAACACAAATTGCAGATAATCATGAGATACATGGACGATGCCGGTGATGGTCAAACAAAATCTCTGGCATCCAAACTGCATAATTGCTTCTGGTTTAAAAAATATGAAGAAGGTATAATAGGACACAAAGAATAATTATTTATGTGGGGTAAATGCCACCTCAGTGGTGGGTGCACAAGGCAGCGGGCAGGCACTCATAAGCAGATGAGTAAGCAAGTTAGTAAGTAGTTAGGTTACTTAGGTATATAACTATGGATCCGATCTATAAATTTTTATAGGGCGGTTCTAGTAATAAATACGGTATAAATCATGCTGCATCGCATTCCAAAACACCAGTTATTTGGACAGAGCAACATATATATCCAAAATCTACGAGGTCTTTGAATACAGGAGAAAACGAGCTATATATATATATACTTTATATAGGCCTAGATATACGAGGGTTGATTAAACGAAAAAGATGAACTCTGAGTCATGGCGTAAGCGACATAACTGAACCAAAGTTGCATGTTCATTGGCTTCTTTAATGCTATTTAAAAAGTAAAGTAGCGTCCGCAAAATACATAAGTAGCCCACATGTAACACATGTAGAATAATGAATGGTTAATGAATGGTTAACAGTCAGTTGTTGCCGCAGTTTTTGAGCTTTTCACTCCAAACCTTCACTACTGTGTAGGTCTCGGCATGAGTCACCCCAAAGAGGGGTTGGCGATTCTCAACAACCATGGGGCCAGGGTCGCCCCCAACTTTTTTCCGCTAAAAATCAGCAATTTTTCTGAAACTTTGTACCTAGACAGAGGGTCATCAGAACCACCCGGTTGAGAGCTTGGCAAATCTCTACCACCATGGGGGCCAGGGTGGGGGTCGAAAACCCTATTTTTCGCTATAAATTTCCATTCCCTTTCCATAGTTTCACAGTTAGACAGATTTTTGCACGGGCCACCTCGCCTCCACCTAGCACCCACCTCGACCCGCAGGGGCCGGGTGGGGCGGGGATGGGGTGGGGTGGGGTGGGGCGGGGCGGTGGGGGAATTTTTTCCCGAAAACCCTAATTTACCGGGTGGCGTACCGGTAGAGGTCGGAGTGCGGTGAGGTGTTGTGCTGTGGGGTGAGAGTAGGGGGAGGTGGGTGTGAGTGGGGTGGGGGAAATTTTCCGGAAACCCAAATTCACGGGTGGCGTACCGGTGGAGGTCGGCGTCAGGTGAGGATGAGTTGGAGTGGGTGGGATAGGGTGGAGGGTGGGGGTGGAGAGGTGGAGGGGAGTGGGGTGGGAGTTATTGGGGTGGAGGTTGGGAGTGGAGGAGTCGGGTGGAGGGGTGGGGTGGAGGGGTGGGGAGGTGGAGGGGTGGGTGGAGGGTATGAAGGAATGGGATGGAGGAAGCGGTGGTGGGTGGGGTGGAGGATTTGGGAGGGTGGGGGTGAGGGTGGGAGGGAAAATTTCATGGGTGGTGTGCCGGTGGAGGTCGGAGTGGTGGGTGTTGTGGGGTGGCGGTGGGATGAGGTGGGGTGCGGTGTGGTGGGGTTGTGGTCGGGAGCGGGTCGAATCCTAAATTTTCCGGGCAACGCCGGGTACCCCAGCTAGTATATAATAATATTATATATATATATATATATATAGTTTAGTTGCTTAGTCGAGTCCAGCTCATCTTTAGCAAAGTATGAACTGCAGCACTTTGAGTAAATGTTATTTGTAGCATGTTGTTACGGCTGGTGTGCAGTGTTTAATCGAGTCCCCGTCCTCTGGGGGGGGGGGGGGAAATCAAGATTTCTGGGAGGGGGGGGACAATCGGGCGGTTGAATTTCCACATTGCAATGGTAGAATTTTAAGCTGTCATCTTAATAGAATAGCTGTACTTTTTCAGTGCTGATGACAGTGGCCTAAGACTTCAATAAATACACTATGCAATACTAAACTTATACAATAATTATTTCTTGTTAATTTCACATTGTGATGGTGCCCATTTAAGATGTCATTTTGGGAAAATAATTGAATTATTTAAGTAAGCTTACTGATAAAAAAAGTGTGTGGGGACGGGAGGGGTGTGGGGAGGGGATGTGCCCCCTCCCCACCAGAAACTTTTTGAATTTCCACATTGCAATGGTAGCATTTTAAGCTGTCATCTTAACAAAATAGCTGTACTTTTTCAGTGCTGATAAGAGTGACCTGCTTACAATAATAATTTTTTTGAGTTTCCACATTGTAATGGTACCCTTTTCAGATGCCATTTTAGCAAAATTGCTCAATTATTTTGGTGTTGATAAAAGAGCGTTTTAGGATTTCAACATAATATATATATATAATTACATATATATATAATAACTACAATAATAATTTCCTTCATAGGCTCAGTTCTGCTGTTGCTGGGTTATTATAATGACCAACTGCGGACCTGAGTATAACAATATTAGACTATGTAAGCTGACTTTTCAGCACAAAGCAACTTATCCCTGTTTCACAAGATGGTCTTGAATTCCTGACCAGGACACACTTCTTCTTTTCCTTCTGGAAAAGAAGAAGTGTGACCAGGACACACTGCAGAACTCAAATGGTACACAAAGCCAACCAAGAAATAATAAACTACAGGTGCCAAACTCTAGAAGTTTGCAGTAATGATGTTGTTTTACTAGGTATTCAAAGACCAAAACATTTGATATTTGGCAGTTTGAAATTTGAAAGAAAGCACTAGAGAGAAGCCATTTAATTGTACAAAAAATAGTATTTGTACAAATATTTTCAGAAAGTTATACTCATTGTAACAAGATTTTATTATTTGTACTATATATTATAATAGTTAATAATAACATTATAATCATATAAACTAAATTAAATATATCAAATATATTGTTATCATATAAATAGTAAATATTATCACAGTTTAATTATAACAGTTTATGTAATACAATGATGTAAATGTTCAGCAACTACAAATTATCATAATTTTGCTGTATGTTTCTGGGGGTGGGGGAAGTCATATCTTTTTTTGGACAAAAATAGCATTTGTAGAAATATATACAGTAAATTATATTCATTGCAATATGATAGTATCATATACTATATCAGTAAATAATAACCCTATATAATCATATAACAGTAAATAATATCACGGTATATTATAATACTTCTTGTAAACTAATGATGTAAACAGCAACTAAAAACTATTATCATTTCGTCAATTTTCTGGGGGGGGAATGACAATCCTGGGGGGGGGGAACTTTCCCACGCCAGAGACGTCTAGATTAAACACTGGTTATAGATGGACTATGTTTCATTTTCCGACTGCATAAATGACATAAAATTATCTGTGATAACGCATAACGGTGGAATGATGTTAGGGCTTAGAAGAGATGTGAGCACTTCATTGTTGCTATTGTTGTTTTATTTCTACTCTGACTTAGTCGTTGCTGCCAATGTTACCTTGAAAATCGCATACCATGTCTAACTCTCAGCAAGCGCATGCATCCCTGGTGGCTGAAACGAGTAGCGACATTTACCTGGTGGCAGGGCTTAAAGTGTGCCAGGACGTCATGGACGGCGTCCTGGCACTTATTTTCGAGGCAGGACGCCGTCCTATCACTTATTTGGCCAGCACTGCCAGGACGGTCGTCCATGACTGCATGGACGGCGTCCACGCAGTTACGGGCAGCCGTCCATGACTGCATGGACGACCTCCAGACAGCCATTGACGGCAGTGCATAGCAACAGGTTTCTATAGGACGTTGAGTTTTATGCCCAAATATTTCACAAATATTTCAGATACATCATTTTAGATTTCTAGAGTGTTATAAATTGTCTATCCAAAATGAACAATTTTATTAAGATGACGTCTTAAAATGCCACCATTGCAGTGAGGAAATTCAAACATGTAAACAACGTGGAGAGGACATTTATTGAACTCGTAAACTGTCTTTATGAGAAATTTGTTGCCATTGCAGTTTGAAGATTTAACAAAAATTTAAACAGCTGAAGAGACAGTTTTGAAGCCATAAACCACGACTATCGGCACTGAAGTGATGAGCCGTTTAGTTAAAATGACAACCTGAAATGCTATTATTGCAATGTGGAAATTCGTCAAATTTGAACAAAGGGGGAGAAAAAAAATTTTGAACTCTGAGACCATATCTTTCAGCAACGAAATTATGAGGGATTTTGCAGTTAAGAAATTGGACAGATTTAAACAATAGCAGGACTCTGCAGGAGACACTTTTGAAGTCGAAAACCACGACTATCAGCACTGAAATGATGAGCATTTTCGTCATAATGACAGTCTAAAATGCTACCATTGCAGCGTGGAAATTCAAAAATATTTCGATATGTGGGGAGGCGCTATCCCCTCCACCATAACCCTCCCTCTGCTCAGTGGCTCAACACTAAGCAGTGGTCGCAAAATACAATAAATATAAGTTAAGCCTTCAGAGAATTTGTTCTAAAAATTAGGAAATCACACATTTTGGGTGGGCTGAGCCCGTAAAAACCCCTAAATACGACATGCCCCTTGAGTTTCCTATACGGTACCCATACGACGGCATACTTACAAACGTGTTATTGGCCTAAACTATTAACTGTTGTGGTTACGGTAAAGACAAAACCTTTATCTTTTACAATAAAACTTTGTCTTTTATTGTTATCCTGATAGCTTGCGACTCTGGAAAACGACTTATTCTTGAAGTTTTCATGACTTTATCGTTCATAAATAGCTGGCAAACAAGGGACGAAAAAGGGCTCCAGTTGAGGTCGACACAGCTAAAAATGCGTTGGTCGCTGGACTGTCCTTCGCTCTAAACTTAAAGCTGACCTCTTCCAGTCTCCTATAGTGATTCTTGACGGTTGCCCGGCTCAGTGCGTGCTTCTGATCTATTCAAGTAGAAGCGTAATTATTACACTTCTACGCTTACCTAGTACAATTAGATGAGCATGGCGATTTCCAATCTTGAAGCCCTGGTCCTCATGCAACTCGATGATGCACGTGTATAGAGGCCAGCATCTTGTGGCTGAACAGAATCTGTTCTGATCTTCAAGAATCCGTCATCATCTTTTATTTTGCGAAATGTTGTCGTGTTGTTAACCATTCGTATTGCACGACTGTAAATGGTGACATCTTTGATAGAACCTTGATCTGTGAATGTCCAACTGGACGGTGTGGAACTAGAGCTCGCTCTGCATATCAGTTCCGTAGAGGTTCCTCTTATAGTCTTATTATTGCTACGTTCTCCGGTGTTGAAAATATATGGTTGGACTAACTAAAATATAAAGTTCATCATTTCTATAAGTTTTGCATACAATATTATTTCAATGCAATGTAAGCGGACTGAAACTGAAACTTGTAAAGCGGTCAGCATATAGACTATAAAAATTATGCTGGTGACTTTAGATAATCTACAATAAGGTCTAATGTAGGCTATACGAAGATGCACGACTTCAGAATGAATGTTTGCAGTCATTCAATTAAATTTGCACATGTGAAACAAGAAATGGAACGCCATCATTTGTTAGACAATTTCAATCACCTGTTCGTAATATAGGCTATGCAGCACATGCGCATATAAAACTTGGCTGTTTATCGTTTATGAGCACATAGCAAACTCGGAGTTATAAAGGGCCACTTCATAACTAAAATAGAGCTTCCTCACGAGTCACTCATCTCCCAACTAACACTCAATCTTAGCCGTGTAATTGTATTGTTATAATTTGATGCATTTTATCAAAACGTAGCTTGTTCATATCGCCATTATATGTAGGCCTACAGCTTCATTCTATATTTTCTATTGTACATTATACAAGCTGTAGCACATCTGGTCAGAGTACAGACCAGTAAAGGAGGTCAATAGCAGGATTAATATTATACATGTGTGATGATGTGTCTGGTTTTAATCTGAAAAAGCTCCACCACAGACTAACAATACCACGGCAAGATTAATGTCAAACTGCACGATTTAAGATTTTTAGCGGACACATAAGCCATATATATATATATATTATATGACATGTGAAACAAAATACATGTATCTTAAGTTAAGTGCAACACTATTAAAACTCCTTATTTAAGTCACCTAGGCCCACTCAGGCAGTAAGTTCTCAAAAAAATTAGTCCTTAATAGGGGGCCTAATATGCTTCGTTGCTGCTTCAAGTCGAGTTTGAAATGTAAAATCGAATTAGCCGCTTAAATTTCTAGTGTAGTTCGTATTGTAAATTGGCAATGAATAAGATAATGACGACGAGTCATATAGACTGATATAGGCCTAGTTGTTATTGCTTAATATAATCCTTGGTGTCCAGCTAATTAATACAGAAACTATTTGCGACTATGTTCAGCCTGAGCGCTGTTACAGGCCTATATCTACGAAAAATATAAGTGTCACTTAACCTGTTCCAAAATAAAGTGTTATCATCATGAGAAATGCGACTTTCATGATTTATTGCACTCAAAATGTTCTTCTTAGCCGATTAAGATTAGATAAGATGCAATAGAGAAGCGGTTGCTGATTTACATATTTCGGTGATCTTTCCCGGATGTAGTTAAATAGTCTGCAACACAGCTACTTGGTCCAAGCTAAGCTATAGGTGATTGCAATAATGCGACGTATCTCGAACTACAGGCTACTTGTAGTTTTGAGTCAATAGCGCACGTTGGTCAAGTACGCATAATAATTATTGCACTATTCGTGGCTAAGTTCGAAAGTCACCTAAACCCAGAAGTAGAGGTATACACAATATCTATGACTCACGTGAATATGGAAAATATTAAAAGCTACACTTTCCTAACTCCGTATTTTGCTCATTAACAAAACAGTAAGTTGGCCCACATATTTTGACAAATTAATATAACCCAAACTTTCTTTTTGCTGTCAATCTCCTTTTTGCCTATCAAACGTTGTAAATGGCAGTAAATATTTATTCTGCTACACTCGAGCGTTGTGACCTCATTAAGCAATGCATTTTGAAATGGAACAATGTTGAGACTATCAACGCAGGCATAATTCTTTAAATTAATTAATTAAAATAGATTTTACATTGCAAACCAGGCGGGAAGCAGCATGTCTAATCGATACGCTGGTGCTCCGCCTAATAACTATATTAATCTACAGGGTGGGCCAAGAAAAGACCCCCTAGGTTTTTTGCCCATATCTTGACCAAAAGTAAGAATTTCCAAATAAAATTTTACAGGCTTATAGACAATTCATATTTACACATCAAGGCCAGATTTCATCAAAATATTTCAAACAGAACAAAAGTTATACCAGTTTTACTGAGGCCACCCACCGTTTTTTGACGATTCAATAAAGCGACGCAACAAAAAGTAACAAAAAACCAATTTAATTATTCTGGTCAATATCTTTTCCAGAAGTAAGAATATCGAAATGAAATTTTAGAAGCTTGAAGACAATTTGTATCTGCATATAATGGCCAGATTTTATCAAAATATTTCAAACAGAACAAAAGTTATACCACATTTAGTGAGGCCACCCACCGTTTTTTGACGATTCAAAGACGTAGCGCAGCAAAAAGTAGTAAAAACACGATTTTATTAAGTCTCATCTCAAATAATTGTCATCAAATAGCCTTGATATTGCCAGATTATCATTATTATTACTATTTGAAAAAGAAGCAGGGTACCAGCGTAGCTGCACGTCACTGAGAAGTCACTTAGCAAGATGACAATCAAATTGGAAAATAAGGAATCTGTCAGATTAATCAACAGATTCAATAGTTCCATCAAGAACTTTGCAATGAGACTCAAAAGAAGTTTTGGCACTGGTGGTGGGCACATTGAACACAAGTTGTGAAGCACTACCTAGTTCATTTGACAACAGTTATTTGAGATGAGACCTAATAAAATCGTGTTTTTGTTACTTTTTATTGTGTTTCGTTTTTGAATCGTCAAAAAACGGTGGGTGGCCTCACTAAAAGTGGTATAACTTTTGTTCTGTTTGAAATATTTTGATGAGGTCTGACCATCTTGTGTAAATATGAATTGTCTTTGAGTCTGCAAAATTTCATTTCGAAATTCTTACTTCTGGCCATGATATTGGCAAAAAACCAAGTTTTTTGCGTTTCGTTTTTGAATCGTCAAAAAACGGTGGGTGGCCTCACTAAAAGTGGTGTAACTTTTGGTGTGTCTGAAATATTTTTATGAAATCTGGCCATCGTGTGTAAATATGAATTGTCTTTAAGCCTGTAAAATTTCATTTCGAAATTCTTACTTTTGGTCAAGATATTGGCAAAAAACCTAAGGGGGTCTTTTTTGGCCCACCCTGTATATGGCTCGTCGTCATCGTATTATTCATGGTCACTTTCCACCGTTTGTTCACAACAATATTTGAATAGGCCTGTTAATTCTGTTAAAAAACACAGTAGCGTCCAATATGGTTGGCACTTTGGAGGTTGAGTGCTTGGTCCGCTCAGGACGTCTACCATTAAAAAGCTGATAAGTTTGTAAAGGCATCCTAATGATAAAGTCCCATCACTGACAACAACTGCAACGGATATGATCACTGACGCCCGTCGCATAATTTTTATTTTTACTACATTAACCGGTTTGACTGAGTACAATTAATTGCAAAACTCTGTCTACCGTATAAATGCAATTATCCATTATGAATAACTAGCTGGGGTACCAGACGTTGCACGGGAAATTTAGGATTTGCCCTGCTCCTGACCAATTCCTTACCTTTCGACCCTCACTGCCGGCTCACCAACCGCCCGCTCTCCATCCCACCCCACCCCAATCCACCCTCACCCACCCCAACCCAACACACCCACCCAATCCCACCCCCACTCCACCCCACCTCTACAGAGTAGTGAAGGTTTGGATTGAAAAGGGGAAAACTATGAAAATGCATCCCGGTGAAACATCGAAAATTATGCCTTTCCCCCCACCCTGGCCCTCGTGGTGGTAGAGATTCGCCAACTATTCCACTGGGTGGTCCTGATGGCCATCTGTCTAGGTACAAAGTTTAAGATCAATAGCTGTGTTTTACATGAATTTTTTTCTTCCCTCTTCCAATAATACCCTGGCCCCACCCGGCCCCTGCGGAGCGAGGTGTGTGTTGGGTGGGGCGAGGTGAGCTGGTAGCATTCGGTGTAGCTGGAACGTTTCAGGAGAATAGCTATGAAGCTATGGCGACGGGATGGATGTTGCAAAGGTTTGGGTTTTCGCCCCCTGGTCCCCATGGTGGGGGAGATTCGCCAACTCCTCCACCGGGTGGTTCTAATGGCCCTGTGTCTAGGTAGAAAGTTTCAGATCAATAGCTGCGTTTTAGCAAAAAACATTGTAGACTTCGCCCCCACCCTGGTCCCCATGGTGTTAGAGAATCGCCAACCCCTCGTTGCAGTGTCTCATGCCGAGACCTACACAGTAATGAAAGTTTGGAGTGAAAAGCTCGAAAACTGTGGAAATGCATCCCGGTCAACAGGCTGACAGACAGACAGACAGACAGACAGACAGACAGACAGAATTTTCTCTTTATTTATATAGATATTATATATAGACGAATAAATCTTGAGTTGAAAGGAAAATTGTTCTGCTGGGTAATTACGTGACCCGTAGGCCTTCACTACAAGCGTAGCCTAGGCGTATAATAGCAAAGCGGAAATGTTTGATAGAATGCTGTCGTCAGCAGTGGCTGAAGCAGGAACTTCGAAGAAGACAGGATGCGCCTAAACACCTTTAATAAAAAATTTCTTCCGAACTGGAAGTCATGTTGGCTGTTGTTATTCTTAATCTGTGTGCTGTCGCTATGGGTGAGTAAAGAAAAAATCAAAATTCTTAGAAGACAACTTTTCTCAAAATTTTTACGAACTGGCATAATATTATGTCACTATGTGCAATAATTCTGTGAGGTAGCCTATTTAGGCATACAGTGCAATAAGCCTATTTTCGTAAAAGGCAACTGAAGATGTAGGCTACCTTTTCTCGTGGTATAACCTGCTTACAGCTCCGCACCTTCTTTAAGCTATGGACTCAGCACGCACCTTTTAGGCTGCAAGCGTCCAAAAACTGTTCATCATCGCCTGGTTGGAATGCCTCTGAGCAGCATCGTGGATGAGCGTTTTGCAAGTCCTCACGATCACTGAATAAAAATCAATTCAAACGCTGTCTTTGTTAGTCCCATCTTGTCACCATTACATTTTTAGTGGCAGCTTACATCCCACTGTGTCGCACAACATAACCTTATGGTGTGTATTGGTGCATATAATTGTAGGCCTAGGCATACATGCCATTACACAGTAAATTTGCTGTTCCGTGTGCGGATTTTGGTCAGTGCATCATTTCAATCAAATAGGTCCATGAGAGCAAATACTGAAACACACTTAATTCCATATTTAGCAATTATTTACAAATGTAATCAGTGCATGGCACTGCATGCTTTTAAGACCTTCCTTAAATTGATTTGACAGCCTGCAGAGTTTCTGAATTTCTTTAGCATGCGCTGTCCTCGTCAATGGACCTTCCAACGTCGTTGCATTGAAAGGAACGCGAGTGGAAATGCTCTGCGAGACGACGAAGGCATCATGCAGGTTTCACTGGACATTCACTCCAATCGGTGAGTCAGAGGTGATCATATATATATATAGTGATGGAATTGGAGTCAACGAAAGACATGCGGGCAGGATGACAGTAAATGAGATGGACAGGTCTCGCAATTTGGTAATCGACTCTGTGAAGTTGGAGGATGCTGGTACCTACCTGTGCAAGATCATCTCTACAAACGGAGACTCCAGCGTCACGAAAGAGAGCGGACAACTAATTGTTATAGGTAAAATACATCTAATTTAATTCTCATTCATACATATGTATAATGATCATGTGTTGGTTTATGACCTCTGGATATGCGCTGAACATTCATGCTATCATACCTCACCGGAATTAATGATCTTGTTACATTTGCTTTAGTGTTAATAGCGAGGCTTTTGCGCTTGAAGATGCTATCTATTTCTGTCTTTCAATATAGCTACAAATATGGACCCATATAGATCGGTTTGGTTATTAACCTGTTATGACTATGCTATGAAATCCATTAAGAACTGATCACATTATGCACAGTGGTTTCATGGTTAGAATCAAAATTAATGTTAATTAAAATTTCAGTTTTTTACATTAAAATACTCGGATTTTAACAACATCGTCTGCTTTAAAATGCTAACTTCAAAAACGAATATGGATATATTTTAGCAATAATTCTACAATTTTCCTACTAAATGATATTAAAATTATCGTCTGACAGATGGTGAACCAGAATGTGGTACAAATCTGACCAGCCTATACAACTCCGCTACGGAGGGCGATTACTTCCAACTCTTCTGCAACAGCAGCTTTAGAGGCAACTGGATGCCTAAGATGGGCTGCTCTCAAGATGGCGACAATAGGACAAGATTGAGCGAAGATACATCGCTCAAAAGTTCTATATCAGACCAGCAGAGCGTCATGCACATCGTGACATATGTCGCCGATCGATCAAAGCATAATACGCTGTTTTTGTGTAGAATATTCTTCTCAAGAGAACAATGGATCGTTGGCTTCGTATACCACAACGTGTCGTATTATGCTAGAAGTTGGACTTCGCCGCGAGTAAACATTACATGTACGTAAGCCTATAATTCTATTACTGCAGGCGTTACGTTACATTCAATGTCAATACTGATCAATTGGCCCTTCTCTGTGGAATGCACTTTCTTCTTCTGTTTGCTATACAGTTCCATCTGACAGTAGTATCTCCTCTTCCTTCCCTCTTCTCAAAACCTGATTCTTCTGGCGGGGCCTTACGCCCTGGGAGCGCTTCGGAATGATTCATCCTACAGCATGTAGGCGCTTTATAAATGCTTAAATACAATACAATAGTGTTATAGAGAAAAAATTACACATCATTATGCAGCATTGTAAATTCTCTTAGTCGTTGGGCTTGATACTGATTCCAGAAGCAACTAGCATGAACAAAACCTCGTTAATCTCAATGACATTTTATCTATATGCATGGTCTTTTATTATATTTGATGCGCAGTTTGCTCATCTATCTGTTTCTGGTAATTGCCTGACTTCTAAGCCATTGCGCTGCACAATTTAATGTTGAAATACCTTTAGTTACTTTGATAATAATACTTATAAATAGGTATTCCTTATTCTGCAGATGCACCAAAGCTGTTGTCAATCTTTCCGGAAAAGGAGATCTACAACCCTGGAGACAGACTGACCTGCTCCAGCGATGCCAATCCATCGCCTTTCATCGAATGGAAAGAACTTAACACCGGTCGTTCCGTCTTCGGAAGGTCGTTCCCTATCAAGGAATATATGACGAAGGAACCGATATCATATCTGGAGTGTATCGCAGGAAATTCAGTGGGAACGACCAGTAGAAAGATATCCTTTTCGGTCGAGAGTGAGAATCGCAAAGGTTTCTAAATTGCTGTTTAGTAATATTTTCATAATATGCAACTTCAAAATGAATGGTTACATTAGTGGTGTCTTATTCTAGTAATGTTAAGGGAAGATAATAACTTTTATTGCTCCTCTATAGCCTACCTCAATCCAATGATTCTGAACACGTGATAGCGTCATCTGGTTCCTCCGCAATTCAATATATTTTTTTAAACACTGAATTCACCCAAGGATCTGGCAGATTTCTGCCTTCGGTCATGCTTAAAATAATTAACATTATTATATGAATGAATCTTTACATTGTATATTCTGCACATAATTGGAATGGGCCTCCACAGAAGCTGTGTCTGCTTCCTGGGGCTTTTATTGATTTTTTTAATTAAACAAAAAAAATTATTTTTTCGTGCTAGCCTACAGTCGGAGCGCTTCTGAAAAGAATGAATGGAATGAATAATTGTAATCGCCAATTGTCTATAGCGGTGCTCAAAGGCTACGTGCATGGCACCAGCTTACTAACGGGTGCCATGTCGAATGAGGTCCGATGTATCTTTTTATGTTTGGTGCTTATGTCGATCAGCATCTTCAATGGAATTAACATATTTCACATATTTCACATGTAGCCTAATAAGAAAAAATATAAGTGTCCTATCACAAAATGAGCACAATTTAACAAAACCTATTTATTCTACGACAGTTATGCTAATATGCAATAGGCTACTTTGATTTTTTTCTTACTGTAACATATGTTGGGGCTGAAATTAGCCTACTCATCCAGATTAAAACGCATTGAAACAATGCATGAACATGATGAACGTGTCATATGTGTGACTTGCTTGCTAGGGTGGTCAGATGGTACTAAATTGATATTCAGGGAACACAATATATTGAAATTGAGCGATATTACAAAAGCATAAAATTGGAATATTCATGATTCATGAATAACTACCAGTATGGGCTTCTTCCATTGCTGTTTAAAAGTTCTGACAGTCACCACCAGAGACTATTATAACACTTTGTAGTTTCATAATGTTTAGCTTTGTTTATTTAGAAGTGTCCACTGAACCAAGCAGCAGTTCGTTAACTTCGATGACGTTGACGATTGGTGGCATCCTGTCCTTGTTCTTCCTGGCGATGCTAGTGATGCTGATCGTTTATCACATGCACATTAAGAGAATCGTCGCAGGTAACGCAATATCATTATTATGCGTACGTATGCATAATATGTATCATGTATGGAAACACAGGGTGGGCCAAAAAAGACCCCCGTAGGTTTTTTGCCAATATCTGACAATATTTTGCCAATATTTTGCCAATATTGGCCAGAAGTAAGAATTTTGCAATGAAATTTTACAGGCTTAAAGACAATTCATATTTACACCTGATGGCCAGATTTCTTAACAATATTTAAAACACAACAAGAGTTACACCACTTTTAGTGAGGTCACCCCCGTTTTTTGACGATTCAAGAACGAAACGCAAAAAAATTAGGTTTTTTGCCAATATCATGGCCAGAAGTAAGAATTTCGAAATGAAATTTTACAGGCTCAAAGACAATTCATATTTACACAAGATGGCCAGATTCCATCAAAATATTTCAAACAGTCTGAAACAGAACAAAAGTTATACCACTTTTAGTGAGTCCACCCACCGTTTTTTGACGATTCAAAATCGAAACGCAACAAAAAGTAACAAAACACGATTTTATTAAGTCTCATCTCAAATAACTTTGTCAAATGAACTTGGTAGTGCTTCTAGACTTGTGTTCAATGTGCCCACCACCAGTGCCAAAACTTCTTTTGAGTCTCTTTGCAAAGTTCTTGATGGATCTGGTGATTAATTGACAGATTTCTTATTTACCAATTTGATTGTCATCTTGCTAAGTGACTTTTCAGTGACGCGCAGCTACGCTGGTACCCTGTTTCTTCTTTAAATAGTAATAATAATGATCATCTGGCAATATCAAGGCTCTTTGATACCAAATTATTTGAGATGAGAAAAAATTCGTGTTTTTTTGCCTTCATTTTTGAATCGTCAAAAAACAGTGGGTTACTTCCCTAAAAGTGGTATAACTTTTTTCTGTTTGAGGTATTTTGATGGAATCTGACCACCATGTGCAGATATGAATTGTCTTTAAACCTGTAAAATTTCATTTCGATATTCTTACTTTTGGCCAAGATATTGGCCAGAATAATTAGATTGATTTTTTGATACTTTTTGTTGCGTCGCGTTTTTGAATCGTCAAAAAAGATGGGTGGCCTCACTAAAAGTGGTATAAATTTTGTTCTGTTCGAAATATTGTGATGAAATCTGGCCATCATGTGTAAATATGAATTGTCTCTAAGCATGTAAAATTTCATTTCAAAATTCTTACTTCTGGCCAAGATATTGACAAAAAACCTAGGGGTGTCTTTTTTGGCCCACCCTGTAGGTCCTCTGTATGCATTCATGATTGCATGTGTTTATGCATGCATATGTTTAGGTGCGTGTATTATTGTATTGTATTGCGCTGTATTGTATATAAGCATTTATAAAGCGCCTCTTACAGACTAGCTATTCAGAGGCGCTCTCAGCGTGGCAGCCCCGAGAAAATAAAATAGGCTTCAAGTAGCGAAGGGCTGAAGATGACAATCCCAATAAGATCTTACTACGGATAGCGGAGGGAGGTCATTCGACATAGAGGGCCTACAATGGCAAAGGTTCGGTGTTGGGCCATGAGAGTCCTTGCCCTTGGAACTTAGAGATCAAGTCGATCAGCAGACCGCAGAAGTCTGGAAGAGACTGCGGAGAGGGGTTTATGCATCAAGTTACAAAGGTATTAGGAGCTCGTCCAGTTTGAGTTTTTGAAACTAAGAGCAGTACCTTGAATTGGATTCGAGAGGCAACAGGAAGCCAGTGAAGAACATCAGTCATGTAGGTAGAAATGTGGGAGTAGCGAAGTAGACGAGCAATGAGTCTGGCTGCCAAGTTCATAATTGACTGAAGAAAAGATAAGCGAACTTTTGGTAAGCCCAGCAAATAGTGAGTTGCAGTAGTCAATTCGACAGAAAATAAAAGCATGAACAATGGTTTTAAATACAAAAGAGGAAACAGATCTTCTGATGGCTCTCAGACGCCTCAGGTGATAATAACACGAGCGTGTCAACGGTGAGAGGTAATCAGAGAACGAAAGAGTGCTATCAAGAGTGACGCCCAAAACACGGACACTAGATGAAAATGTAAAGTTAGAGTACATCGAGGACAAGAGTGGGAAGTTAAGTTTAAGGAGCAGCTGTTGTTTAGCATGCATATTTGCATATGCAGGCCTATGTGTTCGAATATGCTGCGTATAATGTATTATAAGTATGTTGCATGTGTGGCGTGTGTGTATGTGATTGTGTGTGCGGAATTGCAGATTTATGCAGTCCTATACATGTACAATGTACATTGTACATTGTACATAGATTGCAAATAGCCTAAGTGGAAACTATTTGCTGGGTTTCCCAAAGTTCGCTTAACTTGACAGAACAAAACCTTTAGCCAATGGAAGATTGCTCTAGTCTAGAATTATGGCCCGAAAAAGGAGAAGGTCAAATGACTCGGAAAACTCCAGTCTTCAACTGGCAGAACTGCCAACTGCCAAGTAAAATGACCAGTTGATATTATAGTTAGGGTCACAGAGGGCCAGTCGAAATTCTGCAAGTAAAACAGACCAGTTAAATGAATAAACACATAATGAAACATAGCCCGAATTGATCGCAGCTGCAACAGTTTTAATTAGTTTTCAAGTTCGTACTTTGTAAGCAACAGGCAAAAAATAGCAGAATTTTTACAGTGTGTAATGAAATTAATCCCTTGTTTTCACTAACAGGTCGCAAGAGGGCGTCGAATGAGAATAGCACAGTGCCTCCGCCATCCGTGGAGAACTATGAGGACATCCCGGATGATAAGGGGCTAGAGCCAACAGACTCTGATGAAATAACTGGAGGCAATAATAATGGTTTATCGAACAACGATGACGTCAATCAGACATACGTATCAGAGACAACCTACGACGAACTGACGCCGAGAGATTTGTCCGAACGACCGACCTATTTCAACCTATCCATTGAGAGGTCACCATCGTCACAAATCGTTGGATCGTCGCATAGAAATTCCATGAACTCAGAAACAGAAGAATATGATTGCGACGAAAACCCAAGAAAACACAATTACATCAATGTACCAAATGCAATCGATCAAACACAACAATGAATCGCATTGACGATGTCGCACAACTTTCATCTGTCCTTATGGATAACTTAAAGCAGCGAACATTTATCTACCTACTTTCGCTTTCGTTTATCACTATAAAAATAATCAACTTTTTCAGGCTTTTTTGCATGTGAAAAAGTTCATTATTGCTATTAAACTTCTGTAGGCTATGTTGAACCACCGGTAGTTATCAGTGCCTTAACTAGTCTAAATACTTGTCTGTTTCCCAATGATTAGTTCCGACTCGTGACCCATTTTCTGCGGACTCGGACTGTCAGGACTCGGACTGCTGTTTCCATGATTCATTCTTGTTTATTATTTGCTTATTGTTTTTAGCACAGTGAACACTATTCTCACACTACTGACAATGTGCAAAATATGTGGCTGTTGTCAAATACATCACTTTAATACATCACTTTACATTTGAATTGAATAATTCTAGTGAAAGTAAATATTTCCAAATTCATATTCAACATCCATTCATATCCCTAACACACTCTGCTATGTTCCTTTATCAGTATTTGTGCATCTTGTCTATCTACCATATAACTATATTACATATTTGCAACTGTGCATATATATATATATATGTATATATATATATACACATCTCTCTCACGTATATTCAGTAAACTGTCACTTTCTGTAGGCTATTTTCACTGCAGGATGAACTAGACCAAGTGAAGGAGGTGTGGAATTCACATCATATTCGACCCTCAAAAAATGCAAATGTGCCATTCGGTCGACCATACATCCTCTTTCACCTACCTGAGCTAACAAATGCACATAACTTTTTGCATCACGTCACTGATTCTGACATAGAACTTAGCTTTGAAGCAGCCACCGTGCGTCCTCCAGTTCCATGCGACCAAGATGTGTTTGACCTGTGCTCCTGGATAATGCAGAATAGCCAGTTGATTTTTCCGAAAGACATTTCTGAACTGCTTTTGCTCTATAGGAATTTAAGGCATGAAGTTCTCAACTTATTGCAATCATAACTGTG
The DNA here is from genome assembly GCA_949752735.1 of Lumbricus terrestris. Taxonomy (NCBI): domain Eukaryota; kingdom Metazoa; phylum Annelida; class Clitellata; order Crassiclitellata; family Lumbricidae; genus Lumbricus; species Lumbricus terrestris. Next base: position 45,556,676 of record OX457038.1, on the reverse strand, counting down.
TGTTAACATATAGTCATAAGAATGAACTCATAACAGCTGCCTTCAAATTTATAATACACAATTACACATAGTACATAGCAACATAGCTGATTGAAATTGTTTAATTGATTCGAGCTGTTTATTGACATGCCACAGAGCTACAAATGATTGATGGCAGTTCTGCCTTCAATCGGAAGCACTTGTGTCAAAAGAACACTCCAAAAGGGTCAAACTAGCACTCACATAACCTCTTACTGGTGGCCAGTTCAGCATGGGCTTCTATCCGTCCCTAAACAACTGGGCTCAATCTTTCAACTGGGCTCAATCCCTGTCCTTTCCCCTCACATTATAAAAACTTATGAATAATGCATTCATAGTGTCAATTGGACCCTCACAAATGGGCTGTTGTCTCTTTAACACGGAATTAGAGGACGACAGCATGAATGAGCGCGCGGTACAATAAAACTGAAGTATGTTGTTCGGTGACGACTAGCATAATTAATAAATTAATAAAACGTTTCCTGGGTTGATGAATCAGATCAGATAGTGCAGGTTAGGCTATAGCGACTGTCAGGTTGCAGGACTCAAAATGCTATTTATGCGATACCACGGATACCGCGTTAACAAGGATACCGCATACTTATGCTTGCATTTAGCAAATGATATATTTGCTATTAATACCAGATATGCTCAATGATGCTCATGATATTGCTACATTTAGTTTTTCAAGTATATACGACATTTGATTTACCATCAGTCAGGCAAATAACAGAAAAACAAAAGCATGCTCCGACAAAGAATATTATCAGCGGCGATCTGAGGACTCCGTCAGATGCCTTCGGTTTTTAGACACACTTGTTCTTGAAATCTGTGATGTAGATCTATGCAGCACCGGTTGAGAGCCGCCATGTCGTACGGCTCGCTGAGTTCGTCCACCTTAATTTGATTCTTTAGCTCATCCGAGCTAAAGAATTATAGTGCATACGATGATCACATTCAAGCCATGATGGGAATCACATGCATCAGTTTATCACGTGTTGTCGAGCCGACATCCATCAGATTCCTCGTCGTTAGGCCTTGGTCGATGCAAGGGATGTAATTCTCTATCTGCAACTGTAGAAAAAATTATTACTGTCACCTTTATTTTTACTTGGCAAATGCAGTTACTCGATTTTATTCAGTGAAGGTCATGGATTTTTTTTTATAAAGTTACCATACATGTACGTTACGCTGGTTCAAACTCACATCTTACAGAATTTTCAATTCCATTGCATACATATGTAGGTAGGGTTCTAATTCAGCATCTTCTAGCCTATAATTATGTCTGATATTTTGGTCTTGAATATATGGTTTTACATGTAGCTGCGTTTAATTAAGGCACCAGTCAAACGGTGTCCAAATTTAGACTTTTATTTTCTAACGACATAATTCAAATGTAAAAGCCACACAGCATTATGCTTCTGCAAAAGTTTGAATAGCGTGAAATCTGTGTAGCTGTTAGAAAAAAATAAAATTCCTTCTTACCGTGTGGTATGTCTCTTTTCATCTTGCCCGTCTTCGCACGTGTGCGGCGTAGAGTTAGGAATACTACAATCGATGACATTAGGACTACCACTATGACAGCTCCAGCAACAGTAACAGTCAAAGCCGTTTTGTTCGATGATTCTTCCGTAGGCATATTGTCTAAAAAGTTTCATTGTTAAAATTATCTCGATCTCTATAATAGAAGTAATAGTATAAAAGAAGTAGGAAATCACTCGCAAGTTCTGATAGTCTACTCAGCAATGGTTTAATAATTGGCAGCTGTTGAGTTGCTTGTGGCGTTTGTGATGAAGATGAAAAGTGGTGAAATGATGATTATATAATTAGGACTACGGATTGCATTGTTGTATTGGATTGCGATCATAGGGGCCTACTATTGTTATTTTCAATATTCAATAATCTCATCAATTACGATAAAAAAAAGATACGTTGGCAATAAAGAGAACAATGTCAGTTTTTATTTTCTGTTGCCTGTTTTAATCTTCTGCCCCCATGTTTCTTAAAATGCTTTTGGGGTTCAGAAAAGCTCTCAATCGTCCAGTGGCGTAGCCAGGAATTTATGATGGGGGTTTACTGACCGGATACCCTTCATGACACCAACCCAACAGTATTGCAATAAATAAATAGAGTCTAAGTAATAAAAAGGGAATAAAGTGACAAAGGGAAGAAAAACAACTCTACTAAAAACAATTGCTTTTTAAAATTAAGTGGATACATAACCTTTTTAACAACTTTTTTACTAAGCCAATGGGGTTTAACCCCCAAGCCCCCTTGTCTACGCCACTGCAATCGTCCAACGTAAACACTCAGCTTGAATAATTATTCAGCACTTCAGCAGCATCCACAAAATTCCACATAATAATCATGATCTGATCTATTGTAAAATGTCACATGGAAATATGAGCTTCAAATTTAAATTCCTTTGCTTTTACATCATGTGCTAAATGCATCATTTCATTTTTACATTGTCTCATTTCGGGGGGGCCTTCAAACACCCAAACACTTACCCAGCTACAGCCTACCCATATAAAATCATAGTCAATTTAAGATGTTCTAAATTTCTCATTCTGAATATATATAGAGTCTATATACATGTATATAACGTTTTTATACTTCGCTAAAATAGAATTCCTGGTCAAAGATAGTTACCTTCGTTAATTTCCTTGAATTCAGCTACCATTGACCTGACTGTGCATTTGTTATGGCGTATTGAACAGGTTGCATCGCAGAAGTAGATTCCTGTGTTGACAATGGTTAGATTTGCTTCTTCACCGACTGTCGTCCCGTTCTGCGTTGTCCACTTGTAGGTGCAGGTCTCGCTACTGTTTGCCGAACACACGATCGATTGACCATGAGTGGCGTTAATCTCTCTTCGGCTCTTCATCGCATCTGAAGAGATTTAAGCCTAAGTTAAGGGGATTGCTGCTTCAAAGCTGTAATTAATCAAATCGAATTTTCTTTCAGCTGTCGCAGCTAATTATGGCAACAATTATAATGTTTATGAATTTAAGTAGAAGTCATGTTATTTGGTAGAAAAATTCTCTATTAAATAATGTCTTACTAATTGACATTTTTGCATTTTCTGCTGATGACGACTGCGGTTATGTTGAGGAACCGACAAAAGCGATGGCGTTGGTGTTGCTGCTGCTGGTAACGTGTTGTTGTTGTTGTTGCCACATGGCGACAGCAAGTATATAGGCCTGGGCATATAACTGCTATTGATGATAGTGATGATAAATGATGGTAATTAAGACAATCTTGAATTATCCCATGTAAGATGGGTGAGTACATGTATATTGCATTGATGAACCATTGACTGCCTTGTGATTTCCTTGACAATAATGTTCTCAAACGTTGAGATGGCGCCCAAGCTGAATAAGATGACTTGCTGCCTTTGGACAATAATATTCACTTAGTCAGAGATACTTTAAATATCTGCTGTGACCGAATTGCTTAAATACTGCTAAAATTGCTTTATTTATAGTAGTTCATAGACGTACATTTTACTTTGACTTCTGCCGATGTCCAATTGTTGGATGTGAGGAGCTCTGGTCGCCAGACAATTGACGTCCCACTCATAGTGAGGCTTGGTTTCATCACCAGTTCAGACGATATGTTGTTCGTCTGAGAGGTGCTTACCAATGGTTGGGGTTCGATGACCTGTCCTTCAGAGTTCGTCCATTCCATGGCTGGATGATTGTTCCCAGAGTATTGTAGACTGCACGAGCAACTGATCTCACCGGGTGACATCTCACAGTCATTGTCTCCCACGAATCCCTCTTCGTCGATGTTTGAATTACATTGTGGGCCGGAATCTGTTTATAAAATAATAATAAAAATTGCAATGCCTAAAGTTAGAGTCGCATTACTCAAACAATTTCGTGTTCACTTCCAGGAGAAGAAATAATAAATAGGGACAAGAACAGCATATTAGCATTATCGACCAATATGCTGGGACGCGGCGGTCTAGCGGTACGCTATGTGCATTTAACCGATGGTTCGCAGGTTCGAATCTGCCTCAAGTCACTGCGTAGCGACCCAGCATGGGCAAGCTGCTGACCCACATTATTGTCTGTGAGGAAAGCAACGGGAAAATCACATCACTCATCTCATTCCCGAATGGTTTAAAAGACAATGAACCTGCTTTTGGACAGAGAACTCATCATCATCATCATCATCATCATCATCATCATCATCATCATCGCTGTTACTCCTCTTCTTCTTCTCCTTCTTCTTCTTCTTCTTCTTCTTCTTCTTCTTCTTCCTCCCCCTCCTTCTTCTCAGTTCCATTAGTTCCCATATCATCCACCAATATTGATACCTATCCTCCATCCTACACCTGTTCTGTGTCTATTATTCTTCCTGTTCTGTGTCTATTATTCTTCAGGCTACCTACTCCAAACGAAAGTCACACTTCTTCAAGATTTCCTCCCTACATCCATGCGGTTAGCCTTCCAATCTTTCTCGTTTAAGAAGTAATCCGGCTGAGCAGCGCATGTGCCCCCTGTACCCCGCAGTCGATCGAGTCGTGCGCTACGATCGACTTGGATCTCCTGTCAATCGATTCGATCGACTTCGTCGACCTCTCGACGACTCGATCGACTGAGGACTGTCTAATCGAGCCAGGCTTTGAAGCTATATCACGGAAGTTTTTATATGCCTGTCATTTCAAAAAGTCTTCAATAGTGTAGTGGTTAGCGCTCGAGATGGATTGTCAATTTGGAGGTCAAGATGAGACGGAAACGGAGGCGAAGATAAAATTATTGGCCACCCGCCCTCACATGCAGTGGCTTTAAAATGAAGTCGCTAGCACTTCGTAGGTTATACTCATGTCTGCCACAAGGCTAGATTAAGGGACTGCTCTTCTGCTTTGATGATGATGATGATAAAATTACAAATTGACCTCAAGTCCAATGATTGATTTTCAAGGCACGATTCGTGTGCTACATGTAGGTTGTAGGCTACATGTAGGCCTAGTGCCAATGCGGCAATGCCTTATGCAAAAACTGGTTAACAGTTCTGGTTTATTGATATTTGGCAAAACTCGAATTCTCATCAACTCACCAAGTACAACCAACTGAGCATGCCTCTGTTCTCCATGTCCGACTCGGTCGAAGCACGTGTACTTGCCAGCGTCTGCCCGTGTGACCGATGTTATGACTAGATTGTAGTCTTGAATGGGGTCCTCGGCTTCATTCCTCTCTACTTTGAACCTCGGATGGTACGGCACAACCACGACACGACTTATGAAGACGTCTTCGATCGTTGTAGAACCAACTGGAACGTGCGACCAGTTGACGCCATACGAGTCGTCGGTGGAACAACTTAGTTGAACTGTCTCTCCAAGAGCGACAACAGCGTCATTGGGAGTAACAAGTAGTTTTCCTGATACAGGCGACCCTAAAAAATTAAATAATTATATGCCAAACCGAATCGAATTAATAAGTTCTTTCAGTGTTCTTCAGATGACATGAGACGTTGTAGGTATACTATCGGCCAATAGCCAATAACAGTTAAATAAATTATGCCTATCAGTTACAAAGACAGCGAAGTGATAAGCACAATGCATCTGAATCTTAATGAATACGAATCTGTCAGCCGCTTACAATAAGTTGAACATCCAAGTTATTAACTCGACACCTAGCAAAAGTGCAAAACTTATTTGCGATGAAAACTGTGCTCCTTTAACCTTACATTACTTGGTTGTCGTTAGAGACAAATCAAGGAAAATGTCTATCTCTACTTCTGGTCATTCCGGTTAGCCTACATGCTTTGCATAGATCTATTCTATATTTTGCTGATGACCAAAATGTGTAATTGATGAACGGAGAAACCAACAGGTAGCCTACAAATTAGCAATAATTATACACACTGTTATTATTAATTGGTATAACACGCATAGGCCTACTACGAACAGGTTAAATACAAATACGAATACTTACAACTTGTAAAAATGAGAGGAGCCAGTAGGCCTAAGCTGACGCTAATTAAGTTAGCCATTGCCTGTGAAACGTCTCTGAATGACTATATCCTGGCAGATTAATGCCGATTTGTGGAATGTCTATTTCTTTATATTAAACCGGCCTGGCCTATATGTTAATCAATGCATGTCAAGCTCTTTGAAGAGAGTGAAGTTTGCATATTCATGAGATCGAACCATCGAACCATGGGTGATGTCAGATGTCCATGCATAGCCTAAGCATAAGCGAAGCATATACAAACTAAGTCAACGACCTAGGCTTAGCCTATACTGTGCCTGCGACGAAACAGTCCTGCATATAGCCTAGGCCTACAGTGCATAACCATCAATGGCGTGATGTATATTTTAAGAAAACATGAACTGACTTTACTTATACGGTAACACTTATAGATCTATTATGGGTAGGCAAAAGCGGGTCAGCGTAGAATAGGCTATAGGCCTAACAAGCTATTCAGCTGTAGCTCAATGACAAGTCAAACAAGTTAAGTAGGCTATTGGAAATGTGTCCATCTTTTGCATGACCGCACAACGCAACTCATGACTATTAGCATTTTATTGTATTGCCTGATAGCATCGATAAACATAGTCATGACACAAAAAAGTAATGGCGGTTTTCGTGTCTTAAACACGTAGACCAGCTGCCAGCCGGTTCTCACGATCTGAACTGAACTTAAGATTCATTTGTTTTACATTGCTTAAGCTTATTCTTTGCAGTTTGACACTATATATATATATATATGTAGGCCTATATATAATATCGTTGCTCTGACTTCCATAATAGTAGTGCTACTGGAGTTGAGTGCCATGGCAGATTGTGACTTGTTCACCGTTTGGAGAATTGCTCATTATGATTATGACGCTTTTGAAGTCGTGTGGACTAGAGATACCTGGACGCAGAATGGGTCTAAGTTACAGGGCATCAATCAGTATTCGCTAAAACCTAACCTTCAAAGTAAGCTATGAGTCTATGACACTGTAGGTTGTGCGCATCTAGGTCATGATGCACTGCATGCAGTCGACGTTCGTGTACGACGGCACGAAGCCAAAAATAACAGAGTAATAAACATCTAAACGTAAAAATAGAGATAGGGCCTACTTATCAGAAAAAACATTAAGTTCAGGAAAGATAATTTAGGTCGGAAAATATTGTTAAAGTAAATTAAATCATAGTACTACTGTCACCACAGCAAAGACAATGCATTCTGTTTAGCTATTCTATAGTTTGAAAGATGAGTTTATTAAACTATTAACTATAATAACAACTACAACATGCCTATAGGTGAGACGGAGGGCAAAACGCCCCTTTAACGTTTTTTGCTAATTAGCAATGTGAGTAATAGCATTTCAATCTTGAAAATATTGTAGGATCCAGTGATGAATGTCCCAAATAAAGCACTATTGTGGTCGATAAATTTCCAAACAGGATGATTCTTAAAATAATTAAATACAAGTTACTTCAAAGTTTTTTTTGGTATTCTGCTTCAAAAATAAAACCATGAACAATGTAATTTGCCCCATAGCTAATATGTTTCTGAGAAATTCCCATGGGCGGAAACTTAGAGGGTAGGAGGTCCCCTCAATGTAGGCTATGTGGTGGTGGACCGTTCATGCATTTGTCCCCCCCCCCCCAATTGATAAGTGTTAGGACATGTAGACTTCATGAACACACTGCTGGTGACGTTGCAACGTTGGACGAAATGACAAAAAGGTCATCAACTTTTCTTACAGCGAAAATGGTAATTTTTCCCCGGAGATTTCTGACAACTGACTAAAAAAGAAAAGAAAAGGTCGTCGGAAATTTTGGTCGGCAAAAAGATGGAAAATTTCGTCGGCGGCTCAACCATTCGTCCACCCAACATCTCGCGTCCTTCCTTCGGCCATTCATTCGTCTCACGCAAGTTGTAGACCAGGTCTTCGGTTCTCCGCCAATGTGAAATTGGAATTCCTATACAGTTGAGTGTGCGGCCTGGTGGCTGATCGGTAACGCGCTCGCTCACGGAGCGGGCGGCTGCGGTTCGAATCCGGGTAACGACCTTGGGCATTGCAAGTTGTTTACGCACACGTGCCTCTGTCACCAAGCAGCAGGCCCTATGATTTGGTACCGGCGTAAGCTGGAAAGTAAACGGCAAGTCCTGTGATACACCGGCCCCGCGTCCAGGACCTTGGGATTCGTCCATTGCCGGCTCAAGGGCCAAGAAAAGGAGATGAGCGCCTCACCAACGGGCCTTCGACCCTCGGATGACTATCTATACAGTTGAGTGCATAGGCCCTACACCTTGTTTTATATAATATGAGCCTCGTTCAACATTAGGCCTATATCCGAGTTAAGCAGAGAATTTCAAAATAGGCCTATTTTGGATGACCCCTGAGAAACAGGTGAAGCACTCATGTACATTTTCTGAAAACATGCACATTTGAAGTGTCCTATGGTCTGTAGGCCTAATCAAACTGTCATGCTGAAATTGACTCCGAACGTTTCCTAATAAATTATGTTTATGGCCTATAAGCTGACAATTGGTCTGAGTGGTTCCAGTACGTGTTTCCAATCATTTCATAGCACCAAACTTAACGCCATGTTTCAAAACTATTTCATTTTCGTGCAACTTTTCTGAGCAACATTATAAGGCCCTAGGGCCTATATGCTCTGCTTTAATAAGAACAATGGTCCAACGAACATCTTGTGCTTCACTGGTGTGCGGTGCATAGGCCTATTACGTCGTCGTAATAGAGATTGCTGTCAGATAATTTTATGCCGATTTAATTATAGGCTAATTATCGATACGTGACTATTAAAAAATTCGCACTGTCATCATCACACGCAGTCCGTGAAGATATGTCACTAGTTCACTTCATGTTAGACAGTATTAGGCTATATCGCGCGTTGACTAAAATAGGTTATGGACAAACCCAGCGAGCGTATACATAACCGTTTTCGCTTTGCAGGATCAATGAGTGGTTATAGGCCTATCGGCTGTAACGCAAGGTGAAGGCAACCCGTTTGCGCTCACGCCTATATTAAAATATCTCCTAGCCGAAATAATTAGGTTATAGGCTTAGGCGTGGTGCGGTCACCGTGCGGAATTTAAGCGCTCGACTGAGGTATATTATGACGCAATAATATCATCAGTGATGTAGTGTAGTCCACTTAAGCAGGGTTTAGTCTGAGTCTATGTAAGTTCAAGTTGAGTCCGAATCCACAGGTGCTTGGGTCCAAATCAGATTTCGAGTAGGCCTACCTGGAGATCGATTCCAAGGCTGAGTGCAAGTTCGAGTCGATCAACATTAAAATTCACTGGGACACGCAATTTAATGGCATCGAAAAACTCATGGCTCTACAATTAGAAGCCGTTTATTGACAGAGCATCAACGCCATAAAGTCACATTTTAACAGAAGTTAGTGTAGCCTACGCCTGCAAACTAAAAAATCTTCAAGACTCATTGATGCAATGGTAAAAGGATCCATCCAAAAGGGTGCCTGCAATTTGTAGGCCTATTTTAGCCTGTATAGGGATATTTTGACACCTTGATGTCCAGCGGCTCCAGCCGTGTTAGGCTATATACCTTCAGAAAATGTTGCACACTTTCTGGATTGCTGTAGCCTGTTAGGTTACTATAGGATATAATTATGTCCGTAAAATGCGGCAAATGTTTCCTTCAATCCCATTATCGTGATGACAACTTTAGAAGAAAAAAACGTGTAGGAAATTAGCGAATGCCTAACCTAACTTTTACCTTATAGGCTACTAATTATTCGCCTACTTAATCTAATAATTATTATTGTCTAACAATGCAACCAATTCAGTCTAATAATTATATAGGCTAATGTATGCAACACGGCAAGTATGCCCTATATTCATTAAGATGTGCAAATGCCCTTTAGCTCTCCATATAAAAATAGGGTCTAGATTAGACTACTGGAAAAGGCAGGATAGACACAGGTGAAAATAAAGCCAAAGCAGACAAAATCTGTTGCTATCTGTAAGGACACTATTTTCTCCAGCATTAACCTGGCTCTCCACACATCCTGATCTATCGCAGTGCTGTTCAAACTTTTTGGCACTACGGGCCGCAGATGCAATAATTCTTTGACGCCGAGGGTTGCAACAAAAAAACCAAGAGCAATTATTATTAACTGTATTGAAATTTATTACAGAATGATCATAATGCAAAATGAACAATAATAATGAATAATAATGAATAATAGCATTGTATAGAGCCTTCACATGTCATGTTTGGCATGTTTCACAATTATTGTTCAGATGCTTCACCACCAACAAGTATTAGGCAACATTTTCCCTGCCTTGCATTCAGTTCGATTTTCAGTTCGTCACCCCAGCCACAGTTTGGCTAACAGTACTGTGGGCTATTCATTTCGACGCCCATCTATTAAAAAGAGTTGCTGAAGCCAGAGTCTTCAAAGCAGTCCAAAAAGCAGGCATGGTCGTCGTCGTCGAGAAATACCCAAATGCATCGCCAGTCGGGGACTACAAGAATCTACTACTTGCCAACTCTCAGGACTCGTACTGAACCGTCTCTTGAAAGGAACGATCGCAGTCACTTACAGACGTGCTGGAATTCAGTAGGCCTATTCATCTTATGAACTGATATATAAGTGTAGCGTTTGGGGCGGTTTGCAAGGCCAGTTTAGTTTAATATAAAGAAATAAAAGTTGCTAGAACCAGAAAGAATGTGTCAATCACTAAATAGACTAAACGAAAACCTAACTCCATGGACAGAAAGAATAGATTAGTTGGATTGGCCTTTCTTTTAGCAGTCAACTGTCCAAACCCCGGCGACCGTTACAATAAGTAAAACTAAGGGTTCAAGTCGACCAATGGCTTTGTCCTTTACTTCATTTTACAAAAAGTGCAAAAATTCAGTGAGTTCAGGAGGGCCATTTGAAATCATCCCGCGAGTCGTAGCCCACGTAAGGAAGATAATTGCCGATACATTGAAATCAATAATATTGGCCTTCCAGATCCTAGACTCCTGCAAGCCGACTTGGTACAGACAATTAAGCTTAGGGCCGACGAAGAGAGAGCAGGCTGTGGTCCGTGACATGACATTGTTTGAAAAGGGCAAACTTTGAGTAAGTCGTATTGCAAAGTCATTATGATATGATGACAAGAAGATTTGCAATGATTTGCTACATGTGGGGTCGAGGCGTAAGATTACTGTTCATAGTAACTCCATGTTTTAGGCTGATAGCGGAACACGGGTGCCAGCAAGTTCAAGGTAACAATGAGAAGAAGAAGTATGTAAACGTTGGCGAAACTAGCACGATTGCATCAGACTATGTGGGTTCGTGACCTAAATCTTTGAAAGATGGTCGATTGAAGAGAGGCGTGTTACATTAACACAGGCCAAAGGTGGGCTTTTAAATCGCTTTGCAAACAAGGCCCTACCCATGTTTGAACAAATCGTAGCGTGACTTGCAAACGATTTGAATCACGTGCAGCATGCTTCTACGTGATACGCCTCGTGCACGCAGTAGTCTAGAGCTTATTTTATAGCTACAGGAGCCTACTCTTAACCTATCTGTATAAAGTGTATATATATATTATATATATACATGTATATATATGTATATATAATTGTATATGTACCTGTATATACACTTTACAGGGTGGGCTATCATAAATGCGCCGACTTTGAATGCTTATAACTCAGCCAATATCTGTAATTGATTTTTTTTACTTAGTGCGTCAAATTAAAGACATTTCACGGTAGTATCAGCCTCAAAAAAGACTAAATGGTACTAGATTAAATGTTAATACTATGTTTGGAACAGCTCTTTAATACCATATTAATCTTTGCTGTTATTAGTGACGCAATATGGCACCGTTTCCCCGGGAAATTCACTTATCGTGCTTGCCAACACGAGCATGGAAACAACCATTTTGGGTGTTGTAGAAGTCTGCATGTACCCTCGCACAATCGTTCAACCATGTCCTTCCTAATTTATCAACAGTTACACGCTGCTTCAGACGCTTGCATGCTGCAAACCGAGTCTGTGCGTCCGTGTCGGAGAACTGTTGGACTTCGTGTCAACCAAATAATTTCAGATACGGTATCTTTGACTTTGCAATACGACTTACGAGGTTTCTAGAAATGCCTGATTCGCGCTGAATTTCCTGGGAGATTTGTTTTTTTACCCGGGTTATCGTCTTGACACAAACTCGGACACAAAAGCAATGTTAGCGGGCGGGCGGGCGCGCAGCGCGTACCAAATTCCGAGGTTTACGACTTGAAATTCCTGTTTCATTAATTTTTCGCATCAGACGATTCAAGGTATTTTTTTATCATCTTTTAGGAAAGTCTTTAATTACTTGAAACGAATCAAATCCTTTATCAGTTCGCAAAATTCTGATCAAAACTCAATCGTCGTCTGTTAACGGCGCCATATTTCGTCACTAATAAAAAAATATGCTAGCTAGAGCTGTTCCAAAAATTGATTTTTTCGAGCTATAGAGTGAAATAGCTTTAATTGGCGCATTAAAGTAAAAAAACAAATTGCAGTATCTGGCTGAGTTATACGCATTCAAAGTCGGTGCATTTATGGCCCACCCTGTATGTATGTATATATTGTTGGGTTCACAGGCCGTCTACGGGGTATGATTATAAAGATAAGGTCCCACTTTGATAAAATAACATCGATTTATTCAAGAGAGCAATTATGTACAGCAAAATTAACAACGTTACCGTCTAGTAGACACGAAGTAGAACAGACCAGAGGACTCAGTACGGACGACAGCACAGCAGACAACGGCTAACGGAGCCAAGGAAGCCGGATGAACGGCCAGACCACCAACAGGGCGAAGACGGCGACGTAGAAGACGAACCCGCAGGTCAACTCGCATAACCGCGAGGGAAACGAACACCAAGAACACGCTCAACGAGAGACATCAACCACGCGCATCACACACCACAACTGCCACGCTACCCACACTAGCAGTTCCTTAAATAGGCAAAGCCCATCCTTCCTACACCCACGTGCCCCAAGTAAGATAGAGTACGGTAGAGAAGAAGGGCCGTAGACAGCTAATGGCTACATATCCCCCTCCCAAAAGCTTGAGGAGTCCTGAGGGGACGACGAAACAGAGCAGCAATCGCTACGCCTACAAGTCCGTAACATAAAGAATCGCCAAGCACTATATCATTACAAGTTAACGTACTAAGCAATTCATCGCACAATGCATCGCAACAACTAAAGCAGCACAAAACACTAAATAATGCATCATAATAAGCAATCAACTGAGAGTTCATACAATTCAAAGTAATTCAAAAGTTCGAATCATATAAATCTGCAAAACAAGAAAAAATTTGGACACACATCGTGTATCAAAAATGAACCAAAATTGAAAGTGTCATTGGCCAAAGCCATATGAGACTAAAGGTAACAGTGTCAACCACCTCAGTCCACCACAGAACCGAGTCACCCCAACAAGAACCCCCAACTCTTGAACAGTTCTGGAACAAGACTTTGACGATGCCACCACTTTTTCTGGAAAGTGTCTGACAGACGCGCGCAAGACACTCACTGAAGTGTTCATTGCCAGAAGTTCCATTTGACTGACGATTTCATTTGACTGAAGAGTACATCTGACTGACGATTTCATTTGACTGAAGCTTTCATGTGACAGAAGTTTCCATTTGACAGAAGCTTTCATTGACAGATTTTTCTTTGACAAACGTTTCCATTGACAAACGTTATGACTGCCCTGGAAGTTCAAGGAACCGAAGCGAAGAACAGCCATCAAGCACAGAGCATCGCCTCTGCAACTCAACAGTTCCTCCGCAACGTATGTGACATCTCCAAGACACGCGATGATTGAAGACGCCGGAAGTAACAGAACGTCTCTGTCACTCTCCAGGACTCCAAACGTCCAAGTCATTGCCCAACATGAGCAACGACCTCTTCCAGGTGAAGACTCGCAGTCCATTTGAAGACATGGCGCCGTCACAGTAGCCAGACACCATTGCGCCACAATCCACGATCGACCTGAAGAACGGCCCAATCGACCAGACACATCACGATCAGTGCCCAACGAGTCATCCATCAACGACAGCACGACCCATGTCAGTAGAAACAGCACCAGGAACACGACTTGTCGCCGTCCACGTTTCCACGATTGCACTCGGATGCAAGCAGCATCATCAGTCCTCGACTCCACAGCAACGATACACTGCAAAGAAACTTGCACACCAGTCTGAGACTTCATGAAACTCAAAACATGGCAACCATGCAACACACTGCCATAACGCATCACCAAGACACGACCAAATGCAACCACAATGCATCGCACCACCATGTGACATCACACAACAGTCCATACAACTTGTACATCAACACTGTAACACCCCAAGTGCCAGAACAACACCTTCACCAGAGTTTGTAACATCTGCACAACCACAGATTCACACCACAACCACAATGCAACATCAACGCGAACTAACACCATGTTAACAATGCACTCAACCGATGCAACAACAATAGCACACAGCACAATGTTATTCACTGTCAACCAAGTAACCACATGACTACACACCCTCAAGTATGCAACCAGTATCCATGAATGAACAACCTCATCAAGTAACAGCCTGGTATCCAACAACATCCAAGATGCACCAACACCATCCAGTAGCATCAGCTGATCTAACATCCCTAAAGATGCAACACCACAATCACGTACCATCACATCATTAAACATCCTTGAAGATGCAACGTCATAACCACACATCATCACATGATTAAACATCTTTGAAGATGCAACATCATCATCACACATCATCACATGATTAAACATCCTTGAAGATGCAACATCATTATCACACAAACATTTCGCCACATCTTGTGCCGTATGAGTCCTCAAAGGAAAAGCAAATGGGAAATGCGACGCCAAATCAATCACTGTAAGTATAAAGCGGTTACCCGTTAAGGCACAAACACTCAAGGGACCGACAATGTCCATCGCGAGACGCTCAAAAACTTCTTGCATAACAGGCACACTCACCATAGGCGCTCTATAATTCCTGTTACCTTTTCCCAACCTCTGACAAACATCACATGACCGACAATACTCACGTACATCCTTATTTACAAGCGGTCACCAAAAGTGTTTTAACAGTCTGTCCAATGTCTTCTGTGTTCCCAGATGACCCGAAGCCGGTATATCGTGTGCAACGTGCAACAATTTCCTTCGCAACTGACGTGGAACCACAATTTGTGAAACACCCATCCCACATGGTGTTAATTTATCGTCCCACCGACGCACCAACACACCTTCAACCAACGCATACGGTTGTACAAGGCCATCGCCTGTCGATTTATTTTCCGCCATCGCGAACAATGGACCCAAATCTGGACAATTTCTTTGCCTCATTATAAATTCAGATCTCGGAACACAGATCTCCGTCCAGTCTTCGTCAACACTTTCAGTCGCTTCAAATAATGCTGCTAAATCACCGGCCTCTAAAAGCACCGGGTCATTTGACACACCCATTAAATCACCTGTCATTAATGCCCGATCGACCGACTCTGCACTATGACCCAGACTCGGCGTCTCCACGCGCGTCGGTTCACTGCACACCGCGCTTTCTGTCTCACTTCGTTCCTCTGCATATTGTCGAGCTCTAGCCCTCGTCGTAATCGCACCATCAACAATATCACCTGCAAGCGCTACATCATTCCCAATCACAACTTGAACTCCGCTCATAGGAAGCGAATCCATCATACAACAAAGAATTTCTCCTTTCACAAATGCACATTCAACACTCAATTTCACAAGCGGGTGCTCCATAATTTGACCCGAAATACCGCGCAGAAGTCTGGTTTCATTTAACTTCACAAAATCATGTTCATTCAACCATGCACCATTCACTAAAGATTGCAGTGCACCTGAGTCTCGCAGAAAAACACCATCCTTTCGTTCATTCAAATCATTAATGACACAACCATTCACACAGAAAGGAGCATACATTTTATCGACATTTTCAATAGGCTTCTGAAAACTCTGTTCCTTAACAGGTGCCGACATAGTTTGTACCAAACCCACTGGTTTCGGACCCCTCCAATTTTCAATTTCAGGCCCCTCTTTTCGTTTTAATTTCATGCATTGGGACTTCAAGTGCCCGGGAGATTTGCAGTACGAACACGTGACCTGCTCCCCAAACCCATCAACATCATCATATTGACGACCAGGCTGCCTAAACCCATACGTCCCTCTTTGAGGCGAACGCTTACCCCATTTCGACTCATGGCGCACACCTTCCTTGTGCCCTGAGCCCTGACGCTCCCACACATCTTTCTTCTCACTATCGTCAGATGAGAATCTGTTTGTACGCTCAGAAAAATTCCTTTGGAATTCCCCAGAATAATTACTCGGCCCCTGTTTATACAAAACAGCGTATTCATCTGCCATACGTGCAGCACTCGCTACACTCTCAGGATTCTTGTCCAAAAGCCACCTGTGTACCTCTAGTGGTAACGCTTGTACAAATTGCTCCATCTGTACGACCTCTTTAAATTTAGCCAAATCATCCCACGAATTTGTACCCTCGATCCAACGCTGAAACGGAATTTGAAGGCGATACGCATAATTTGCAAAAGTCTCCCGTGGTTCTTTTCTCAACCCCCTAAATTTCTTCCGATAGAATTCAGGTATCCTCTCATAAGCTGTGAGGAGCGCAGTTTTAACAACATCATAATTCACACAATCATCCAAAGACAAAGACGCAAATACTTTTGCCGCCTTTCCCGACAGTTGTGGCTGTAAAAGGGATGACCATTTATCCATCGGAATATTATGCAAAGCCATCGCCTGTTCGAACGCCGCAAAATAATGTTCAATATCTGTGGGGTCAAATTTAGGAACAAATTTCATTGCCGCCCCAAAACGAAAATCCTCCTTGTTCTGCGCCGGTCGTTCTGCCACAACTCCTAATTCCATTTTCCTCATTTCAATATCGAATTTCTGTCTTTCGACCTCCAAATTCATCCTTTTCTCCTCTATGTCAAATCTCCTTTTCGTCTCCTCAACCTCAGCCTCCATCTTCATTTTCTCCTTCTCTGCCTCAGCTGCCATTCTCATTTTCTCTTTCTCTACTTCCCACTCAAATTCTCGGTCCTCCTTGAATTTTAAGCGCTCCATTTCGACTGCCTCTCTCTTAGCTTGTGCCCGAAGTTTCCACTCCTCACTTCCTAGTTTAGGGGACAACGCTTTTCTGGCCAACTTCTGTAATTGAGCTTTCGATAAACCTTTAACGTCCTCACCCAACGTCGCACAATATTGTCTCAATTCCTCAACCGGCAAATCCACTATCTCGTCCCAGTCAAGAAGAGTACCTTCCGCGGTAGACGCCATAACAGTCTATCTGCGCAGACCACGGAGACCAAAATTCTCCCAAATTCACAATGCTAACGACAGTCCACTTCAAAAGCGTCTCAAATGCGAAAACGCACAAAATTTCTGTCGCAAAATCAATAATAGCCCAGGCCCCCACAAAACGAAATGCGACACCGCAAAATTTCCGACAAATAACGGCAAATTCACCCAAAATTCCTGAGAACCACACGGACCAAAATATCCGAAATTTCCCTACGGAATTACGCAAACGAACATTCACAAAAACCGCCCAAAACGAGCAAAAGAACGGAGGGCCCCCATTTGTTGGGTTCACAGGCCGTCTACGGGGTATGATTATAAAGATAAGGTCCCACTTTGATAAAATAACATCGATTTATTCAAGAGAGCAATTATGTACAGCAAAATTATCAACGTTACCGTCTAGTAGACACGAAGTCGAACAGACCAGAGGACTCAGTACGGACGACAGCACAGCAGACAACGGCTAACGGAGCCAAGGAAGACGGATGAACGGCCAGACCACCAACAGGGCGAAGACGGCGACGTAGAAGACGAACCCGCAGGTCAACTCGCATAACCGCGAGGGAAACGAACACCAAGAACACGCTCAACGAGAGACATCAACCACGCGCATCACACACCACAACTGCCACGCTACCCACACTAGCAGTTCCTTAAATAGGCAAAGCCCATCCTTCCTACACCCACGTGCCCCAAGTAAGATAGAGTACGGTAGAGAAGAAGGGCCGTAGACAGCTAATGGCTACAATATATATTATATATAATGTGTCCTGGTTCTACTGATGGCTTTAACTTCATGCATGCAGTGGGTAGACTACGTTATACAAAACGATTAGATATTTTGCGACTGTTTTCACGAGTCATCGACCTCTGACCGATCAACCAGTAATCAGCGCTGCTTTCGTATTGGAGAACATTGATTATTTACCTAAGAACAGCAGCAGCAGCAGCAGCGTTAAACTGCGTAGATGCACCGATAACTGCCATGCCGTGTCATGTATTACAAGTTTCATGTAAGTTCGTGAAAACTAATGGTGCCATAACATTGACAGAAATGCACCATGCTGATTGCTGAGCCCAAAGATCAGGATTGCATCGTGGTTCATTACATCAAAAATAGGCAAACAATCGCAGTCTAAAATCAGTCGCAAACGTCACACATCAAATACATCAATTAGACAATTATTTGAAGTGGCCGCTCAATATGACGTTGAACAGGATCCATCGATTGATGACAAAGGTGCGTCCTATATTGACCTATTCGGGCTATTGCTTTGGCGAAGTGTTTAACAGCAAAACTCAAAATGAATGAATCTATCAATTTATGCCCTCCCCCACATAAGAAGCGGTATTGAAAGTTTTTTCTTGTTTTTCATGACCGCACAATGCAAATCTAAGTCATGATAGGCCTACTATGACCATTGTAGTCCTAACTTTATTGTCATCTAATATCGTTAAGACTGCATGTACTTAGTCTTTGTAACAACGACACAACAACCACTCAGTGTTACCACTGCCACATGACAGTTTCTCGGCCCTAAACACGCGAGCCCCACAGATTTTCATGCAAGACGATGTGTTGTGCGTGTTCCGCCATTCGCATTAACATCCAGAACTGCACTTAGTTTCAAAAATCTTTTATCCTTTTACTGCCTGACTTCTAGTTTCTTTGTCTTCCTTGTTTCTATGCACCTTAATTATTGAGTTTCTCAACCGATTATGTCATAGCTTCACCTTCTGCGACCATCGATTGATGATTTGTGTCAGAGGACCAACGACCGCCCTCCGTACTCTCCGACCGAAAAAGTGTCAAAAATGTAAGGCATAACTCTTGCTGAGTGACATTTATTGACGCTGCTGTACAATCCATGCCGGTCTTACTGGCAAAACCATGAAGTAAATACGGTGCATGCTACACTGCATGCCTATGTATACATAATAATATGAGATGAGCCCTATAGTCTAGAGGGTGGGCCATAAAAAGACCCCAAACCGTTTTTATGGTCCACCCTGTAAGGCCTGTATATTTGCTGCCTGCTATATTTCTTATTTATAAGACCGTTGTCTCACTGTCAGAAGTTGGCGAGCGATTTGTGACTATTGGTTTCTGAACCGATAAATCTGTTGTCAAGGCGTTAGTCGTGCGAAATGGTGTTTATAATGCGCTTCAAGTGAGTCATCAATATTATATGAGGCGTAGGCCATTTACCGCAACTATCAGCAATGTGCCGCATACCACCACTTTGCATGACAAGTGGTGGTGATATATCGCTTTCTATATCATCACTTCACTTAAGGCTGTCGGACTCTTGATAAAAGGCTCAAGAAGATTTCATCGAGCTGAAGAAGATTAAATATCTTTTATTAGGCTATAGAATGTCTTAGGAATGATAATACAGTAGCCCATACTGTTGAGTGTATGTACTTCATTATCTTATCGACGTGAACCGCATTCAATTTAATATTTTTATCCCATTTAAACAAAGAACTTGAATATAGTTTGAGTTGATCGGTGAAATAGATGGAACGCTCGATCATGCATCTCCATGTCCTTAGAAGCATGCACTTTTGAAGTGCTCCACGACCAGCCTGAATGTTGACCTAATCAAAGTGGCATTCTAGCTGTAACTATGGCATCTAACTGTTTCTCAATGGTGATAATCTGTCAGCAGGTTTTAGTGAGCCGAAGCGTAGCCTATAATTGTGCCATCATTTAACCCATTCATTGCGCACATCATGCGCCATTGAAGCGCTGATTTCACATTGTCTTTTTCAGCCTATATAATAATACATAACCGTCTGCCAGCCATCCATTCTGCATAATTATCGAAAATGGTCATGAATAGGCTCGCTGGGTTTGGCCAAGGTTCTGCCGAGGGTTTTGCCCCGGGTTTGGCCCAGGGCATTGCCCAGGTTTTTACCCATAACCTATTTTAGTCAACGCCCGTTATAATACCGTATAATATGGACTGACTTGAGTAGTAACATCTTCAAGGACCGCGTGCAATAATGACAGTGCGAATCCTCACTATTATATAGCAGGCAGCTGGCTGTTGGTATGGGTATAACTGGCTCGCTTAGCTACATGTAGCCTACATCGGCAAAAGCATAAACTCCTCTCTGCAGTCTTTTCCCGCCCTCTCCTGTCTGCTGATCGACTTGATCTCTTGGTTCCAAGGGCAAGGACTGCCGTGGCTCAAGTTAGCACGCCCAACACCGTGCCTTTGCCATTTTAGGTCCTTCTACATGTATGTGGAATGACTTACCTCCACTATCAGTAATAAGATCTTATTGGGGTTCTCATCTTCAGCCCTTCGCTACTTTAAGTCCTTTTTTTATTTCCTCGGGGCTGTCACGCTGAGAGCGCCTCTGAATAGCTAGTCTGTAAGAGGCGCTTTGTAATTTCTATGTACAGGGTGGGCCAAAAAAGGTAACCCATTAGGGGTTTTAGCCCATATCATGGCCAAATATAAGAATTTCTAAATAAAACTTTACAGTCTTAAAGGCAATTCATGTTTACGTACA
The DNA here is from genome assembly GCA_949752735.1 of Lumbricus terrestris. Taxonomy (NCBI): domain Eukaryota; kingdom Metazoa; phylum Annelida; class Clitellata; order Crassiclitellata; family Lumbricidae; genus Lumbricus; species Lumbricus terrestris. Next base: position 45,535,763 of record OX457038.1, on the reverse strand, counting down.
ATGTTCAAATTTAAAAAAATATTTCAAACAGAACAAAAGTTATATCACTTTTAGTGAGGCCACCCACCGTTTTTTGTCGATTAAAAAAACGCGACGCAACAAAAAGTAACGAGAAACCAATTTAAATTTTCTGGTCAATATCATGGACAGAAGTAAGAATATCGAAATGAAATTGTAAAGGCTTAAAGACAATTCATATCTGCATATGATGGCCAGATTTCATCAAAATATTTCAAACAGAACAAAAGTTGTATCACTTTTAGTGAGGCCACCCACCATTTTTGACTATTCAAACAAAAAGTTGCAAAAACTTGATTTTATTTAGTCTCATCTCAAATACTTGTTATCAAATAGCCTGGATATTGCCAGATGATCCTTATTATTACTATTTTAAACAGAAACAGGGTACCAGCGTGGCTGCACGTCACCATGAAGTCACTTAGCAAGATGACAATCAAGTTGCAATGGTAAATAAGGAATCTGTCATATTATTAATTTTGTTATTAAAGCAATGCAATTCAAATTTCTTAATAAAACGAAAATGGCCAAGGTGTCAATGACAGACAAAATGTGTATTAAGACACCTCTTGAGCAGGATCCTAGAGATACATTGAGCAACGTTTACTCTGATAAACAGTGAGAGCGCAAACATTAAGAGTTGAGCTGAGAGTTAAGAGATTTCCCGTGAATGAAAGGAGAAATTCTGATGTTCTGGTTTCATTGAGAAAGCCAATGGCCCCTAATCTCCGGATTTGAAACCGACGGATTGATACTCAATTGCGGAGAGCTATGCTGAAGAAATATCACAATCTGCAACCAAAACCAAGATGGGCGCATTGGAGTTAACATGGGAAGATTTGCCTTTGGAACGCATCAAAAGGGCCACCAAGAACTTTGCAAAGAGACTCAAAAGAAGTGTTGGCACTGGTGGTGGACACATTGAACACAAGTTATGAAGCACCAACAAGTTCATTTCACAACAGTTATTTGAGATGTGACTTAATAAAATAGTTTTTTGTCAATTTTTTGCGTTACGTTTTTGAATCGTCAGAAATTGGTGGGTAGCCTCACTAAAAGTGGCATAACTTTTGTTCTGTTAGAAATATTTTCATGAAATCTGGCCATCATGTGTAGATATGAATTGTCTTTAAGAATGCAAAATTTCATTTCAAAATTCTTACTTCTGGCAAGGATATTGGCAAGAAACCGTAGAGATTAGGCCTACTTTTGTATGACCCCCGTGTGCAATACAATACAATACAACAGATGGATATTCGTTCCTATGCGAAAGACGACATTCTTAGGAGTCGGTAACTGTTCGCAGATGGTCACAGCAGTAAAATGGCCAGCCCCAGCATCCACGGACTTGTTTTCCCATTCGAAAATTAATTGAGTTGACTCTTCGATAACGTGAGGCCCAATTGACAAGAGGAATTCATGACAGTCTGTGGGCAAATTGTTGATGAAAGTGTCTGAGCACCGGTCAATTTGTCATAATAACAGCAAACGAGAAAGTATAGCATAAGGTGACAACAGAGTAAAACACAACTTATCCAGCATGATGATTAACTGGTTGACCACCGTATAATAAATTGATGATAAAGAAGCATGTAGCCACATTGACCACATCACGTGCGCAGATGCGTCGATTTTCATTTTTCATCCGTCAGACACAAAATGAATCAAGCATACCAGACAGCGCCGAGCCTTTTTTCTGGAATGGCCTCTCACTAACCTTGCGACTTATGCCTCGGCTAAATTCAAATGCTTTTTATAAGTCGCTCAAATCCTACTTTTTTGGTTGTGGCTAAGCTGGGAGCGCCTCTGAGTAGTTTTCTCGAAGAGGCGCTATATAAACTCTCGAATGAATGAATGAATACTAGAGCTCGTGAATAAGCTGGTGCCATGCGCTTGTCTTTACAGTAGTGCCATAGAAATTTGGAGTTAACGGATACACAGGCTACTCACATAATGCATGCATACATAATCTACGTGTATACGCAGGCCTACGTAGTATGATGTAGGCCTACTTAATATACAATACATATTACCAATATTACTGTCATTATCAGCAGAAGCAATAGTTTCATCGTTAGTAGCATCACCGTTGACATAATGCGTTGTTGCCGCTTAGTTTTTGTTTTGCAAAATTAGCAACACGACAATTATGGTGCAGTCGTGCTTTTATGTAAGATTTAATTACGCGCAATTTTGATAGCCTTAATTTTGTTGTTTTGCTTCATATATCTGCAATAAGCTCATGCCTGACTCTCAATTAGTTCTTTGTTCTTTTTTATTAGTTAAGCTTTTGTTCTTTTTTTCTTTTTCATAATTGCTCATGACTCAACAGCGTTGAGCGTTTCAGTTTAGGCCTACATTTATTTTGTTGTGTTTTCTCCTCCGTCTTTTAGCATAAGTTGCTTGATTGCGCTTTGTCACTTTTGTTAATCACTGTGTTTATTTTGCTAGATTTCTTCATGGCCACCTCACATCGTCAACTCAATATATTAGTACTGTTGGTGTCCCTAGACAGCGGGATTATTTTATCCCTTTAGGGCCTCCCCTTTTTGTAACCAATGAGCAAGATGTGTAAACGCGTCAGTGTCATGTATAGCCTACTTTGGTTGCAAATAAAATAATTGATTGATTGATAGTGCAGTAGAAATAGAAAGAACGGTAGCTATAGGTCTTATCGCGCCAAATGTAACTCCTTGATAAGAAGACCGCTGTTGTTAGTCGATCTCACGCGAACAGTATATAGGGCCTAGGCCTAATTGAGTGCCCTATGAAATCGAGCAATTAGGCTATTTTGAATTGGTATTGGTTATACTGGTAGCTAGTTTCCTTTTCCTAATAAATATGATCTATGCTCTGACGCAATTATTTTGCTTTTGCTTTTACTCTGCAGTCTGCACCACCTTCCAGCTAACAAGTTACTTTCAAGCTTAAAGCCTATGCAAATAATTTTAGACCAACCTGCAGCTTATTACTCAATCAACAAGGCAGTATTATGTTCACAGACTTAATAAAACTGATGAGTGCTTTTACTTTTATTTTTCACCACTCAAAGTTACTGCTAATAATTATGGTTTAGGCCTACTAGTTCAATCGAACCCAACTCATGTGGAAGGAAGTTTCGGGCTGCGGGTGCTAACTGCAACACTCTGAGTAAATGCAATTTAGTGATGTCACCGCTGGTGTGCAGGGATGAAGACAAGTTACTGGGAGTTGTTATATGAACATTTAGATTATTATTACAGTAAATATATCTGTACTATATTGTTAATCGAATATTTGAAGCTTAGTAAATGATGGAGAAATATTCTACATGGGCGTCGTTGTTGCAGTGGTTTCTCGTTCATTCTGTTTTATGCATACGCCTATCTAGTGAGTAAATTCGGATTCTCAGCCTATAGAAATCTATGAATGTATATAATGCCTTTCAAATTGACGAGAAATATTCGGGTTGGTCATTGTTTGTAGAGATTTGAAAGGAAACAGTCAGCTATAAATGATTGTTATGTTTCTCTTAGAACTTGGAAGTGTAGAGCCTACACTGCCAATTAACAAGCCGTAATAGAAATAGGCCTACTGAAAATATTTTAGCTTGTTTCAGACATGCTTATTTGCTTTGATTCACATATTTAATTACCAATGCTTCCTCATGTGTAAATAAATAATGTAAAATGGGCCATGCGTCCCATGCAAGATGGGGCACCTGCCCACTGGAAAATTTGGACCCATTTTTTAAACTATGAGACTTTCTGGTATTTAACAGATTTCGTCGTATTAAAGTACTAATGCTACTAAAAGTGAAACTGAGAAATTTACTTTTTGAAACTGTATGATTAAATACACATGTTCTTAATTTCTCACTCTGCATTTTTCAAGCAACCTTGACCATTATTTTGTCCCTCCTGAAGAATTATCTGCGAGCACCCATTAAACAGGTGACACTCTACCCAAGCAGAATATTATGTTTACTCTGTATTAAGCTGTTGTTATATCTGTTGATTCGTAGGACATCCGCCTATTATTCAGCTATTTTGTCCGGTTCGAAATTTATATACTGAACTATAGGTGTAACAATTACATGAGTGAAGTTCTTTTGAATTTCAGCTGAAACCACAGCCTCGCTACAAAACGTAGCCCTGCTGAAGGGTCAGACATTGACATGCAAATGCAATACGAGCTTCGAAGAGACCTTTCATAACTGGTATACTATCCCTGTTGAGACAAATATCGAAAAAATTATATACAGCAAGAACGGCTTAAATGGCGAATACGCTATGAGAGCACAAGTGGACAATGTGTCCTTAGCACTAACCATTTCATCTATTCAGTTAGATGACGCAGGAATTTATGGCTGTAAAACATTGAGCAATTCAAGCACGATGAACAAAAAGGCTCAAGTTATTGTCATCGGTAAGTCACCCTCCATGTACAGGTCTAATTATCATTCTTCAAGCAGTAGCCTAATGAGTGCACTTTTTTAATGACTCGAAAGACTGAATGCTTAGGAAACTGTGGAAAAGCTGTCCTTCTTGGCATTTACACGCTTACAATTACAGAGCTTATTAACTCCCACAGGTTCATCATTTGGGCTTCATTTCAATTTCCTTTCTTCCGCTTTTCTCGCTATTAACATTTCCCCCCCCCCCAATAAATGATTGAAATATTCAGGCCGTTAGGTTATCATATATTGTCCAAAATCATTTATTATATTATTGTTGTTTCTTTTCAATTTCAATTTAGGCTACCTTAATTTGTTAAACAATATTTTATGACAGTTTTCGATCAACGCCCTCTGTTAGTTTCTTTGTGCAATAAGTCGTAATTCGGTTTATTATTTCACACACCAGACGCGTAGGGGATACATCATACAGGCCTACGTTTTTCACGCCCTGCGTTTATAATAATTTATACTGATCTAGACGTCTGTGACTTGCAGAATCCAGCCTTCAAATATGTTACTCTGAAGCGTCCCAGCTGATATGCGAAGTAAAGTACAAGGGTAATTTAGGTCCAGACATTGAATGGACAAATGATGGATCACATGAACCAACCAGAATCAATTCACTTCTTAGAAACGATTCCGATGAAAATGGAAACCGTCATCTGACTCTTACGACTGACTCCGTCAACTCGATACTCACTTGCAAACTGTACTTCAAAGACTTTCCAACCAATACTGATGACAGCATGAGCACTAACATACCTACTTACACAGACTCATGCAATTCATCTGATTGCTGCAAATTGTCTAGTGAAACTACGGTTACTGGTTCAACACCATCGAGTGAGTGCGATTTATTGTGATGATTCGTCTAGTGCATGGAATGACATTTACAAGTCAAGGATTATTATAGCCTATGCTGGTAGGTTTAGGTAAAAAATGTGAATTATGAATAGCCCAAGTAGTTTAAATGATTTCTTATTTAGCATCTTAAGTTTTCTTAGCGCCTAGGACCCAGGTCTTCATCTGCTTTAATATTATTTACTGTCTAGGTCAAATGCCTGTCTAAAGAACACACGTGATAGTTTGATCTAATGGTTTTTGCTACGCACATTTATGCCCGCAGTTAAAGTAGGCCTATTTACACTTCAGTAGACTAATTGCATTAGATTAATTGCTATTTATTAGGCATGCGCTCCGAAAAGTTTCGTCACTTTGCTTTTTAGAACTGGGTCCGATATCGAGGTGTCACACCAATTAAGTAGTTCTCTTACTTTTGCTTAACCCATGTCCAAATTTATTCGCTCATCCTACTTCCAGCTAAGGCGTTTCATCATGCATTTTCATGGCCATTCGCAGATCTGTTTCATTTTTGACCCTTACCTCATTGTACATGCATTTGTCTGTTCATGGATGGAGTAGTATAATACTCCACTTTCATCCTTCGTTGACCCAAATTTCTAAAGTTCGTCTATCTCCTCTACAGTCTGTGCTCAATGCCGCTGCAAGACTGATTCCTCGATTCTCTGACATCTCTACATTCATGAATGAACAAACTTCACTGGCTCATTCTCGCTGCCCGCATACAATTCAAAGCTCTTGTTTTGATGATTTAGTCTCAATTCCGTCTTGTTCCAAAGTATCTTTGTTATGCTGTGCTATGTCCACTCTCTGCCACTTCGCTGCGTTCTCTTAGATTCATCTGATCGGCTTGACCTGATTGTTACCCGTGTCAGAAGCGCCATCGCTCAATCCAGATGCTTTGCCTGCATAGATAGGCCTACATGTAGTTCCCTCTTTATCGAATGGACTTCCACCATCAGTTCGCTCCGTCTTCTCTCTGGTATATTCTGATTATTCTCTTCGTTCATCTATCTCTTGCAGGGCTGTTTTTAAGGAATTTTTAGAACTGCACAACCCCTTCTTTTCTTTCCGATCTTCAATGGTAAATTACTTTCAATCGAACGAAAATGACCTTTTTTGCTAGTTTTAACTGTACAGAAGTGCTTTTACAATTGCACAAATTCATTTAAAACCACATTTTGTGTACAACTGCAGGCTAAAAAAGTCCTGATCTCTCGTATCAAAGTCAACTCTTTTCTCTCGGTCGATGCACTGTGACCGCTTCTGAAAGGCTTTTGCTGAGAGAAGCGCTCCATAAATGGTCATATCCGATACAATGCAATGCATAATTTATCATTTGCATTGCATATAACAAATGCATAATAGTACATAGGGTTAAAATACAGTATAATTCAATTAATGAGCACATTGGTTTTAAAATCAGCTTTGCTATATTTTCTACTATTTATTCAAGAGTTTGTGTCTTGTACCCAACTGATAGTTGGCATGGACCGTGTCCAAAGTGCAACCGCTAGACGTCAAAGTGTAATAGGGATCTGTTGCTGGTTATAATTTCAAGGCCTCGTTTAGCTCTTCTACGAGCAAGCCTAATCATAGACTCCCAATTTCTAAAGAGTTACTCTAAAGCTAAGTACCTGTCACAACACACACACGCACTCACACACACACACACACACCAGTTTATTCGCGAATGCAGCATGAGGTTAATGCAAAGTGCCGCTCTTGGCTTTGTAGGGAAACATAATCAAATTTTAGTTGTAGTGTGTTGTATTGTAAACAACTCGCTTATAAGGTACTGTTGGAAATCAGGGTCATGGAGTTTAATTTTTATTTGAATGACCGTCCCCGTGTTCGCCTGAGTATCTCTGTCTACCTGAAAGAGGCGTGGCCTAATGTCTACCTCTAGCCTCTGTCTACCTGAAAGAGGCGTGGCCTAATGTCTACCTCTAGACTCTGTCTACCTGAAAGAGGCGTGGCCTAATGTCTACCTCTAGCCTCTGTCTACCTGAAAGAGGCGTGGCCTAATGTCTACCTCTAGCCTGTGTCCACCTGAAATGGGCGTGGCCTCGTGACACACAAATACGAGTGTGCGCGCAGACGTCAACAGTCATCGAGCAGTCGTCGAACAAGAATCATCAGCAGTCTTTGATCGAGGAAAACAGTCACGTCAAGGAACACAGAGTCGTCGAGAAAAACAGCGATCAACACAGTCATCGAACGTGCAGTCATCGAAACAGCAGGCATCGATCGAGAGAGAGTCAGCGAGTCGCCGAGGAACAGTGGGAAGACGCGTCGGTCGGCGGTTGCGGGATCGACTCGCGGTGCAGTCAGCAAGAAATCGTCCGAAGGAAAACGCTTTGGAGAGCGCGACGACGATTCGACGACGCTGCCGAAATTCAGCGCCTGTCGACGACGAAAGGTTTGGTGACCTTTGCTGTGCGACTACGACGCCTGGGTTCGAAGCCTGACCCGTGACGGAAGGTCTGGTGATCTCGGCTGTGCAACGCCGACGATTGGGGATTCGACACCGGTGCTGCTGACGTATTCGATTGGGAGTCCGACGCTGACGACGACGAAAGGTTTGGTGACCTTTGCTGTGCGACTACGACGCCTGGGTTCGAAGCCTGACCCGTGACGGAAGGTCTTTTTATCTCGGCTGTGCAACGCCGACGATCGCAATTCGACGCCGCTGCTACTGACGCATTCGATTGGGATCCGACGCTGACGACGACGAAAGGTTTGGTGACCTTTGCTGTGCAACGCTGTCGGCTGGGGTTCAATTCCTGACCCGCGGTCGTGCTCTTCTGGATCCGACGCCTACAGACGACGGAAGGACTGGTGATCGTCGCTGTGCCACGACGAACAGGATTCAACGCCGGACCTGCCAACGCTTCCGACCGGGTGAGCGCAGTGGTTCAGTTCCTGTCTTCGACGGCGCCGACTCGGGTTCGAAACCTGACCCGCTACACAGACTTTCTGCGTACGCTGGCGAGACAGCGGTGATCTACACGACGACGAGCGGGGTTCGAAACCTGACCCGCTACACAGACTCTCTGCGGACGCTGGCGAGACAGCGGTGATCTACACGACGACGCCTGGGTTCGAAACCTGACCCGCGACACAGACTCTCTGCAGACGCTGGCGAGGCAGCGGCGATCTACACGGCGACGATTCGGCGTTCTGCATTGACAATTGCTGCGAACAGTGGTGCAGTGGTTTAGACAGTGGCGCTACCCGAACTTGCTCCGAACATTGCTCCGAACACTGGCGCTATAGAAGTTGGCCGAGGACTGCTTTGCGAAGTTCTTCTTTGATTGTCGAATAAATGTGTTTCAAGCCTGACTGGCTAGTCGTCAATCTTCAGTTGACGCCGGACTACAGTGACGGACGACGCCTTGAGGACTAGGGTTTGGGGTTCGGTTCCTGGTGGTCATTTGCCCAGCCCTAGTTCCGCTACAGTACTATCCTCACTTGCAGCAAAAACAAGCAATGACACCCGTTTTTCTCACCTAAAAAGTGTGTCTATGACAAGATTTATGCCCTTTATATTGCCTATCAAGATGATTGATGAAATGTTTTTACATTTTTAGGAGACGACGATGTGAATCCGATAACTCACGAATCGACCAAATTAATTTATTCGATAACCATCGCCAGTGGAGTTGTCATAATCATCGCAATAATCTGTATTTCGAAAAAAATCCACGCAGGTAGACAGATTCTTTCGAATTAATTCCATTGTGCATAATTATAGCATAGGTTATAATAATTCGATTAGGTGTATTCGTGTTTAGAATTATTTATTATGCTATTCACACCGAATAGGCCTATAGCCTATGATATATCTGGGCCTATTATGTTAACGCGTAGAACTGAAACGTTCAAAAGAGAGACCTTTGTTTTCAACTGTGTAAGAAGTCTTTCTTGATCCTGCAATTATACGAATTGATAAAGTTGTTCTCAGGTGCTTAGGCTAATTCTTTTTTTGTAAAACTTCACAGCACAGGCAATTCCGCCATCCAGCGTGGATGATATCCAGCAAGCGGGTGTAGATTCTTCGGCACAAGTAGGAGAACCTCAATGGTCTGGAAGACTTGGATACGAAGAAATGCAGGAACACGAGTCGCCGTATAAAGGTTCCTACATCAGATTAAATCCTGCGACCACGACAGCAAGGCCACTCCCGTACGTTAACGTGACCGTGGAAGAAAGTAGTTCTGAAAAACGGGCAGCTAGAAACGACAGGACTCTGCAATACTTAAATGTGACCCTGGAAGAAAGTAGTTCTGAAAAAGTGACATCTAGAAACGACAGGACTCTGCAATACTTAAATGTGGTTATAGAAGACGCGGCATGTTCGCTGTCAGATGAAGTCACTGCAAAGATGCAAAGCTATGTTAATGTCTCCCTTCAAAATGAAAGAGACACTGAAGACAAGGCATTTGAAGCTTTCTAGAACAGTAACATGGAAAGTTGGATGAATGAATAGTTTTCTCGTCTCTGCACTATAATCTTGTGTTATTTAAATTGATTTTCAATGTAAGTTTAGACCTACTTTTAACTAGTCCATGACGTATAGGGCCATTTAGAGTAGGCCTACTGCTCAGTCGAGTTAATTTACCCAGGCTTGAAAGGAGCAAACGCTTTAATTAGCCCAATCCTAATTAAATATCCGCCAACAACAGTGATAGGCCTTTAGACCGCATAAACTGTAGCCTCCATGATATTGATTCTCATTCCTGGTGCATGACTTTGCATCATTGCAATATAAACCGTCCAGTTGTGCACTTTTTTAAACAAGCATGTTCATTTTTTTTAAACTTAGTTTTGTTTAATTTCACATTACAGTAAATTTTGAAATAGCAAAAATATATGAAATTATTACAAAGGCCAATAGTGATGTATAGATTAGCTTGCAGACACCAAGGAATATGGTTTATATAACCAAACAGTTATGTGATTATAATATGTAAGAAACATTCTCACTATTATATGAAGGCTTCCGGACTCCTGCTCTAGCATCACCAATGATGTTATCGGTAGGCCTTCTATAGATTTCTATCATAAGGTCAACTACGTGATACAAACGCATTGTAGCCAATTGCAATATAGTGGTGTGTATGAACGTTATTACTGTATTTGTAACTTTCTCCCCCTCCTCAAAGTTTCAACCGCCTCTAATTTCCCACCTCCCTTAGGAGAAATTGTTGCCGACCGGTTGCCTACTAGAAGCGCCTGCTCAGGAAGGGAGCGACCGCACTGTTGTGTGGGCTTTAACCGATGGTCCAAATATTCAGAGTAGTCATAGTCAAGGGGACCTATTCGGCTCCGCAGGGATTCAGTTTGCCCAGAGCTCACCACTGTAGGATATCCTCTATCTTCTCTCTCACTTACCAGGGCCGAGGGAGAACATATGTCCGGGGCGCCTTGTAGGGCAGCAACAATACCACTAGTCGGGTAATTGTCAGGGTCCGCCTCCCACACAACAGCTTCACCGAAAATCCCTACAGGGAGCTCTGCCATCTGATCCTCTAGCCTTCTTATCTGTCTGCTTTGTCGCTCAAATAACCTCTCAGTATTATCTACTAATTCTGTGTATCGCTTTTGACTCAACTCTAAAATGCTCAAGAGCTTCTCTATCACAAGAGAGGGCGCTACAGAAGAACCCTCATCAACGTTCACAGAAGTTTCTGGTGTAGGGCTTCTGCCCTCACCCCCTTGGGACCCAATGAGAAAGGATTCCCTTGCCTCTTCAGAATCAGGTGCAGACATTATTTGTACAGATTAATCACTAGACTGTGCATTTAAAATATTTAATTACAGAATTCAACAGTCTTAACTACAGTACAAATGATTATCTCAAACTGAAATAACTCTACAGCCTAGGGAGAACAATCTCCGCAATTATCGTCCACCAGTATCACTTTGATTCAGAGTCTTTTAGTTCGATTTCTAACTAGTAATTATTTCAGTGATTCATTTTTAGTTAGCAGACAATCCTCTATTTATCGTGACACATAGTATTTATCGTAAGACTATATTTAGCACAATTCAACAATCATCATTATCAATTTCGATCCACATTAGCGAAACCGGTACTTCCCTGCCTCCAAGAAATTTCGGATCCTCCCTGAGATAATTTCTTGTCCGTGATATTTCTTTTCCCCTGAGATAATTTCTGAGATAATTTCTTTTCCGTGATATTTCTTTTTGGTCCGTGTTACTCGTTTCAGAATTCAAAAGTCAAATTTGCCATTTCTCAGATATAACTGCGTTTCAAACTTCGACCGTGAGTTGCACCGTCCCCGGGTAGATCTTTACCATGCCAATTTCAATCGGAATACGTTTATTTCGCGATTTATTGCACATTTAACTTCCAAAATTGTCGTTTCACCATACGACAGGTCTATCTCTCCCAGATCTCGGTCGCCAACTGACAATTTTTAGTCAGAACCGCGCCGAATGACGCTTCGGCCTATTATCGACCAATCAGAAGGCCTCACGCCTTCACCGCTGATTATTCTGCATCTGCATATGCAAATTCGCCGCATAATACTATTTTTAGCGCGTAGCCGCACGAAATGCTAAATTTAGCCGCAACCGTCGACCCATCGCAGCGTTGCAAAAATAAAGTAAGTACGCAGGCCATTACATTAAATAAAATAATTATTAGCGATTTCATAAATCGCTACACTTTCAGGTCTGCTCTTGCATCATACACAGGCCTACATTACGTAAAAAATGTATTTAGTGCTTTTAGCGTTTTGAATTTTTTCTCTTTCATACATTATCAAAAATATCATTTGTATTTACGATATGCGTGCAAGCAGCTGGCGAATTAGGCTCAAAATCAATTAAAATCAAGGCCTACTGCTTGATTTTCGCCTGATATATTTATGATTATTCTCTTTGACTGCTTTGACGCAGAAAAACACATTTAGGATTTTACTGTGCCCCTGTTTGGGTTCGAGAAAGACTATGCATTTGGGTTGATGACTTGATGCCTAGATTTGGATCAATACCAACAATCATGTCAAACCGCCGGGTGTCTTTTGTTTCTGTCAATTTGTCTGACTACATGCTAGACTTGCTTGGGATTCGTCTCAGTTGTAGGAACAATCACATTATCTTTGGGGTTAGGTCTATATGTGTAAACCGTGTTTATAGCAGGCGAATGATGGGGAATAGGCATCAGTGGCGTAGGCAAGGGGGTTTCGGGAATTAAAACCCCCATTGGCTCCGGAAAAAAGGTTTTTTAAGGCTATTTTTCTATTTAAGTAAGAAAAAATAGCAAAAAACAGGGTTTCCGGCATGACGTCAAAGTAACACTTGTTCGCTACTGTCAACATTGTTCTGCTTTGCTCACATAGGAAACCAGTTCTCAAGAGTAGCCTATCATGTGATTGGGCAATGTGTGACTATAGTACATCCATGCAAATATGCAGTAATAGTGTGTTCGTCTTTTTGTTTCATATAACATTACCTATAAAACATATATTTTTCCTATTAAAGTTCATTTTCTTTAAATAATTTTTTAAATATTTATTTTAAGGGACTATTCGGTGTATGGTTAGCCTATGCCTAGTTTCCACCTCATTGCTTAAAGTTAATGGGTGACCCTATAAATGAAGCGCACATCGCCCATCGTATTTCGGAAAAGTATATACTATGATTGAAGCATGCATGTATTGCTCTTTATTTGATACGGAATCAATAAAAGATGACGAGAGAGGAGATGACGAGAAAGAACTGTCAGTTTAAATCGTTTAATGGTTGCTTTATATAGGCCTATAGTTTTAATTTTGAATAAACTAAGGTCTAAGACCTCAACTGAATACGCTTAAAAGCAAACAGTGGCATGGGCTTATTTTTGTCATTCTATAATTTATTATGTCATATTAATTCTTAGCGTTAAATGATAGACAATCCATTCTATTACATGTGACTTTTATAAATTGAAATTTATCATCAAAGCAACACACAATAACGAAACAAAACCAAAGTCATGTCTTTGTAACAAAATATTATTCCACATTAAAGTAAAAATCATCATAAGTGAACAATTTTCTGCAATTATCAATATTCATGAGCATACACCATTAATGAAAATTTTAAAGTATCACAGTGACTGTTAATGGTTAGACGACCAAAATTACGAACGTTAGAGCCTATTTGGAATTTATTATGCAGAAATATAGGCCTACATCATATAATTATCAGCATCTGATGATATCCACTACAAGCTTTCAGTATAGCTATCTGACTAATATGTGTACATTTCTTAACATTATGAGCCCCGTAATCTTAGCACATGTCAATCCATAGTCAATGTTCAGTAGGCCTAAAACCGCATTTCATAGGCGCAATATAATTATAATATCTCATGTATTGTTTGATATTAGTAGCATTAAGCATTGCATTGCTAAGTCAACAGCGATCATGTAGCAGGGTTTATCATCAAAGAAACTCCACACATCAAGAATGCTTGCAACAGGCAACATTATGAACAAGCCATGGGCGCCCGCACATAGGGGCAAGGGGGGCACTTGCCCCCCCCTGGAAAATTGAAACCTATGTTTTTTTAACTACTACTTTTGGGTTTTTAACTAATTTCTTTGCATTAATACACCAATGATACGAATGATACAGACAATGAAAGTCAGAAATCCACATTGAGAGATCTCTATAGAAATAAACATGCTTTTATAACTTTCTGCCTTGCACGTTCAAGCTCTTTCTAAAAACTCTTACAATGACCATTGGCTTTCAACCTTCCTGTGGGCACCCATGCAAACAGCAGGCCTATCGATTATGGCCTACTTAAGTGGAATTCAGCTGTAATGCAATTAATCACAACTGCAAAAAATTAAATACTAACGCAAAAATTTGAAAATCTCTCAAAGTACACTGAAATTTCATCAGGGAGATCTGCTTATTCACCAGCATTGTAATTATATAAACCAAGTCCGCTATAAGCCAGGCTCCATTTTGTCCATTTAGCAAGCTGCCAGTACAGAATCCAGGGAGGTCAAACTGTAGATAAACTTGGCTCTGGTTATCACGCCTCAGGATTTAAACCCAAAACTGACAAAGAGATCTGTTAAAAAGAATTATTGATACCCACGCTCGTCTGATCCTAGGGCTGCCAACTCTTGATTTCGCCATTCCGGGACGCCCGCAGTCACTAGATATGACATCTGTACCAATTTACACTGTCCAGTGTGTCCACAGAGCCCATATTGCAATATAGACACAAAGATAAGATAAGAAAGTCATGAAAAAATCAACACGCCATCTCTCAAAATGCATTAAAACGGTCTAACAGTAGGCCTACTACATAGGACACAAAGTGTTAGAGGTTTGTAAAGTTTTCAAGACTTGAACCCAGCGCTGTCCAACATTCGATGTTCAGCCAGCAACGTTAGGTTTAACAGCACAGAACGCAAAATCATCACACAACTTGCCGAGTTTAGTGTGCAAAATGCCAACATTTTTTCTACCACAAATTCCGGGACAATTTGAGATCAATCCGGGACACGGGACGCACAGGGCCGATTCCGGGACTGTCCCGGCGAATCCGGGACGGTTGGCAGCCCTATCTGATCCTCAGATCCGCCACCTTCCTAAATGACACCCGCATTAACAGTTACTCTGGCCCTCTGGCTACCAGACTCGGACCTCTTTCTGACTACTCTTGGGAATAGGCTTCTGACTCGATGCAGAACATGTGAAACTGCTGGTGCCCTGCGATTGGCTTTCGAGTGGCGCTTTAGAAGCAGCTAAAGGAGCAATTGCCCCTTGCAAACGGACACCTTTTTCGTTCATTTAGTCATTCGTTCATTCTATGGAATTATATAGCGCACATTTAGGAAACTACTTTTTAACATAGATCTGCCATTTGATTTGTAACAAATTTCTAAGGAAACTATTCATATTAAAAAATTATGCACAAAATTAAACTGAGAAATTTGCATAAGAAACCTCTTTGAAAAATACCCGAATTCCTAATTTCCATGCAGCATTGCATTTTCAAGCTCTTGCTACTACAAAATTTAATCGTGACTATCGTAAAAATTTTGCCCCCCCTGCGAAAATTTCTGCGGGCGCCCATGGAACAAGCTGCAGCAATACACACGAAGCTGTGATATGGTGGAGATAGAATTAAATAAATTGGATCTATAAGAAAACACTTATAAGGCGCATAATCTGCATCTGGTCTTAAAATTTAAGACCAGATGCAGATTATGCGCCTTATGAGTGAGCCTTACAAATTACAGAAATCCGCCGATTTTAGCATTCTCAAAGCACAATAGCTTGCAGGGTTCAAATTACATCTCAGGGAGTCTGTAAAATTGCTTTTTCTCCAATATATGCAGGGTTTATAGATTGCAAAGTGTATAACAAGTCGGACAGAAGATGGAACTCAAAATTAATCAGAAAAATCTGCAGGTCTTCATTTCGTCAAGCATCATTCGTGTCCTCATAAAAATTGCAAGTCTGAGAATTTTCTCCAACAAGTGACTTGCTGGTTTAAAAGCGCATTAAAACACGTCTCAACAATTAGACATTGAAACATAAATTCGATTAAATTATTAGAAGCGACAAACAACGACTGATTGAGCAAATATTTGAGAGCACTATTTTGTGACACAATACAAATCACATCTCCCATTCATGATTTCATACGTTGTCTTTTTATTGCTTATCGTGTAATCTATTTCCACAATTAAGTGCTAATCAACAGTTCAATAAAATGCAATATGAAAGTAATGGGTATATGACTATATGCTTTACGGCACTCGTCGTGTATGACAACTATAATCTCGTCCATTTGTGTAACCAACTGATCTTCAAACCAGCGTTAAAATAAGTTTGTTTCGATCAAACCCTTCAATGGTGTACAAATTGCTTTAAAAATAAAGGCGTATAAAATGGGGCTTCTGCAGGATATAGGCTTGATGGAGAAAACACAAGAATGCAAATTATCCGTTCAAATATAAAAAGAACAAGATTTAACTTACAGCAAATGAAAGAGTCACTTGATTAACTTTTTCATCTGTTTACCTAATGTCATGCATGGCGATGAGCGTACTTGTAAAGTCAAATTTAAAATCTCTTCGTAAATCTTCACGTATATCTACTGCATCACAACTGTCTGATGTTTTTCTAGTCGAAAATCTGGAAAGACATTGGTATACCGTATGCGAACTTTTGCAGACGAGCAGAGGCAAATCGAAAAGGACCAAACTTGTTCTCATGACTTATGATATGATATAATGCGATAAGGAAAATAGAGTCTACAAAGACAAAAAACTCTTGGTACAATATAGTGCAAAATATTTATTTGTATAGCCTATCTCCTTAAGCTATCATGATATCATCCCCTCTTTATAAAAGACTTTTGTTCGATGCATGAACATTTCCAACTACCTATAGCTACCAGGTACCTGTTTCCCCAGATTACCTGAACGAGTAAGCCTACATCTCTGGTGAATAGGCCTTTGGACTGTTGACCAATTTCTTTAGAAATAAACAACTTGTTCTTACAATGTAATATCCATAGCCATCGCTGAGACAAGCGCCCACAGGACTTTGTAAGGTACCTAAAAGGCGCTGCATCAAGTTCTGCATACCTGCTAGTTAGAAGACAATTAGAATAATCGATCATCTAGCACCATCTAGCATCAGTTCATTTAATTCGTAGGTTTTTTGGCACCTTGCAAAGCGCGGCGATCACTAAAATTTTGGCAACCGAACTTAGATCTATACAGATAAGGACGTGCAATAGTCTATTCAACAATAGCGCCTACAAACATGAAAAATCTGAAGTTAGAAATGGGTAATTGAATGAATGGTTTGCCTAGAAGTGACGTAAGGGAATTAGACAAACCAACCCAATGAAACTTCGGGCTTGCTGGCCTAGGCCTACATAGTCCAATCGTCGATGTTATCGAAAAAAATCAAATTTTGCAAAATATCGGTGGCTTGAATGTTTAACATAGCAGGAATTCTGTTTTACATGCTTTCAAAAGCCTTTCATTAGTGATTTAAGTCATGATGTAGGCCTACAAGACTAAATGCCTTAAAACATTCATAATTTACTGACATGACCTTAGAAAACAGGATCGAGTTGAACGACTATTTATAACGAAAACGATAATTTGTACTCAAACGAATGAAAAATGCTATACAGCAGCAAATTTTTGGAACCTTTCTAAGGAAACCTCTCACAAGAGTACTTTCCAGGTCAAAGGATCATTCAACAAGGGTGCATAGACTCATTCTAAACCTGACAGCATACCGAAGAAGATAGATGGCGGATCAAGGTTAAGTAACGGCAACGGCATGCATCCATTGAAGGTGATCTGCGAATGGACCGTATATTATAGTTGGCGCAGATGAAAGAAGCAAGATCTGGAAACCGAGTTGATCTGGTCAGTAAAAAAAGGATGGAATCCTGTATAATTAATTATCTGAACACGAGCGTTAGAGGAGAAGTGGATGAGGGTAGCCTGAGTTGAAAAGAATCCGTGTCAATCCTATTGAACTGAAGGCAACCACCAAGCCATATGAATTTTGTCTTGTCAGGATTCAGTCGCAAGCGTCTATGGCTTCTAGCAATTGGTCGACCATTTGAATAGAAGTGGGCCATGAATTTTTAAGCTACAGCTGTCATTATCTGTTCTTTTGCAATGAACTGTGGCTCTTTTATGGACCTAACGTAATGTATGTTCGCATGCATCGACTTCTATACAATCCGTTCTTTTTAAATTTACTAAGATGTTGGTGATCCATCTGAGTCTTGTAGACGATTTATATATGTATTGCCCCAGGTCACCACGCGTTGAATATATTGGGCAGGCATAATGGTTACATGCATGGAATGGCTTAGAACACACTCCGAAAGTGACAAGCACGAAACGGATGAAACATGAAATGCAAGAGACACAGGATTTCTAGGCTGCATCTGTCTATATATTCTTGCCTATATGTAACGCCTCTCTTTTATACGTTCGCATCGACTAATAACTTGTCTCTTTCTTTTAAGTTTATTAATTAGGCATCTCTGGTTTTGCACTCCGAGATAACAGACCCAAGTAAACACACTTAAAAAACCACCAACAAATCACATATCTATGCACATTTTCGTGTAATCCTCGTTTACCTACAGATGAAGCTTAATGGCGGATGTCGCTGACTCCTCTTCCTTCAATTCGTAGTCTCATCCACGAAAGTGTCTAGCTCATGCGGCCGAGGCTGGTTCGTTCTATTTCGGCGTTCTGAAAATTGTAATTGCAATTGTAATTGTAGTTCAGACAATTTATATAGCATCGTCAGTAGCAAACCACTTCTAGGATGCTTTACATGCGTAATTATTGTCAATTGCCAGAGTAAATGTCATGAGCTCGAGAGCAAGTGCAGCTGCAATTGTTTTTATAGTTGATTCAGTCTTGATTTCCTGAATACCAGGTAGTTGCTGGAAGATTGTTCCAGGCGCGTGGGCCTGCGACCCGAAAGGCGCGATCACCCATTTTAGTTTTCGTCATATTAAGACCTACTGGTGTCGTTCGTCTTCTACCTCTCTGGCTCGCGCTTTTTTTATTTTCAGAGTGCTTGTTTATTGTCCACAGGGAATCGTACATTCCAACTGTCAGGGCCCGCTCTCTTTATTAAGGCATGCCGTGCTACATCACCCTCCACCATTTATTATATACTCCATCAACCGTTCTTTGGGTCAAAGTCGAAAGACCAGTAGGCCTACGCTAGTAAGCTAACTTAGTCGACGGTCTGCGATGTTGAAGCCTATAAATCACAGAAGACTCAGATAAACCCGTCTTTCGTGCATAAGCAAGATTTACGACGCCTGCAATGTGACTATAGCGTAGCGAATTGGATAACCACGAGCATTAAAAATGAGAAAACACTATTTCAGTACTGCACGTATTCACACTAACCACCGGGTTTAAACAGTACAGCCAGTGGCGGCGCCAGGGGGGCTGGAGGGGGCTAAGCCCCCCCTGAATGCGGCTCAGCCCCCCCAAAGCAAAATGCGGAAATTGTCTATAACGGCTTATTTCGTAATAAGAAAACTAGACAATCATCAACGGCATCGAAATCTATTTGAGAATGAAGTTAGGGACTTCCTTTCTTGGCCTCAGTCTATGAAAACGGGTGACAAGTTTGCACCCTTACCTTTTGACCATACAACCGGACAGGGTTGTCGAAATTGTCGAAGAAACAACAAGGCTCTTAGACACCTCGTTTCAGATTGAAACCGTTTTATAAGTATCAGACGTATAGAAATATATCGAAATTGCCCAGTCCTTCAAAAAGTGGTGAAAAGCTGTATTTTCACTTGATTTTTCGCATATTTCACAAATTTAATCATCGTCACAAAAGAATGTTTAGGATTTTCTTCCTCCTGCAATCAACTATATAATCATAGCGTAGATGCTTGCGCCAGTGGCGGTGTCAGAGGGCTAGGGGTTATAGCCTCTAAATGTGGCTCAGCCTCCGCCCCCAAAGCAAAAAGCAGAAAATATCCATAACGGCTTATTTCGTAATAAGAAAGCTAGACAATGGTCAATGGCATCGAAATCAACAATATAATTTATTATATATAATATACATATTCTATATATATATATATATATATATTAAGTTTTATAGGTCATTTCATTCATTATATTGCAAATTCCACACATTTAGTGAACCAGTTTTGTTGCATTTAGTAGCTGCCTACTGTAAACCGTTTCTTCTTTATTGATTGGAAGCTGTCAGCCCTACCACAAGTGAGCTGGACTCTTTAAAGTGCACTTACAACTCTGCAAAATGTGAAAATTTTAAAATCCTCCATAGTGGTATTGCATCTGTTCTGCACTTCATGCATGAAAATAATAGTACAGACTGCTGATTATCCAGAAGATTGCGTTTTATCCAGAAATGCCTTTGACACAACAATGTAGTTGTCAGATTTGCATCATGTTTCTCTTACACACCTCAAATGTGTGCGCTTTTGTAATTTTCGGTATAATAATTATTATATTCTTGTTGTGTATACCACCACTGTCTGGAAATGTAGGCCTACGTTTGATATAATGGTCAACTAAGAAGTCCTAGTGCTATTAGCATATATATGTAAAACATTTGTGTGCAGATAATTATAATTATAAAATAATTGTGTGCATATATCTAAGCATGCATATTTTTGTATTAAATTAAGGAAACTTTAACTGTTTTCTGTCAATAGTAATATGCAGGCAGATAATTATAATAGTGTCCTGTGAATGCTGTTGGACACCTTTATTGTGATTTATTTTTATTTGTGATTATTTAAATTGAATGTTCAGGGTAACGGGCCTAACGGCCTCTGTTGTCATAGACCCTGGTCAAATCGGATCCATCCATTATTGTGATGCCTTTTTTATTGTGAAATTTCTGAGTATTAGTGCTGTGTTGGACACCTTTATTGTGATAACTTAGAACTCGGGTCCGAGTCCATGGTCGACTTTTTATACGATGATACTGAATTGCACACCATTTTATTGTGAAATTTCTGATTATTAATGCTGTGTTGGACACCTTTATTGTAATAACTTGAAACTCGAGTCCGTGTTCATTGTCGACTTTTTATACGATAGTACTGAATTGCACACCATTGTATTGTGGATTTTCTGAATATTAATACGCTGTTGGACACCTTTATTGTGATTTTTTTGTGATTATCTTAATTGAATGTCCAGGGTAACGGCCTCTGTTGTCATAGACCCTAGTCAAGTCGGATCCATCCATTATTGTGATTACTTTTTTATTGTAAAATTTCTGAGTAATAATACTGTGTTGGACACCAGTTATTGTGACAACTTGGATCTCGAGTCTGTGTCCATGGTCGACTTTTTACACAATAATACTGAATTGCACACCATTTTATTGTAAAATTTCTGATTATTAATACTGTGTTGGACACCTCTTATTGTGACAACTTGGATCCCGAGACTGTGTCCATGGTTGACTTTTTTTACGATAATACTGAATTGCACACCATTGTTTTGTGGAATTTCTGAATATTAATGCTGTGTTGGACACCTCTTATTGTGATAACTTGAAACACTAGTCAACGGTGTTTTTGAGTGCTTGCATATCGGTATAGGCCTATCAAAGACAATAGGGACTTTACATTACCTCACTCTCTGCACCACATAGCTACTCGGGCTGCTATGTGCACACGCACTGTACATGTATATAATGCATTGCCTTTCGCCTCAGATGACTGAAATTCGGGGTATGGTACTGACAGCGCTGGCACGGCATAGACTTGACGCGGACGCGTTTGAGGACCTCCCATTTTCCTTTGCTACCTTAGTTGGACACCTTTGTTTATGATAATTCGGAACTTAATCTAAGATTGCGGCCGGATTCTCTAAAAATCAAAAACCTCAACAATTGCTGACTTTGTTTAAATAACCCACTCAATCTCCAACTACATCTTGCAATGGAATATTTATGTGGAGCGCGTTTGTGCCAGTGCACAATTTCTTTAAAACCCTTCGCACGATTGCAATATGACCGCCCTGGGAAGAAAATGTTCTAGTTGCGTCTCTGGGAGGGAGGAAGGCTTGGGGCTTCAGCCCCCCCAAACCTGAAATCCTGGCGCCGCCACTGAGTACAGCTGAAGAATCCTGGTATGCATTAGGGATGCCATAACATAGGCTACACAATACACATTACACATTCAATACAACATGTGCACGGAGTCAACATTATAGTTAGGCCTACACAGGGTGCTCAATTATTGTCTAGCTGTCTTTACATAAAATTGCTACTTCTCGCCAAAAATGTCCAAATTCTCTTCTCATCTGTCTGTGGGTTTTCATAAGATGTAGGCCTAAGACATTTCCACTTTAAGAATTGAAATTACATTTGCTCTTTTCTGTTTCTGCAATATTTTTTTCAAGATCGGTCATAAAGAATTAAACACACACCATGAGTATTTATACTTTGCTTAGTTTAAGCTTTAGGCCTACTCGATGTACTTCAGGATGAGTTGGCCTAAGCTGACATGGGCCACTTAATATACTTAGACAAACTTTTATAGACGAAAGATGGCAAACACATTTCTAATAAACTATGTTGTACAATTTAGAAAGTGAAACTGAAGACATCGGTTTCTAAAACGAAGACAAAAAATTTCATGAAAAGACAAGTAACTTACTTTTTCTGTACCAACACAAGACGACAATGGCAACAACGATCATTGGAATGAGTAACAATAGCAGCAGACAATATAAATTCTGGTTCTTCTCAATAGTACTCGGTGCCGGATCAATTGACTGTGTGCTTGAGTCAAGTTCTTCAGTCTGACCTACAAAATAAACAACTTGAACATCGAGCAGTGAGTGCATCGTGTGATATTTATGGTCCTATAGACCTATACAGACCAAAGTGAAGACATGCAGACGAACCCGTCAAGTCAGGCTTGGGAAGCATGGTGTAGTTATGCAACTAAGCAAATTAAGCGTTATAAATTCGTGTAAGGTTAGACCGAGTAAGCAAGTCGATGATCGGAATGATGGATAGCATTGTAAAGATTATCTGAGGTTTCCTTTAAATCTACTGTTGCCATGACCAGTGCATCAGTCGATAGTCTGCTCTGTGCTAACATCGTTTATTAAGGTTAAAGTTTTAGTGGTCTGGAGTTAGGTTGGGTTATAGGCCTACGTCACGCTGTGATGTTAGGTAATGTTAAGCGTTGCTAAGTAAGGAGAACGCGGGGAGAGGATTGGACGAGTTAAGACCAGATATGGTAGGCAAAAGAGTTGAATAAAATAGGGAGGACATGAATGCATGTGTGTATATCTGTTTGTAATTATGTATGTATGTATGTATGTACATGTATGTTATGTATGTAATTATGTATGTAATTATGTATGTAATATATGTATGTATGTATATATGCTTTGTATGTATAACATTGTATGTATGTATGTATGTACGTATGTATGTATGTATGTATGTATGTATGTATGTATGTATGTATGTATGTATGTATGTATGTATGTATGTATGTATGTATGTATGTATGCATGTATGTATGTATGTATGTATGTATGTATGTATGTATGTATGTATGCATGTATGTATGTATGTATGCATGTATGCATGTATGTATGTATGTATGTATGTATGTATGTATGTATGTATGTATGTATGTATGTATGTATGTATGTATGTATGTATGTATGTATGTATGTATGTATGTGCGTATGCATGTATGCATGTCAGCATGTACCAGTATTACGTATGAATGTAATGTATACCTATGACTATTTAACAGAGGTAAACAAGTAGGCCTACATTTTAAGACCATAATTGAATAATATATGCGGCACCGAGTCAAGGGCGACAGAACACGCAATGTATGTGGAAGGCCGATCAAAGAGGATAACATTCCAAAGACTCGACATGGCACGTTGAGTTCGAATAAAAGTCTCTCTGTATGCATCAATCATAGAGCGCTTCTGAGTAGTTTTTCTTGAAGGAGCGCTATATAAATGTCCGAATGAATGAATGAATGAATGAATAACATTTTTAAGGCGATTTCCTTAAGCAAGCTTTTTGGCCTCAGTCTGAAAGATGTTATATTTACGAGGTGCATACGCATACATGTATAATCTGCTTAAGTTCATAGTCGTGTATCACAAATTCTTGTATGCTGGATTAATAATCGTTATCCTGGGCACGACGTTAAATTGCATCCATCCTCCGCGACAGGAAACCAACAACGTCCGTTACGTCCCTGTGACGGTCCTAAGCCCGGACAAAAGGAGGAAGGTTTGCCAGATGGGTGGCGATACACTGGCAGTAAAGGACCAAACGATTGAAATCCGCAAAAACCACGACACAAGTGATCTAGGCAACCAGGTGCTTCAAGGTGTCATGATGTGGAGCAGACATGCACAGGCCGGTCAGGACAGACCGGTGGAGAGAGTCGGGGGAGAGAGCGTGGGACACATACGGGCATTGACCCAGGTTGTCATTCATGCCTCTCTCCCAATATTCTCTTCAATCAGACAAGGTGGTCTAGCTGCACCAAGATGTCAATGGTATGGACCTGCTGACTGAACCGGTTGAAGTTGGGCAACATGACGCAAGACAGACTCAGACAGAGAGTGGCGTCGGACCCCTACGGGCATTTAGTCCAAGGATTTTTATGATGATGATGATGATGACGACGACGACGACAACGACGACGACGACGACGACGAAGAAGACGAAGACGATGACGATGACGACGACGACGACGACGATGACGATGACGATGACGATGATGATGATGATGATGATTATGATGATGAAGATGATGATGATGATGATGATGATGATGATGATGATGATGATGATGATGATGATGATGATGATGATGATGATGATGATGATGATGATGATGATGATGATGATGATGATGATGATGATGATGATGATGATGATGATGATGATGATGATGATGATGATGATGATCTTATGACAGGATCCTATTTTAGGTGCAGCGATCGCTATAGTGCTACATGACGACATTCGTAATTGAATCCAATCTTGACTTCACCGATGATTTTTTTATGTGGCCAGTGGGCTTGAAACAAAAGATAAGAGAGCCCGATGGTTGCTAAGCGAATAGCACTTGAAGATTATAAAATGTCTACATAAATGCGTATAGCCTACAGCTATACACCATAATTATGTTTAGACCTTTATATAGATTCTATGGTGGTAAAAATTCCCGGTCATAATGCGCATTTTGGTCCGCTACTAGGCCTACGATTCTCTTCTAATGGAAAGAAGTGCACAAAGTATTCACACAGTTCCCAACCTGTTGAATCTGTCTATTTGGTATAATGTTTTGATTTAAAATATTTTGTAACTCACAATGGACTGTATCAATAGGCTGGCAAGATACTCTTGATATGGCAGCTTGACAGGTGTAATTTAAAGGAAGACTCAGATCATCAACTTCTTTCATCAGTGTAGATGTTACTCTGTCAGAATGGTTTGTTGTGGTCACTCCCTGGTTGACTACGTCGCCATTTGTTGTCTTCCACTGAAGAAGTGGAGCGAATTTTCCATAAAATGTCATGCTGCATTCCAGTGTCACGTTTTGTGGCAATGTTCCACATGAATCAGTTGCGTTCATTTTGCAATAAACCGTATCTGTTACATAAGCAGAGTTTTTCCAATATACATAAAAGCCATCCTGAAGTTGTGTCCAATAAGGACTATCCTGACATTCTAAGTTACTGCCAGCTATTAATAGCTACCGTATAGTTGATCTTTAAGTTGTTTGCAATGAATGTTTCGCCATCATTATCTCATAGAAAAAGCAAGAAATGTTTACTAAGCAGTTTTAAAAAGCATTCAGGTGTGCCTGTACTTTGTCGTAATGTTGCTCATCAAGTCGGCGTCTACATTTACTCATTTTCAGCTTATACTTCCAATTCGGTTTTTAGACAATGCTTAAGTTCAAATGTGTATGCTGAGTCTGAGACAACGTGGCAAGTTTTCTGACTTACATTGCGGACCGGCAACTGAGATCTCCCGAAACAATACAGGTCCACGGACCATTACCTGGGAAGCGCTGTGGCATAGCCTATACTAATATTTGTTTTAATCCTTGAAGGGCTACATGGTATTGGTGTGATATCTTTGGAAAGTCAGAATCAATCAACTGCACACACACGCAATAAATTTGTTCAATGTGGCAAAGGTTGAAATCCTAAAATCTTCAAAAACATTTTCTACCATGCAGGATCCAATTTCTTGTATTTGACAGTGTCAGAAAAACACAATGAACCGGTATGGAGAACCGTACCGGTGAGGGGAGATTCTCAAACCGTCTCTAAATCGTTTCCTGCTTAATGCATCGGTCTACACGATGCAAAATCAATGTCAACACTCAGAAATCAGTCTAAAAACTCAAAGTAGCAGATAATAAATCGGCGTTGAAAGCCTAGACTTTATTCATCTGCTTATGATTATTATTATTCCGGCGCTAAGAGTAAGTCGCTGTTAAATACCGATCACTGTGAGTTCAGCGTCTTTGTGTTGCCCGGGTCCCTCCTGCTCAATGCATCTGTATAGACCACCGTCTCCTGACTTCACCGCTGTGATGATCAAACTGTTTGTCCCCGTCGTTCTATTCATCTGTGCTTCGTATCCTGATATGTAGTTATTAAAGAACTTTCCATTAATGTACACATCATCTGGAAGAGTCTTCCACAGTGGGATGTGCTGCCAGTTGACAGGCTCTGTTTTGTAGTACGTTGTGCAGATTAACTGGACGCTTGCGCCAACCTGAGCCTCAGCATGCACCGGTGTAATATGCAAGTCAGTGTTTTCTATCGGACAAAAACAAAGAAAGAAGATTTGAAGTTATGTTACTGCTATTTGAATGAGAAATCACACACCATATAATATTGGAAAATGTTAATATGGGGGAGAGTTGCCGTAAACGGACCGTTGCCTTGATTGGACCACAGCCGATGTACACCCTAAATGGACTTTACACATCATTTCAACTGTTGTATTCTTGCGCAATTGAATATTGACCGTATCGCTGTAGGCCTAATTGGTTTTGCGGAATACGAAACATTTATTGAATTGCGGTAAAAATTCTATTTCATGTAGTTCTGATCCAATTTTTGCCGTACCTGACAACGAGTGTGCACATTTTAGGCAAGCTGTTAAAAAATGCAATCATATGATTCTTTTAACTGTAGCCAGGTTTCATGTTTGACCAGGTTTCATGTTTGACCAGCACTATGTTATTTTGCGCTAAGACTGACACCTGTTGAGCTATCGTAGAGTAAGTAGAAGTAGTCCTTGTTGCCTGAAATGGACCACATTAAGTCTTCTCAACTGGACCGATAATTTAGGTGTCGTCCATTTAAGGACACCGGTACTTGCAATGTTATATTATGCTTCTTTAAATGATTACAGTAGGTTCCATTGGCTTCTGTTACACCGAACAACTGCGGATAATGTGGTATGGAATTTGGTGATGCACCTGACAAACTTAGAAAAAAATCGAAGAATATGCGGCAAATGTCCGTCATAATAATTTCATGACAGTTGCTCTGACGGCATCACACTCCTAGATGATGATAATTATAGTTACGTGATCCTCTGTGCGAATTGTGCGCAATTCTCCTTGCAATAGATGTACCTAATTGGAATTAACTGAGTACTAATGAAAGACTTCAAAATCATTTAGGCCTAGTCTAAATTATCCAATCCATATTATTTAACTGCAGCCTAATTAAATAGGCCTATAGGCTAAAATTAGTTAGGCCTACACCAGCTGGTGATTCTGACAAAGCAGGCTACTCCTACATGTAGGCCTAAGTCGTACATTATTGAAAGTGGCCATGCTAGTCATAATATCAAGTTGATTTAAGCTAATCCGATAGTCTTTTGCCACTCTATAATTTCATGGTTAGACAATACACGTATGTGTTTTAAAGCATTTCCTTCGTTTTGGGAGCAAAATTATCTTTTAAAAACGTCTTTAAAATAATATTTCCTAGTCAGGGCAACTGGTCCAATGAAGGATACCATGCAGTCCATTCACGGAAACCGGTTGCCTTGATTGGACTTTTTATAGCTCTAGTTTTTTTGGGTTATTTCTCATAAATTCATGAATACTATCAGTCATAGATGTAAAAAACGACGAAAATAAAATAAAAACGAGAAAAAGTCGTTTTTTCCAAAAAGTAAAAAACGACCAAAAAAAAACCGAAACGGAAAATACCGCGAACCCGATTAATGCGGCCCGCGGACAGCCACCTGGTTTTTTACTTTTTAAAGTTAGAAATCGGTTTAAAAGAATTTTGCAATTCTTTTACGATTTGAACCAAGGTTTAAACTGCTTTCTACTCCTTTTGCTCTAAACATTGAGTCCATAGCAAAAGTGTATACATTGTACATGAATTATAGGACAATGCAGATGGATTTAGTGGACCACCAGTGCAATGCAACGCCGAAGCAGAAGTATGGTACAGCGAAGTTTTATGCCAGTGTCGCAAAATAGAGTATCTCCGCAATAATTGTATCTCCCCAGATCATGATGTAGGAAATACGTCATGCCCCAGATGACGAGTAGTTGCAAAATGTCACTTCCACGTGTGTTTATTTTTGCAAATAACTTCCGCTTGCTTGGTTGAACAATGACACTAACAGGTATGTTTAGTCCTATAATTTTGGTGACTTTGGTTTAGAGGACTTGGAACATTTAGAACACTTAAGAACACTCAGGGTCTCGAGGCCTAACTAAATTCGAGTTGAATTACTCTGAACATTGCTTAGGACACTTTAAAAAATTAGAGTCATTTTAAATTTTGATCACAGCATAATTTATTCAATTATAGCGCCCGCGCATTTTTCGATAATTGGGAAAAAACGGTTTTTCAATTTTGTTTGTAGTACCATTATAGTTACACCTAAAATATAATATATTGTGAATTTTACAGGGCTATATCATAATTACAGTATTGTATGCTGCAATGACACATAACTAATTCCACAGTTTCACGTGCACGATATAATTTTATGTTGCGAGTCATTAAAAATTTCCAAATTCGGCCCACATGCTGACTTGAGTTTGAGACCACTGTTCTAAAGGCTATATATTGCAAATGCATGTTTGCTTTCAAATGCAGATAAAAGAAGTTTACATGCTAAGTCGCTCACTTTATAATGGGAGATAATTAGGCCTAATACCTAGAGAAGGTTCAACAGGTACGTCGGAGTGAAAGACCGTACCTGTGACGTTAAGACTGGCATCGACGTGTTCGCCTGATCCATCCAGATCCCGACATCTGTAAGTTCCGGTATCTTTTAGATGAACCGTGGGAATGACCAAGTTGTAAACGCCCTCCGAGCTGTTCCCGTTCATTTCAAATCGTAACTGATAACCATTGACAAGTCCACCACCGAGAAATACGTCTTTAGGCTGTGGCAGAACATCGCCCTGGGCAACAGGAACATACTGCCAGCTGATAGGCGTCGTCAGATCAGATGTTGAACAATTCAATTGAACTCTCTGTCCCTCTATAACGGATGTATCGAGAGGCTTGATCAATAGTCTGGAGGTTGCTAAAAACAATAAATTCATTTTTATATCTACGAGCCCATGGTGCTCAATAAGACTTTGATTAGTTGTGACACCACAAGTGAACTAACCATAGGACCACTTGCAACCTTGACAGTAGCATTCATGCATCTAGCACCCAGCAGCTGGATTGAGTAAATCATAGAAAATGCTGTTGCACCTATAATTCATGAATGCCAATCTAATCCAACCGATCAATTAATAATAATTAAGTCCCAAATCAGTCAGCAGTTTTTAACTGCTCTGGCGGGAGCGGTACAAGCTCGTGCTTTTAAGCGGCGCTATATAAATGTCTGATTACAACTACAAGAGTAGGCCTACCTGAATTGGCGATACTAGATACATACGTACTTGCATGCGTGAACATCAATATCATTAGACTATTATGAAGGTTTTTTATAAATAGCGCATCTTCAAGATAATTCATTCGGAAGCGCTCCCAGTTCAACCACGGCGATATAGAACAGCTTTTCAGTTGTGTTCCCTCTAGGCACTAGGCGTAGCACAGCAGGGTGTCCATTCCAGGTTCTAGGGCCAGCCACCGAGAAAGAATGCCGCTACATGATAGTAGTCCACGAACGAGTAAGAGTTCAGCTTATTCAGCCGATCGGAGAGCAGATCGTCGCTGAACACCAGAGGCGGAACTGCACCCACTGTCCCACAGGCACATGGGAGCCAGACCCTCCATGCAGCGCCAGACAAATGCATAAACACTAGAGGTGATCCGCTGTGAAAATGAAGCCAGTGGAGCACATTCTGCATATACTACGTGACTTTGCCAAATTTAGTCATAATTATGGCCAAGAAGACGCTCAGAGTCCTGTCAAGACACCCAATCTGAACTATCGGGAGTCCAACAAAGAGGGCGCTACTATAGTCGAGTACGGCCACACAGGCATGGACGAGAGTGACAGCAGCCGTAGGGGGTCAGAGATCGAGAAACAACCCTAAGCTGACACGGTTTGTAGTAGCAATCACGACAAAGTAGATTGATCTGTTGCGTGAAAGTGACTCCTGGTCAAGGTAACACCAAGGTCCGAAACAGAGGAAGCAAATGTAAATTAAGAAAACTCAAGAGTTAGAGCCTCTAAAGTGTAAGTCAAGTGTTGCAAGTTGGTGACTACAGAGTCACCATATATTGGGTCTTGTGGAGGCTTAGTCGTAGGTGACTGTAAGACATCCAATCCTCAAATGTGTCTATGTCCAGGTTTGTTTGGATTGCATTAGTAGGCTAGTAGCTGGAGACGACAGGCAGTGAACATATGCCTGAAGGTCTTCTGCATAGGATTGACTTAAGACATCACCAACCGCCAAGAGGAGGCCAAAAGGTGTGCAGTACAAAATTTAATAATGTAAGGCAGAGTATCCAGAACATAACCTTGTAGTAAACCAAAAGGAAGAGGAGCCCGAGGTGACCTTGCTGATCTACAGGTCACAATGCAAGAATGGTCTTGGATATATTATGAGGTAAGCCAAGCAAAGAAATTATTAGAAAGGTAGAATGATGAGAATAATAATTATTATTGGTGGCAGCAATCAGCACAAAGTCCACTATACGGTATCAATTGCAGCACTTACATTAAACAGTGCCAAGAGGGTAACCTATGACTCATAGATGTAACAAACAATGAAAATAAAAAACCGGGAAAACTTCGTTTTTCCGAAAAATAAAAAAAACGATAAAAACGGAAAATAATTTGCCTTTGTTACATCTGAAACTTCATTTTAAGCTTTAAAACCTTGCTTATGCAATTTTATCTTAATCTGCAAACAACACAATTTTATTATTAGGCCAAAATTAATTGGTTTAAATAAGCTTAACAATAATCTACCGCAGTTATTTTTTCTTATAACTTAAACCGGTTTAATATGAAATTCAGACAAATTAAATGTAAGCCTACTGAAATCTGTTCAAATTTAAATTGTAAACATAAGTCCATATAAGTTCATGCTGATCGACATAACGCAATTGAAATCTAATCAGAAGCAAAACCACAGATGTTTACTAAATTATATATTGTACATTTGTACTTAAAATTGTTACTTATAGCCTAAATATCATTTACAGGCCCAAGAATTTTATATAAAAATAACTTTTACAAATTTCATTTCGTGTAGGCACTTACTAGGCCTACATTTATGATGACTTAAACAATTACACAATGACACTATAATAGTTAGCTGAATCCTTTAGACTACGGTGAAAACGTGTAGAATATCAGGCAAAATTAAATTAAGGAAAATAATAACGGACAGTAAATAAATAAACATGGCTACATAAAAAATATAAAAAACGATAAAAAAACAATGCGGAAAATAAAAAATTAAAAAACGACGTTTTGTGGGAAAGAATAAAAAACGGAAAAAACCGTTTTTTACAACTATGCTATGACTTATATATCAGTGTATCGACTTATCAGCGAATGCAGCTAATTATTTGCATTAGGCATATAGAGTGACATAGGCTATATATAATTATATATATATTTATTTATTATATAAATAAATGGTAGAGTTCTATAATGACTCGGTAAACGTTCTAGAATGACTCGGTAGACACCAAGAACTAACGTTGCAGCGTTGTTATCTTTAATAAATCCAACTTCTAGTTTGCCGAGAATCCTTTTAATCGATCCAGCTTCTCTTTAGGCAAGAATTTGTTCGATAAATTCCGCTTCTATTTCGTCAGCAAATATTTTTTTATCCATTTTTCATTGAAAATTATTGTTCATCAATCCAGCTTCAGAATGACTGCACTAACCCTAAAACTAACCCTAACCGACCCTCACGACGCCTAACCTGAGCCCTAACCGACCCTCACACGAAAAATCCCGCTTCAATTTCGTCAGGAAATATTTTTCATCAAATTTATAAAAAAAGTTACTTGCTACCGAGTCATTATAGAATATAACCAAATAAATGTATATAGCCTACATATATATAGTATTCAACCTGAACTACTTAGCGGAATAAAAGCGTGCACTCACCATAGCAGCACGCCACGACAAAAAAGATACCCACTATCCAATTATACTGGTTTCGATACATCATAACATTTGAAGAACTCGAAATACAAAATAATCCTCAATGTATTTTGATTCTATACAGATCTGCGCACAGTTGTCCTACGCACAGTGTGCTATGGTAGAATTTAACTATACTAATAATATGAAGCGTTAGCACTTTCGATATTACACCATGTAAGTTCTGTACTCATATTAAGCTGCTAACTTTGAAGTTCAATAGGCCTATATCACTCGTCTATATTCTACACTGGGCATAGACTATACAAGTCCTAACTTGTACAAAAGATTCGGCAGTCCAAAGACGCTCTAGCGCCTATCAAAGGCTTATTTATGTGACATGCACACAATAATGTAACCCATGCTCCTTGAACCGCTAAAGGCATAGAGACCAGATAGCCTATATCCACATGAAGTTCTATTTAAAGACTCTCAGCGTAGGCCTGAATTTGTTCTAAACTCAGAGGCACATCTACTTTCAAATTACATAAAATGAACGCCACAGGAACTAATAAAGACGATTTTATTAGGCCACATCTCAAATGATTGTTTTAAGACAAATTTGGTATCGCGCTTGTGTTCAATATGTGTCCAACCACCAGTAGGTTACTCACACATGTTCTGAGTCTTTTGTAAAGTTATTTGATGGTCTTGATGAGTTTTATAGAGGGAAATCTTCCTATGTATCAACTTAACGCGAGTATGCGGCCACTTAACGTTTTTGGCTTTAGTAAACAGTTTGTGGCATTTTTCACGCTTGGCACACGATACGTGACAATCGGTGCTTCGCAATGAAGCCAGGCCAATTGACACTGCAGTCCATCCCCTTTTATTCATTCATTCATACATTCATTCTGAGAATTTATATAGCGCCTCTTCAAGATATCTACTCATAGGCGCTCTCTGCGCTAACTACTAGGCCTATATTAAGAGTCATAGCGAGAGAGAAATAACAACAAGACTTAGTTGCAAAACGAAACACAGTAAGTTGAAAGAGCGGAGGGGAGGGGAAGGGAGGGGAGGGGAATGGAGGTTGGGAGGTACATAGGAACGTAGGAAGGGAGGCAGGGAGGGAGGGTTGGACAGTCTTTTCAGCCACAGCAACGCGTGGCCGGGTACAGCTAGTACATAATAAAATGATAAGACAGGGTTTACGGACACCATGCAGATGAAACTTGCACACAAGCTGAGTGATGGTAACCCGTTCTGAACAAGCTGAGAAGTGCAAAGTTCAATAATTGACCCTAAATATGCATAAGAGGTCATAAGGCGTGTACGGGGGGGGGATGACGAGACCGACGATATCAAACAGCGCTAACATCAAAAGCAGAAAACATCTGCACATGTCTGTTATCAAGGGTATACTTCTGGCACAGATCAACTTCATTAGAGAAACGTTTCTGTTGAGTAGCCATTTCTGAATCCAGGATGGAACTTTGACACGAAATCGCATGCCATTAATTAGGGCATGATCTGGTTAGCCACGATCCTTTGAGCAGTCTCTGAGAGGTAGTTAAGATTGTATGAATTATTTATTTGTGGAATGTATTTATATATTATATAGGCCTACACATAAATTACAAATTGCATGCTTAATACAACTCAACCTTATTTGCATCTCGAAGGTAGACACCATATTATGTGTAATTGTGTATGTACAGATATAGGCTAGCATATATGTATGCAGAAATATACTTTCATACATGCATGTATGTAGTATGTATGTATGTAACTATGTATGAATCTGTGTACGTATGTATGACATTGTATCTGTACATTGTGTAATGGGGAGGGGTGGGGAGAAAAATGTCGGCGTCATGTAGTGTGGTATATGATGACTATGTCCATGGCACCGGCGTGATGATCAATAATTGATCATTCCAGATGCCACCGATGGCTCGCTCGGCTACGTATTGGAAGACATTTTTCTGATGTAAAAATATATATATGTTCGTGCTAAATAATTTAGCAACGTAAACTAACGGTTTGAATATGCTCAGCTCATCTATTAATTTTATTCGACTGTAGCCGATTTCACGCTCAACTGGTGAGGCTTTATTTCGTAGGTGCACGGAGGAAATATTTTCTCCCCCGGAGACTTTATTTCAGAATAAGTCTCCGGGGGCGAATTTATTCTAGAACAGATCCGCCGGAGGAAAATTTCTTTCGAAATAAAGTCTCCGGGTGAGACTTTTAGGGGGGACTCTGTCACGCGACACCGGACTGGATGATCCAATGATGACAAGTGGATATGGGAAACTTAAGGAAGAAGCACAACATCAGGAGGAATGGCAGCATCAGACATTACTTTTGAACCTACGTCGGGGCAAAGAACCAGAAGAAGATTATGTCGACGATGACCCAATAACACCAGGTAAAATTAATGGTTGTTTATTTTATTTGAAGGAAATGCAACGACTTCAGCTCACATCATAAGTCGAGGAAAGCATTGAGTTCGGCCAAACACAGCGCTTTAGCACACTTTCTGAGTCTTCTCTTTTACAGGTTGGCGGTTCTCAGCACCGGAAATCAGATATGTTCCAAGCATCGTCTAGGCTATGTTTAAAAACATTTAACTGAAACTTAAATTGAGAAATAAAACAATTGACGCTGGAGTCGGGAGCACCTCTGAGCAGTTTTTTTTGGAGGGGCGCTATATAATTTTCGAATGAATGAATGAATCATGTATTGACAGAAAGAAGTTGAAAAAGTTGAAACGAAACGCATGTAAACAGCAGTCGGAGGCAATGACTGACATTTCAAATTTACGCTCTGCCTAGCGGAAATTCTATGCTAAACTGAAATTAAGATTAATGCATCTTTCTTATGCTCCATGCAGAACCGTAGGCTACAGTGAGCATGCGGCTTAATGCGCCTCTGTCAGTGCCTGTTGGCTAAAACGAAACAGTTTTTAACGGAGCAATTTTCATCGAACATTCGGAAATTGACGAGAAAATATTGGGACACGTCCGGCAATTGCAGCGCATGACTAACGTGACCTACAGGCAACACTGTGCAAATATCAAGATGGTGCGCATGCGGTGCGCTGTCACCATTTTAAGTTGCGCGGATCTAACTAAACTAGACTAGTGTGTACCGATCCTGCTTTTATGTAGCCTCAGAACACGCTTAACACTGAACTAGATAGTCTACAAACGAACAACGCGCGATAGCTATAGGCTATCCTATCCAATACGATTCAAACAGAAGAGAGATTCTTCTTTGAGAATAGAAAAAGCACAGGTTGTTGGCTATTTGCATGGCGCAAGCAACCTTGAGGCTTACCGAAGAACATGCGGCCCTTATTAATACCTATCCTATATTTATTACTGGGTAAGTTCAGAAGATTTGTGTTTTATTTGCATTCCGCATTAAACTTAGCAAAGTAATTTAAAGATTTTGTTCAAAGCGCTATTATTATAGGCCTGCTGTTTCAGTCATTATAAAATAAGTAACTCAATGATCTCAAGAATTCAGCAGACCCAGCCTTAAAATTTGCCTATAGACTATAGGCTAGGTATAGAGCCTAATCCTATAACCTAACAAACAGGTTTTCTATATCCGCTTGTTCATATGAAATCTACAGCCTATTATTTAGCTGTTTTTGCCAGTCTGTAAATTATACCCAGCCATAATTAGGCTACATAAATATTATGTAGATTGTAGAACAATTACAAGAGCTAAATTCTTTTGAATTTCAGCTGAAGCCACAGCCTCGCTACAAAACGTAGCCCTGCTGAAGGGTCAGACATTAACATGCAGATGCAATACGAGCTTCGAAGAGTCCTTTCATAACTGGTATACTTTCCCTGTTGGGAGCAATGTCGAAAAAACTATATACAGCACGAAGGGCTTAAAAGACGAATACGCTTCGAGAGCAAAAGTGGACAATGTGTCCTTAGAACTAACCATTTCATCCATTCAGTTAGATGACGCAGGGATTTTTGGCTGTAAGACACTGAACAATTCAACCACGATGAACAGAAACGCTCAAGTCATTGTCATCGGTAAGTCGCCCTAAAGGTAGGCCTAATTGTCATGTCTTTAATGGTAATTAATGCACTTTTTATTTATAGACTCCGCAGAAATATTTGAATGCTTCTAGAAACTGAGCAATCTTTCTTTGCATCTACACGCTAACAATAGTGTGACAGATCTGATTATTTTTCACAAATTCATCAATTATTGTGCTTTAAGCTTTTTCAATTTCCTCTGTTCCGCTTTCTCGTTGCTCACATTCTATTCCGAATGGCCTAAATGATCTGAATATTCAAGTGGTAAGGCAGCCAGAGATATTTCTGCCAAATTATTATTTATCCGTTGTTTCACTTTTATGTTTATCTCTTTGCCAAGTAATGATTTATGAAAGTTTTTGATCAATGCCCTTTTGTTCTTTTCTTTTTACAAAAAGTTATAATGTAGTTCATGGAACTTCATAAAGTCATACACCAGACGTGCAGATTACGCGCCGTGTCTTTAATAATATTTATGCTGATTTATAATTATAATAGATGTCTTTCACTTGCAGAATCCAACCTTCAAATATGTTACTCTGAAGCGTCCCAGTTGACATGTGAAGTTAAGTACAAGGGTAATTTTGGTCCAGTCATTGAATGGATGAACATTGGATCAAATGAATCAACCAAAATCAATTCATCTCTTAGAAACGATTCCGATGCAAATGGAAACCGTCACCTGACTCTTACGACTAACCCTATCAACTCGTTGCTCACTTGCAGACTGTACTTCAAAGACTTACCAACCAATACTGATAACAACATGAGCACAAACATACCTACTTACACAGACCAGTGTAATTCATCACCACAACAGAGCGAGTGTAATTGTGGTAATTCGTCCAGTGGAATGACATTTACAGGTCCGGGATCAGATGGTATGCACATATGTAACTAAAAATATTAAATTACGATAACTTAAAGTTGTTTAATTTATTTCTACTCTAGCATTTTGACATAATATAAGCTTCCACCTGCTTATATTATTTATTGAATAGGTAGGAGACAGTGGTGGCGCCAGGATTTCAGTTTCTATGTCAACCAGCTTTCTTGAATAAAAAACAATATAGAAATTTATTGATTAGAGTCAATAGGCTTAATCTAGAGAATTTTGTCAACGGCCCATTGTGCATGCATACATTGCATGGGTTATAGCGAAAAATTGACTTGAACAAATTTTTTTATTGTTACAACCAGGATACGCTATAAAGTTCTAGGTTTAGTCACATCGTAGTTAAAATTGTTCGAAATAATATTTAAATAATTAATTTTTCCTCTGATAAACTATGCCTGCGATTATAATAGCAGCTATAGACATTATTATGTTGAAGTACGGGTAACATTAATAATATTATTATTTGTTGAAACAATCCGGTTGACAGACCGCAACAGGTTACAGCTAGTGAACAATTATTATGCAATTGAAACAATTCACAATAACGCAAATTACAGAAGACATAATTCATAACTACGAACAGAACAGACAGCCTGAAATACACGGCGCTAAAAGCAGCCTACAACATACGTCTGTCTCAGGAGGCACGATCTCGGTTCCTCTCGTTCTCCATGCCAGTGTGTTATCCAATGCGCTACCGGACCCATAGCTATTTCTACCATAATTAGTTAAACTTAGTGTTTAAGTGTCAGACTAAATTAACAATTTTCACTCTTCTTTTCCAGGTACCAATATTGCTGCAGTGCCATACACGCTACTGTCAGCAATTATTGGCTCGTTTTTGTTCGTCCTCATCGTTGTTGTTATTGGACTCATTCTAGAGAAGAAACGAGGTAGGCCTATTTCTTCTTGCACATACGATGTTGCATTTGTGCCAATTATAGGCCTAATACTGAGCAACGTTCTTAATTGGGTATCCGGACGTTTCATCTCAGGACGATTCATCCCCTGACGGTTCATCCCGGACGATTCATCCAGTGGACGTTTCATCCCCGGACGGTTCATCCCCGGACGTTTCATCCAGCGGACGGTTCATCCAGTGGACGGTTCATCCCTGGACGGTTCATCCACTGGACGGTTCATCCCCGGCCGATTCATCCAGCGGACGGTTCATCCCCGGACGGTTCATCCAATGGACGGTTTCATAAATTTATGTGCAGATATAAAAAGTCGAAAATACTTGGAATAAACTAGATATAATATTATAAGAACACATAATCCTATAAAACATGCAATGAAATATCATAAAAGATATATCATATATGTTTTCAAAACTTAAGTGTGCGATAAATAGGCAATTGCCC
Source organism: Lumbricus terrestris (assembly GCA_949752735.1). Lineage (NCBI taxonomy): Eukaryota > Metazoa > Annelida > Clitellata > Crassiclitellata > Lumbricidae > Lumbricus > Lumbricus terrestris. Next base: position 45,496,985 of record OX457038.1, on the reverse strand, counting down.
GAAGATATAACATATCTTATATTAGGCTATAAGGACATTTGCCTTTCCGTGTTAGCCCGAGAAAATATACCATTTTCATGGTTAAATTTCTGAATCTGGACCTACTTTGGGGGTGCTTATCCCCCTTTGCCCCTGATAAACTCCGCCCAAGGCTGCCCGACTTATGTACATTTCATATTAGTCTCTATTAACCACCATTGGATATTGGATGAACCGTCCGGGGATGAACCGTCCACTGGATGAACCGTCCGCTGGATGAAACGTACGGAGATGAACCGTCCGGGGATGAAACGTCCACTGGATGAATCGTCCGGGATGAACCGTCCGGGAATGAACCGTCCTGGGATGAAACGTCTTAGAATCCTTAATTGATCAAGCCTATCGATATGATTTTATTGTGTTTCCGAGTTTCTCAATTGAGTAAATACAGCCATAGGCATAGGCAACTGCCGTGGGCCTAATAAAAATCATGTGACACATAAACTACACTGTGTCCGGATGAAAAGTAGTACACAACTAAAAGTGTCATAACCCGGTCAAAACTTTTAGGATTTGTCTGAAATTGTTAATATAGCAACAGTGACCATATATACACGAGATCCTAAAGCCGATTATAAATATTCGCGAGTTTGCCAAATTTATGAGCGTTTGCGATGGAGCACCAACAAATTGAACTTTCCAACATGGAAAACCTGAAAAGAAGTGAAATTCAGCAAAATCCGGTGTTCAAAATGTCCTTCTTGTTCACGAACACACGACCGTAGACGTAGACGCTACTGTTTGATGGTCCGGTCGATGATCACTTGGTCAAACATCCGCCACTCTTCAATCAGACGCGCCCTACGCCCTACGGTTATCGATGTCATGAATACGCGTGAACGAAAAACGCGCCCCTCCAGTAAAAGAAGAAACTGAATTGAAGTTGACGTCTAAAATCACGAAGGGTATAAGAGAAAGATAAGCTATGTAATTAATATGTAGGACCTATGTAGGCCTATGTAAAAGCGTACAATGACTTGTTTAAGCACAGTCAACATCCTCGTAAATTATGTTGTCCCTTATTATGAAGCCATAGGCCTACATCCGCTATCTCACAATAACTGACAGAGGCCATTGTTTCAGTTTTTAAGAAGACAAAATTGAAAACAAAGAAGAAAAGAAGTAAGCCAGTTGGAGTAACTGGGCCTGATATCGTACGAAACGACGACACCCTCAACGGTAACTAAGGGGCATTATAATATTGCTAGCAACAATGCCATAAACAACAGCATTATCATCATGATTATCACTAACAACAGTGACAACAATAGCATATCATCATGGTCATCACTACTGGCAACAATGACAGCAGCATATCATTATGATAAGCTTTAACAACAACAACAACAACAACAACGACAACAACAACAACATATCATCATGATCATCACTAAAAATGACAACAACAGCAGCATATCATCTTGATCATCATCAACAAATATAACAGCAACAACATATCATCATTATCATCACTGGCATACTGACAACAGCAGCATATCATCATGATCATCATCAACAACGGCGACAATAGTTTTTACACCATGTTGCATACTTTACTTTTAATCTGCTGAGACTTCGTATTCTCTTTCTCGAATTACATGTATTCGCAACGTCGGTGCATCTATTTTGTTGCAAAGCACATTTTATCATTATTGGCGTGGCCTAATTATTGGTGTAGCCTAAATTATTGGTGTAGCCTAATTATTGGCGTAGCCTAATTATTGGTGTAGCCTAATTATTGATGTAGCCTATTTATTGGTGTAAAAAAAGAGGATCTAGCAGCACAGAACATGGATATGAGAGATGCGGTGGATAAAATCAGAAACCGAGCAAGCTGGAGACGGCATATTGAGGCCTCATCGTTGGCGTAGGACATGCGCCTGACGGAAGAGAGACCAAGAAGAAGAAGATTTATTGGTGTAGCCTAATTATTGGTGTAGCCTAATTATTGGTGTAGTCTGCATATTAATGAAGAGTATAAGTTGTTCAAAATATTTAGAGATAAATTGTCAATCATGGTTCTTCTGCCAAAACTTATCCTTCCTTACTTTTGCCAGATATCATCTCGTGTTCTCAGCTATTTCAAAGCTGCTTAGGCCTACATAAAATTCATTGGAATGCCATCTAAATCCGGAAATTATCATCCTTACAAATTGATCAGATTTTGTATCTTAGACTCTTTGATGCTTGGAAATCTTACGTACATGAAAGAGACCACGAAACTCTAGAGACTAATATTGTCGAAGCCTTGGCCTAAAGGATTCTCAGCTTTTCCTTTTTAATCAGTTTCAGGGAGTATTAGTAGCTTCAACTGTCAGTCATGTTAATGACCTGGAAAATACTGGTTGTTTTTCAAGCAAAATCTGCTTCTCTAGACCTATGCACCAAATGCCTTTAAATAGTCGAATACTTATTTCATGCAGATTTAGATGTCTATGTCAGATCTCAACCCTCGGGTCAAATATCGTGCTCTTAAAAACTTTGTTTGAAAAAAGACGTCTTTAAAAAAATTCTTTGCTCTGCTTTATAGCGGTCAACGAAGAAGTGCAACAGACGTCGTTACCAGTTTATGCTCATATTATAGTCAGCGACGGTAAGTATAGTTTACCTATCGTCGTGCTTATTGCAATAGAGTGAATAGACTATCATAATTATGACACAATGCTGCCACCATCGTATGTCTCTAAAAAATCTGGTAGCCTACACAGTGTTTTCATACTTTTTGCTATTCGTCCTCTTTATCTATTATTTTGCTCTCTGTATTGTCCTTATTTGTTCGCTTGCTCGTCACTAGTATTCTCACGCTGTTGTAATCGGCAACCAACTTACTAGTTGTTAATGGGCGTATATGCTACCTTGTTTTACTATACTGCTAGACGCTGCAATCTCACCACCGACTAGAAATCACTCGGCAATATATGCTGCAATAGGCGTTATGGACACGTGGTCACTGGTCAATGGTCATATAGATTGTTTTATCAGCAATCGTCAATGTAAAACTTTATTCACTGTGTTAGGTTTAATCGTGCTTACGAATTGCATGCTCACCACACCGAACTATAATTATCTCTCAGGGTGTAATAAATTGAAGTTTAACGATTACCAGACCAGAATGTGCACGCTCTGTTTCTGGCTGTAGCATTCTTCATTCCATTCTTTCGTGTAGCTATAGATTGCTTGAGGCTGCACGTAGCCTACCGCTCGGAAATCCTTCAGATCTTCTGGCAATATTTTAAGCAAAAAAATTAAAGTCTAAAATGGAATGTTTCTTTGAATTTTTTAAACAAAAAGAAACACATTACCTAGGCCGATAAATTATTAATTAAGTAACTATTCCAAGTGTCATGACTCACAATGACGTCCAATCATCGTCGTCTCATTCTTAAATCACTCAAAAGTTACTGAGTGCATCCATTTAAAAGTTCTGTTGCTAGCCTACAACTCCCTGCCATATTCGCAGCCCACGCAGGCTTAGTTTCGCGGACTCTTTAGTCCTTACCATCAACCAGCCCAGGGGTTATTTTAACGTGCAGCTGGACACAAAGTGTGTAGTTGGAAAACAAATTTGTGCAGTTGAAAATCAGGTTTTGTGCAGTTACTTTTTTTACACACAATCGCATAAACAATGTAGGCCTAAGTAGCTAATATATTTTAATTAAACTAATTGTAACAAACAAGATTATAGGACATTTTTGCCGTGAATTTAACTTTAAATTTCTACTGACAACTCTATTGGCATAAAATACAAGAAAACAAGTCTAGAGATAAAGACATGGCATATTCAAACAAGCTGCCAGATGCAAGCCAAATAACGCTTAGCGAAACGAAATCAAATGCAAGATTCCCAGTTTGTAACAAAATAATGAGTTAAAAGCGAAAGCCAGGCGGAGCACAGGGCTTCTCTGCTTTTGTGTTTACAACTTCAACCATTTTAAACAATAGACATGAAAGCATATAAACATGAAGGATCGCAAATAATCTTACACCGTATCAAAATTCCCCCAATTCAGCTATTAAGATGTTCAACGTCTGCGCTGTGAGGTTTAGCAGCCAGAAGACGGGCCAAGACTGTTGCCACACTTCTGTATGTATCAGATGATGCAAGAAAGCGAACTTTTTGTGCCATTGTCAGCTGTCTAAGAGCTTCAATATTGTCCATTTCAAGCAACTCCCAAAACTCAAGAGATAGCGCGGACAAAGCGAGATCAGGACAGAGCATGCTGTGAATTCCTTCCAAATTTGCTGAAGGTTGTAGAGTGGCAAAGGACGTCGCAGTTGAGCATCCACATAAAAGCGCTGGTCAAGGAACTCGACTAGCGAGGCAACCACTTCTCTACAAACAGCATTGACATCCCTGCAATCGGAAACGTATTGGTGGTGTTCTTTGCGGCGTTTCTTTGTCCTCATTAGCTCAATCCCTTTCAGGATCTTTGTTACGCCATCTGGCTGTAACACAACTTCCTTCTTCAGAGCCTTAGCAGTGGCGTAACAACCTAGCCGGGGCCCGTGGACAATGGAGCTCAGGCCCCCAACCTATTAAAGACACTAAAAAATGACAATTATGAGATGGCTAATTAAGACTGCAGATAGATTAAAATAGAATACCAAACGCTATGGTCAATGATCCTTAATTCAAATCACATTAATAGTTCACGAGAAAGCATGAACACAATAGGGCCTATAGGGCTAGGCTAATATTGAGATGCATTTGCCAAATTGACCTGCACAATCATGGCAATATGGTTTCTTTATATATTATGATGAGAAGCACGGCAACTCTATCCTAACTTTCATGTTTCCAGTTGAGAAGTAGCAGTAGGTCTAGTGGGCAGAAGAGGAACTGGTCAATGTAATATGTCACTTTTCTCACATAGGCCTATAGTCTTTTTCACGGGTGATGATGCTAAGTTTCATTTAGGATTAACAGTAAACGAATGAATATCATCGTCGGTTCCTGACGCCAGCCAGTTGGCGGTGATCAGACGTGGATCCAGGGGGTCAGTCCGGCCATGCTCCCATTCAGAATGTGCATAGGACGTCCCCCAAGTAAGTTTCAACAAGCATTCAACCAATGCAGTGGAAAAAGGTGAGAGAAAAAGTACAACACCAGGTGTCAAAATATCTTAGCATTGGCTGGAAAATGGCAAATCTGCAAGACATTTCAACTAGGCTATAGATGACTTTAAAAAGGTCATCAGCTAACCTACTATTTTGGCAGGGAAATATACTGCCGTGCTAAGCAAGAAGACAGTAACTCAAAACAGGTGATTCCGCGTAAAACGACAAAGAAGAAATCGTTTTAATCCAACCAGAAATAATGCTTCAATCTTTCTGAATTTTTGCAAACAGTCATATCTAAACTTGTGAATTTAGGAAATAAACTGGTTTTTAGTGAAATTTGAGTTAAAATTGTATAAAAATGAGTTACTGTCTTTTTGCTTAGTATCGAAACATTGAATATCGGTTTGATGCTAAGCAAGAAAGCAGTAAGTCTTTATTATAGTGCTGCAGACTGGTGAGAAAATGTTCACTTTGCATCAAATTTGGTACATACCACGAACAAGTCCTAAGAAAAAGATTTTTCAATAGGGCCATCGCAGATTTGCAATCTGGCCCCAATGACAACCATTTTTCAAAATGGCTGCCCAATCTACATATTTTTAAAGATCTCAGCTTCTATTTCACCCAGAATCGTCATCTTGGTGCCAAAACATACATTTTTGGGGGAAAGAATTCCAGTGGGGCCGTCTAAAACTTCATATGGCCCCAGTGGCGGCCATTATTTTCAAAATGGCCGACCAGAATGTTTGTTTTTCAATATCTCAGCATTTAGTTCACTTAGAATCGTCATTTTGGTGCCAGAACATACATTTGTGGGGGCAAGGATTCCAATGGTACCATCTAAAAGTTCCCATGGCATCAGTGGCGGTCATTTTTCAAAATGGCCGACAAGAATGTTTGTTTTTCAATATCTCAGCATTTAGTTCACTTAGAATCGTCATCTTGGTGCCAAAACATACATTTGTATGGGCAAGGATTCCAATGGGACCATGTAAAACTTCCGATAACCTCAGTGGCGGCCATTTTTAAAATGGCGGACCAGAATGTTTTTCTCAATATCTCAGAATTTAATTCATTTAGAATCGTCATATTGTTGTCTAAATATCCAAAAGTAGGGGCAGAGTTTCAATAGGGCCATGTTGGATTTTTCCCCATGACCTCAACGTCGGCCATTTTTGAAAATGACCGACCAAAATACCAAATTATCAATATCAGAACTTTCAGTCTACTTAAAATTGTCACATTCGTGTCTAAACATACATATTAAGGGGTCTCCTCTCCATCTATCCATAATGTTACCAAAGCAACTACTGTAGCTAAATTACTCTATGCCTCCCCATCATGGTGGGGTCTCACCCTGGCGTCTGACAAAGAACGCCTTGAAAAACTCATAAAAAGAGCTAAACGCCTAGGATACTTAGAGCAAACTTTTCCTACTGTCTCCGAACTAGCCAACTCAGCTGATGCAAAACTCCTTTTCTCCATTACACACAACCCCAAACATGTTCTCTACTAACTCCTACCTCCTCTCCGACCCCCCTCCTCTCACCAACTTAGACCTAGAGCTCACAACCATACTCTCCCATTAAAGGACAATTCTCAATTTATCCCACGATCGCTATATAAAAATATTTACTAGCTAACTTTAAGACTAATTATCGAACTTTGAACTCTAATTATTCATTATCACTCATGTTAGCATTTCTGCGTTATTGTCAGATTGTCTTTTTCTCATTAAAACGAATATATATATATAAGTATTCCACAGCGCCAGGAACTTTTAAATTATCGCGAAAGATTGCGTAAACTTGGAGTGAATTACTATCTTTGAGTCGGCCATTTTGTATAATGGCTGACATTGAAACGATGGGGAAATTTTCGAAGGCACCATTGCTGGAATTTAGTTCCATTGCCCTGAAATGCATAGCCTATGTTTATACACCAATATAATGATTATAAGCGAATTGGAAGCTAAGATATTAATATATTCCTATTTTGGTCGCCATTTTGGAAAATGGCTGCCATCGACACCATGGGAGCTTTGTTATGGTCCTATTGGAATCTTTGCTCATAAATGCGTATGCTTGGACACTAAGATGACGATTCCAAGTGAACTGAAAGCCAGGATATTGACATATCCTTTTTTAGGTCGGCCATTTTGGAAAATGGCCGCTATGACGTCATGGTCAATGTTTGATGACTCCATTGCAATCCTTGACCCTTAATGTGTATGTTTTGACACCAAGATGACGATTCCACGTTAACTGAAAGCCGAGCTATTGATAAATCCATATTTTAGTCGGCCATTTTAGAAAATGGCCGCTATTGAGGCTTTGGGGAAATTTGGAAAAGTTCCATTGGAATCATTGACCTTAAATGTGTTTGTTTAGCACCAAGATGGTGATTCTAAGTGAATTGGAAGCTGAGATATTGAAATATCTGTAAGTCGATCGGCTATCAAAATACATGGAATACTAAGCAAGAAGACAGTAACTCAAGTTACTGCGTTTTTGCTCAGCACAATGATACCTAAATTGAGTTACTGTTAATTTCGTTCCCGTTTTTTTCCATGTTCCCGGACAGATACCATTTCCTCGCTTATATATATGATAGAATATGTTGTCAGGATGCGTAAACAAGTGCTAACTCAAAAACGGAAAAAATTGAGTTACTGTCTTTTTGCTTAGCACGGCAGTAGGCTATAGGTACAATTTTCTAGACATTTCGAGCAAGCAACTAAGAAAGTCATCAGTTTTTTCTGCCAAATGTGAACAATTTTTTCAGACCAAAGGCCAAAAATTTGCCCCCTTCGAAAATTTCTGTATCCGGCCCTGGCGGTGACGAGTGCGAAAAAATGACACCCATTACCCTTGTTCATTAATTTTGTCAAGTCAATTGGTATTAATTAAGTCCTCAATTATATATTTTCCATCCAGAGTAGTCTTAATTGGTATATAATTATGCCTTAAATTTTCATTTTCCTTCGTATCTTGCAAGTAGGCAATTAAGAGGAATTGGGTCAATAATGGCATTCTCTCTTTGTCTTGTTCAAACAGTCTAACACAGTTGCCTCGATACTAAATGCTATCTAATATCATCGTTTCCTGTTTCCTGTGGTCTTGAAATTCCTGCCGTCAACTCATTTCTGCAGTAAGAATTCTTCTCTCATCCTGCTTTCGCATTGTCTAGCATTCTGCTCAGCAAATAGGAAGATTAGTTGTATCATCGTCTTGTATATTTTTTTAAATCTTGGTTTACTTTGATCATCATTCAAAATTCTTGTGAAACCTGTCCAATTCCCGTTTGTATATATATATTTTTTTATCATTGTTACCATCTGCGTTAGATAACCTATGGCGGCAAACGAACTCTTTCATTTTCTCAACGACTCAATTATCCTTGGATGTTAATGCTTATTGGCGTTCAATCATCATTGTGTTGCTTTTCTCTGCGTCGATCATTGGCCCCTAAAAGAAAAAGCAAGTCTATACGCGATTTTTTTAAATGCTAGAGGGCCCTTTGAACCTCGGGGCCTGTGGACTTAGTCCACCCTCGTTATATGGTTGTTACGCCACTGAGCCTTAGTCCGCCCTCCAGGTAAGTCATCTTCTATAGGCTAACAGCCGTGCTTTTACCGACTTAGTTGTCTTTTCAATGTCGAGAATAGTGATGCCATCTCCTTGCAGCAGTTTCTGGTATCTGCTGAAGACAGTGAGAACATCAGCCAAAAATGACAGGAGCACGAGTTTATCCTCATCTAGAAGAAATGCCAAAAACCCACTTGAAGCTTTAGCTGCTTTGGCTTGCCGCATATAATGAACATGCGAAAACCATGATACCAGAACCGAATTTACTAATGCGTATGAAAACTCAGACCACCTCTCAAAAAGCTTAGGAAGCTCAATGAGGTCAAAGTTGTAAAGATCTGCGACTTCCCGAAGTTCCCTTGATCTGAGACCTGATGTGTGAAAATATGTGGACAGGGCTACCAGATTCTGAAATAGGCCTATATGACCAATCTCACTAACAGAGTTGCTGGTAGATTTCCAAGCCAAATTCGAACGGTGAACTGCACACCAGATTGTTAACAAAGGGACAGATGTTGATTGATGATCCCTCATTAAATTTTTGGCTCGAAATAGAGTCCATAAGCCAGAACTCTCACCTGTATTGATAGACGCTCCATTCTCCAACTGTGTTAATGTATGCTTCTTCCAGTGCTTCAAGAATCCTCTTAGCGCCTCGGCAACCAGGTTCGCTGGCACCTAAGAAGTATTGTTCCTCTGTACCAATCCTCTGACCACTTTCGCTATAACGTAAATTTTATCAATTTGCGTTCTGTCTACGGTTCCATCGCATCGTATGGATAATGCCAATACATCATTGGTCACAAGGCCGTAGCTAGGGGGGTGTTTTGGGTGTTTGAACACCCCCCGAAATGGAAATTGTGAAAAATAATATAATGCATTTACGAGCATATGACGTAAAAACCATGAAATAAAACCATGAAGACACCCCCGAAATGGAAAATGTAATTTTTTGGGAAGGGAAATTGATGAAACACCCCCCGAAATAAAATCCTGGCTACGGCCTTGAATTTGGTCAGTTTTTTGGCAAGAATGTTTTGGTGACTTTGCACAATGCATTGCAAAAATTCTTTGTGAGATGCTGGCGTCAAGTACTGTAAGTTCCAATCTTGCTCAGTTGTCATTTTACGGTATTTTTACCGCAATTCCATGAGAAAGCAGATGCCATAGTACTGATAACAACAGTTACTCTTGATGCCAGAAGTAGGTTTATAAGCTTAGCCAGTTACATGATAATGATAATAATAATATAATAATAATAATAGTAATATAATAATAATAAAATAATAATAATAATAAATTAATAATAATAATAATAATAATAATAATAATAAATTAATAATAATGATAATAATAATAATAATAAGAAGTTCTAAGAAGAATTAGGCCTTAGTCTCAATAATGACAATCTACCCGTTGTAGGATGCTATTCTGATAGCCTAATTATGTGCAGTTGAGAAATTTTCTTAAAATAACCCCTGAACGAGCCTCGTTCTACCCAATTATTATCCTACCTCACTTTTCCCGCGTGTATATCCAACCGCACTAGGCTACTATTCGACTCTGAAACGAAATTCCTCTTGAATGTCACATATTTTCAGCTGCTCATCCAATAACGCTACTCATCCACCGCCATCTGTTTCAGGCTCATCTAGGCCATACTTGTCATTTCACAGACTCTTTCACCCAAATTAAAGTCTCACGTCTTCGAGAATTCCTACATCATAATCCATTCGCATTCAAAGGCTTCTCGTCCCCAACAAAACAAGCCCGCTTGGCACCGCCCTCAATCAATTGTCTGGTCTCTCTGGCAACCGGATTCAGATCTACACAGAACAATGATCTCCAGACAGACCCTTTGATACGACTCTGTGCTCGTGAAATTAATAAGCTGGCGCCTGCGATTAACCTTAGAGAGGCGCTTTAGAAGTCTGGAAATTATCATTTTTTATCACGAACTTCCATTCCGAGGAGTTACTTTAAGCGAAAGTCCAGCCCCAGTGTTTCTGTGATAAGCTATAATACAATGTTTACTTTCAATTTGTGAGTTCAAGTGCACTTTCAATCTACACCACGTTCGATACGTTTGATTTGGATTTGGTTGTTTCTTTGCAGAATCCGACTACTTATCAGCCGATGAATCACAGACAGCCAATCAAAATCGAGTATGAACCATTTTAACAATTCACAGAACTATTTATTCAAAGTTGTATTTAAAATAATTAACCTGCACTACTTTGCAATTTTTACAAAATGCACTAAATTAATTGATGAACGAAAACATGTCAAGATTAATGTCGGTGCAGATAGAGAACCCAGCTCAGTACAGAGATAGGCAAAGTAACTTGGATCAGTTGGATGCGTGTTCACTTACAGGTCTGGTAGGCCTAAAAGATACATGATAGCCTTAGGCGATAATGAAAGCTCTCTTAAAGTTAGACCTACTATAATAGAACCCACAGACGTGTTCATTGGACCCGCAGCGGCCAACAAACCCGTATCGTCCCACTGGTGGCAACTATTGACTGACTATTTGACCCAACTGCATACATAATTATCAGGGACATGCATATAATTTAATGGTACAAAATAATTTCTAATTCATAGACAAAGTAATCCTGAGCGATAACCCGGACTACGACCCCCTTCGAACTGCTCTTTTAGACAACCCTTCTGACTAGACACAGCGCTCGTGAATAAGCTGGTGCCCTGCGCTTGGCTTTCGAGTGGTGCTTTAGAAATTTAGAGATTACGACTATCATTCAGTGTCAAAGTTTTTTGTGAATCTTACAACTTACAAACAGCCTATAGTACCCCTCTACACAAATTTCAAGCGTTGTCCTATCAATCACATTTCCCATGTAATGTTGATTGCGTTTCGGACTTTATAGTGACGCAAGTTTCAAATATATGTGACAAGTTTCAAAAACATTACAGAGCAATCCGCGGTTGCTCATTGAGGCTAGTCAAGGCTGAGAAAATTAGGTACAAATTCTAGTTTTAAATTATTGATTTTTCTAATACACGTATAGCAAATCATCTTTAAATAGAGCAGAATTATGAATTTAGCAAAAACGCACACAAGTATCTTGCTATAGTCTATGCAGAAAGTTTTGGAAATTGGCCGATACAAGTTTTAAAACAAAATTCATGCGTATAGCCTAAACTAACTGAAACTCCGTCTCGAAGGGGAACTCTTCGCGCCGGTCCCAAGCCCGGATAAAGGAGGAGGGTTGCCCTGAGGAGAACAGGTATCTCTCGGGTCGTCAAGAATTAAGCACTGCCTGTAATCCAATGCTAGCAATTAAATCCGAGCCATGATATACCGTCACGGACGTCGCCTAGGTGAACAAGGTCCGCGTGCCCAGTCGAGGAATGGATGCTGGGTCGAGTATTTAATCAGCTACCGGTACCGAAAGAACCAAAATTAAACGAAGCTGTCACTGGACACGTGCGAGCACACTGCTCATGGTGCATGATGATGATGATGAGCCTTTCTAGAGTTATTTGCTCTATAAATGCTTATTAGCCCAAGAAGAAAGCAACTCGAAGTAAACATGGACCAATGGATGGACGGATGGACGGACGGATAGATGGACGGATGGATGGATGGACGGACGGACGGATAGATGGACGGACGGACGAATGCGTGTGTGTGTGTGTGTGTGTGTGTGTGTGTGTGTGTGTATGACATTTGTCATGTCTGGAAAGTAGTTTGCTGACTTAGTGACTACGTTTTCCCAACATATTTGCGCTTTTCAAAGCATGCCAAGTTAATCGACTTTAAGCGGCAACACAGTATGCCCTAAGTACATACATAGACCTATTATGATACATGTGACAGCAATCATCGGTTATAATGTGTGCGCTCTAATTATTTTTAGTTTTATCCCAATAGCCGAATAGCGAATGGCGGTTGGCACCGGTTGCAGATTTAGGCATGAAGCCTTTGATTTTAGTTTTGCCCCCAAAACTGGAGACCCGCCACCTATGAATGAGTAATTTATCCACAAGTCGCATTATGCCTAGCGTAAATGATTCGAACAACTTCTGCATTTAAGTACGTATAGTATGGCATGACTTAATTTCATATAAAGCAGTGAATTGCATGATATGCTAAAAATGCTATTTTCATGTTTTCTGTCTTAGTTTGTCGCTGCTGACGGAACAGAGTACATGATAATGAATGCGACGATGCCAGCAGATGGAACATCTTTTCCTAGGACACAAGTTGCACCAAATTCATCCAGGTTCACCTCAATGCATCAACTATCCATCTACGCATCTATCGACCACACACTCCAGTCACACGATCCTCAACCTTCACCCCATCCTCAATCTTCTGAGCCACGGTCACCATCGATGGGAAAACACCGTCACTTGTCAGCCAATCAACCACCCATTCCGTCACCACGAAATATTTCACGAAGACATTAAAATGATGAATAATGCCTGATTTATTACTTGACCCATGCATGTTTGAATTTTGTTTTTATCGTCATAATATAATTAGGTCAAATAAATTGCTTTAAATTGAACGGAATAACTATTTTACTGTAGCCAAGATTGACATTATTAATTGTTCCCTCGTGTCGCGATTTAGTCTGTAATAGCCTATTATTAGTGTCATAATTATATATTATCTGGATACTTTCACTTGCATTACGTTGTATCTAACCGATCGCGTGCGCATTGGCTGTCATTGTGAAAAAACAAAACAAAAAAGTTCTACTTTCTCCATTGATAACGAAATTATTAAGATATCTGAAACCTAAATAACTGATGTCATAATTATTATGTCATTATGAGCGAATTATTGCTCAGTTGCTGACATGTGCCTTGACTCACGATCGAAGGGCAATCGAAGGTCATAAATTCGTGTTAAATGAAACCCGAAATGAAGGACAGTTGCATGACCCGTTCAAATTCAATCCGAAAATAATTATGTGCATTAAATTATTATGTGCAACGGTCTAATTAATCCTCATGCAGTTATGTATTATATAAGGATAGTAAATCTGTGAACTCTAATCAAGTTTTAGTAAGACTTACTGAATGTGACGAACGCTGGGAGTCATGGGCGGAGTTTGGTTTCTGTTCTTGGGAGGGGGCTACAAGAGAACTTGGGCTTTGTTATTTTCTCAGGCAAAAAATTTGATGACTTTTTTTAGTCGTCGGGTTGAAATCTCGCCGAAAAATACTAATTTTCCCGGACAAAAAGTTGATGACCTTTTAGGTCGTTCGATTGAAATTTCGTTCGTGAGAAGAACCATTTCTCCGAACAAATTTATGTGAGTCTGCGCCTTCCTGTGGAGGTTAAGCCCGGAAAAAGACACAATTTACACGGTAAAAAAGCTGAAATTGGGCCTTCTTGGAGGGGACTTGGTTCCCCCCTAGCCCCTGATAAACTCCGCCCATGCTGGGAGCATACATGTCAAATACGGAAGTCTTAACTCAGAATGGTTTGCTATAATATTTACACAAGTATTAGGTTATAGCAGGATGATATTGTGTGAAAGCCTGCTTTTTGAAACTGGATAACTATTCAAGAGTTTTAATTAGCTAATTTCAAATTTTAATTTTTAAGGAGGCATTTCCTATCGGACGATGCACAACCCGGATATAAATCCAAGATGGAGAAGGTTCATCATGGCCGTTTGCACATAGGGTCAAGAGGGGCTCGTGCTTCCACCCATAGAAAATTGCCCAGTATTTTTTAATTGATGCTTCGTTTTTTTTGACAAATTGCTTCACAGTTCACACTAAGACACTAATAATAGCCTACAAAATCATATACAAAGTGAAACTGAGAAATGTGCATAATGAAGCCTTTATGAAAAACCCATGTTCTTAATTTCCTGCTTTGTATTTCTAAAGATCTTGCTAAACAAGTTAATAGTAACCATTGCGTTTTGACCCCTGTAGAAATATCTGTGGGCGTCCATGAGAAGGCTGGCAGTAGACCTATATAATATATATGTATATATTAGAAACGGCATCGATGTAGAGAGGGAATACCACGAATGACGATCTCTAAAGATTAAGCAGTCTTGCTTTTGTTACACTCGCTTAGATCTATGACATGCACTGAATAAATTTAAATATCCGAAGTACGGTATTGAAATAACAGAAAAAAATTGTGAACATGTTATTAGTGTATTTGATGTTGTTTCTATAGGGTTTTCTAGACTTATCTTTCTGGTTCAAATCAGGTATAACGGCTCTATCATATCTTTTTAGGATCTCTGAATTTCCGTCTTCTCCGTATCGGATCGTTGCAACCTTCAGTCGGCTGCCAGAGGGTTTCTGACTGTCCCTAACTCGCATGGGTAGCCTATACTACTACAGCTCACTCGTATTTATAATCATTGCTATGTAGGACCCACCATCTGAAGTCGCCATCCCCCGAAAGCTGTTGCCTCAGCTCCTCATGCAGATTGTCCATTCCGCAGTTTTGCAAACACCTGAATTCTTCATTATTTAACAGTTATTTAACTGACTGGAGTCTGGAGCGCCACCGATCAGAGCTTATTCTTGAAGTGGCGCTTCATAAATTCCAGATTACAATTACAGTTGCAACTTCTGATTGTGTCCAACGATTTGGACGTCTTCTTTACGAGTATACATTCAGTACGAATGAAAATAATGGAATCATTCAATGATCATATCCTTTCTCCATCATTGAGTAAGTGAGCAAAATAGCCTAAGTAGCCTATTGCTTCATCAGAGGACAAGAAAAAGCTTGACCGCTTCTTACATAGAATTCGAAGAATGGGTTTCCTCTCGGACACCGTGCACATGCTAGGACTGTCGTAGGCCTTCGTACATGGTGACTTCGGCCAAGAACGGGGTTCTTCTCCGATGAAAAGGGCCCTGCATATGAGTTCAATAAGTCAGTGACAGTCACATGACAGTTTAAGCAAATAATAGGCATTGAGCTGCGATTTAAATGCATTCAAAGATGTACCATTCTTCACATGGCCGGAAGACCGTTCCATGCAGTAGCCTATAGGTCCTGCGACCATAAGGAACAGTCGCAAAACCTCGTGAAAGACCGCTGAACTTGTAGCTAAATAAGTAGGCTAATAATTTATAAGACGTGACTGATGCCTTTTATGGTTGCCAAACAGTGAAATTCGAGTCCTGTGCTTACTTGTGATCATCTATCTGTTCATGCGATCAATTGTAATCACACGGCGGTGTTTCAGTTTGAGAATAAACGAAAAGATTATCATCACTTTTTTTTTTGACCCGAGGTAGGCCTAGTTAATTTTATTATTGTTATTATTATTATTATTATTATTATTATTATTATTATTATTATTAGTAGTAGTAGTAGTAGTAGTAGTAGTAGTAGTAGTAGTAGTAGTAGTAGTAGTGTAACGGTCGGCCCTTCGGACGCCCCAAACTGCGCCCCACCACCGCTCTGTTGTGTGGCATTCAACCTATGGTCTAGAAGTTCAGAGCAATTGTAGTCGAAAGGGTTTACTCGGCTCAACAGGGATCCAGCTTGCCCAGAGTTCACTTCTGCAGGATATGACCTTTCTCCTCTCTCATCAACCAAGGCCGAGGGAGGACATATGTCCGAGGCGCCTTGTCGGGCAGCAACAACACCGCTTTTCTGGTACTTGTCAGGGTCCACCTCCCACACAACAGAATTACAGGCACATCCTACAGAGAGCTCTGCCACCTGATCCTCTAGCCTTCTTATTTGTCTGGTCTGTCGCTCTATCTCTCTCTGGGTATTTTCTTCTAATTCTGTGTATCGTTTCTGACTTAGCTCAAGAGTATTCAAAAGCTTTTCTAATACCGGGGATGGGGCTACAACATGCTCGCCCTCCGTGCTCACAGAAGTTTCTGGTGTAGGACTCCTATCTTCACCCACGGGGCACCCGATGGTAACAGGCTCCCTCACCTCTTCAGAATCAGGTGCAGACATTATTTGTACAGGTAATTCACTAGACTGTGCATTTAAAGTATTTAATTGCAGAAACCAACAGTCTTAACTACAGTACAAAATTATCGCTTCAACTGAAATTGCTCTACAGCCTAAGGAGAACAATCTCCTTAATGATCGTTCACTAGTATCGATTTAACTCTGAGTCTTTTCAGTTCTACATTTACTAGCAACTACCTCTGCTATACATTTCTAGCCTATTGTCAAACATTTAGCAATCTTGACACGTAGCATTTATCGCTCGGCAATTATTAACGCAATTTAATAATTTGAGGCCACAAGCTTCGATCCTACTTAGCAAAGTTTATACTTTCCTGCTCCCAAGAAATTCCTGATCCTCCCTGAGATAATTTCTTGTCAGTGATACATCTTTTTGGCCCGTTTTGCCTTCCAGATATCAATTTCACACACGAACATCAAATTTCGCCAGTTTCTCGGACGAAACTGCTCCAGCACTTCAACCGTGAGTTGCGCTGTCTCCGAGGACCCAGTTGCTATGCCAATTTCAATCGGAATACGTTTATTTCTCGATTTATTGCACATTTAACTTCCAAAATGTCGTTTTCTCAACAGGCCTCACTCCCTCAGATTTTAGTCGCCAACTGTCAATTTTCAGTTAGAACCGCGGCGAATGCCGCGTCGGTCTATTTTGGACCAATCAGAAGCCCTCAATCCTTCGCTTCTGACTATTCTGCATTTGCATATGCTAATTCGCAGCATAATAATGATCATTAGCGCGTTGCAGCACGAAATGCTATTTTTAGATACCGCACTCGATCCATGGCAGTGTTGCCAAAAATATAGTAAGTAAGCCGGAAATCATATCTATATTAAAATAATTAATAGCGATTTCCTAAATCGCTACAGTAGTAGTAGTAGTAATGCAATAATTCATGCCCAATAACGTCATATC
Source organism: Lumbricus terrestris (assembly GCA_949752735.1). Taxonomy (NCBI): domain Eukaryota; kingdom Metazoa; phylum Annelida; class Clitellata; order Crassiclitellata; family Lumbricidae; genus Lumbricus; species Lumbricus terrestris. The sequence goes on along the minus strand of OX457038.1, from coordinate 45,479,428 downwards.
TTAATATGTCAATCCACCGGGCGCAGTTGTAACCTTGCTACGGTCCAGACCTATGGGCGCCGACTCTGCGAGGCCCGTGAGTGCTCAGCACCACCAGAAATTGGCCATGCGAGGCCCGCCTATGCATGGGCACCACCAGAAATCAGCCAACAAGATGTGGTTTTTATGATATTATATCTCTGTTGGCATTGCTTATCTATAAAATCATGCGTCTTTTACATAATTATTTTCTTTTATCTACGTTAGTCTACGTAGCCTACTATTACTCCAGTTTTACCCCGTCCGGTTGTCTGAACTCCATACGAATACGAGGCAAACCTCGAAATCCTGCTCATTCGATCCGCTTCAGTCATTTTTTTTATTACGAACGAAGGCGTCGGTTTGAATGACTGTTTCTTTTTATTGTACATGCTAGCCATTGCTAGGCTATATAGGCCTACCGTAATGATCCTCACGGAGACCGTGCAGAATCACCTCCCAGCATCACAAAAGCTGGAGTCTGCGTTAACTAACAAATCAGCCTTGACTAAATTGTTTGTGAAAACTATTTTAAAAACTATTTTCCACAATGTTAATATTGGCTCACTAAATAGTGGTTAATGTAGACAGAATTTTTTGATATCTTGTGCAAAATTTGAGTCTGTGAAGATTGTGCTTTTCTTCTGTATGAATTCCAGAAGAAGTAGGCCTACATGTTGACCCAAAGAGTGATCAAATTTTTTTAAGCAATTGGGTAGGACATTTATCGAAGTCTTAAATCATATCTTTAAACAATGAAATAATGGAAAATTTCGCTGAGATAACAGCTTAAAATGTCACTATTTCATGTTGTGTGGAATTTTTTTTAAACAACGGCAGGTATGCTTTTCAAGTCTTAACTCTTTCCCGCCGGATGGGGTCACCCGTGACCCCATTAACAGGATAGGTATCAAAACAATTCCGGCGGGAGAGGGTTAAACCACGACAATTTCGTAAAAATGACAGCCTAAGATGCAACCATCGCAGTATGGCAAGACAAAATTCGAAAATGGTCAAGAGCACATCCCCATCCCTAAGCCCCTTCGGTCCTTCCCTGCTCGGCGATCGTCCTTTGACCGCGAGTCGGTCCCCTATAAACCATGAACAAGTCCCCGCCTTTGAACAGAGGTAATTTCAATAACTATCCTATCAAAAAAGGATCAAAAATTTTCATGCGCTCAGGCGCGGATTTTCTTTTAAATTCGTTTGGACCTCACACTCTTCGGCTCAAGTCGGCGCCTATGTCCAGTCCACACACATCGAATAGACTTAAGCCCTTCACTTTCAGTTAGTTCCACACGGTCCGGTATAGACTATTGGTCAACCCGCTTCTCTTCCCCCATATAACTCGGTCCAACGTTCCGTCACCATCACTAAATTTTGCAAATAGGCCTAACTTCATGGCCAAAGCTGCACCGCCTATGTGGAATGAACTCCATATAAATATCCGATCCTTTCTGCAAGCTCACCAACGACACAGTGTCGTGACATCTCTCCGCAGGACTTTAAATCAAACCAGACAGCATTGCTCCTTCGCAGTCCCATCCCTATCCATCCTTTTATAGTTTTTAGCCTTTCTTTATCTTCGTTTCAATTCCAAATACAATGCAAGTCTAAAGGCAGTTTCATACTGCTGCGAAAGCATCGTGAAGTTTAGACTGTCGTTGTGCAATGATTGTATAGAATATCTTTTAGCAATAATAATCTTAGGCTTGCAGTGTGTGTTCGTCAGTACACAGTCCCGAGAATCCATTGCAAAGACTTTTTGTGAACATAATTATGATCATGTATATCTGGGTCGCAAAGGTTCGTCAGCCACTCATTCGCGTGAGTAGCCAGGGAGGAGACCCAACCGATGACTCCAATTGGGGCGTAGACTCGGAACCGACCTGTGCTGGCGAACCAAAGTTCACCTTCTAGTGGGGCGACCTGCAGTGTGAGAATTGTCGAAAAAAGACTGGGGGGGTCAGACTTTGAGCCATGCATAAATAGTTGGCAATTTTTTCCTTATTGGAAGCTAATGTCAATGTAATTATGTATGTATGTATGTATGTATGTATGTATATATGTATGTATGTATGTATGTATGTATGTATGTATGTATGTATGTATGTATGTATGTATGTATGTATGTATGTATGTATGTATGTATGTATGTATGTATGTATGTATGTATGTATGTATGTATGTATGTATGAGCACTTTTTATAGCACCCCATATACATAAAAAATTTCTGAGACATTAATTTTTTATGTCCTCTAAGACAGGGGTTCTCAAACTTTATTTTTATTGTACCCCCAAGGAAAAATATCGAATGATGGCGTACCCCCAGCAAAGTCTTATCAGAAAAAAATGCCATTGCGATGTCCTCTGGCAGTGACAAATAAAAGTCCATTTAATCATTGGTGACATCGTTTATTATATAGAGTCTAGGCTTAAGCCCCTATAAAGGGAGCAAAATCTAGTTTTGATATATATAATCTTATCAGCGATTTTAAAATGAAAAATTGTTCTATGACCCTGCAAGAAAGAGGAAAGAGCCAACCTATAGTGCTGTGCACAGGCTTGTTCAGACTATCACAGATTTAGGTTACAATACCTGGTTTACTATTTGTCACTATTTCAAACGCAAATTTACCCTATGTTTGTTTTTGATAGCAAGGATAATATTAACAGTTTCACCCAGATATGACGTGCTGAAAGGAATCACAAAATTTTAAGCTCGACCAAAAATTAATCATTTGGCCAATTCAGCTCTCTGCTATTTGAGCTCTATAGTCTGAGATATTCTGGCTTTGGTACTTTCAACTACGGTATTTATACATTGGGCCTATTTGTTTCAAAATTATAGTAATAAGCCTAAACATAAATATGTTGCATGCACTGCATTGTATGTGAGTCTATTTGTATGATGTGCAGTGGCGTAGCTACCATGTGTGCAATGTGTGCAAAGCACACGGGCCCACGACCTCCAGGGGCCCACAAAGATTATTTAATTAGTTATTTATATATCCTAATTAGTAATTCACAATATTTGTGACATGTGTAGTTTTTGTGAACACGATTATTACATTAGGCCACTTCGTTACTTTACTAAGTTTACTGACTCCTGTCAACCGCCATGCTGTTGGCAGGCAGAACTATGCTGAGTCTGAACTCCTTTTAAATTATGTTTTCGTCTCGAGTCATGATTGTCAAATTGACATTAGTGTGTGTGTGTGTGTGTGTGTGTGTGTGTGTGTGAGAGAGAGAGAGAGAGAGAGAGAGAGAGAGAGAGAGAGAGAGAGAGAGAGAACGATAATAATAGGTCCAACACAGTTATAAGTTGAGAACTTGAAACGAATCATGCCAGCATTTATAAGATTTTTATTTTTTAATTTAGTTCATTCGCTTTCTTATGCAAAGGCTTAATCGGCGTGCCTATGCTATTATAATAGGAAAGTTGTGATAATTATATATCCGTCTATCTGTCACATTCGTGTATTGTAACTAAACGGTGCGCTGCAGAAACCTCATACGTCTCACACTCTCACAGGCATGCTCATGTATTACAGCCGGACCTTTGATTCTATCTATAGTAACGGCAGTGACCTGGCATCTCCATGAACCAGGGTGAGAATTATTGCCGGGAATGTTTGAAGTGGTTCAACCCACGCTAGTCATTCTGCGGATCACATAATTGTCTTTTCGCCTTTTCATGACCAAACTACACGTGGACCATTGTCTGACCCAGCTATTTTTTGCTACAGATCTCACACTGCTCTCAACTCCTTTCAGCTCTCACTCCAAAATCAGAGAGACACCAAATTGGGTACGTGTGGAGCAGGGTCATAGAGAATCACGTATCTGCCACTATTTTTGCACTTGTAAGGAATATTGCTAAATTTATTTTTAGGTAGTCTACTATGAAAAATTGATGATTGTATCGTTTTTAGTGTGCAAATTGAACTTGATAGATTATTGACATTATTTGCTGAACAAAATGCAAGAAAGAAAACTCTATGATGCCATGCCACTGTTTTAAGTAGGCCTACTATAGGCCTACTAATAATAAGTGGGTAAGTTTGCAACGTGATAAAATTTAATTTTCGACTGAAAATCACTGCAGCATTCGTGTTTATTCTGTGAGTTGTATTGCATGTATTAGGTCCAATGGCAAATGCCATTAATTGGTTTTGGTAATCTTAATTGCAAGAACGCAAAGATAATTATCGGCTCTACAAGGTCTAACTAGGGGCCCATGCGGAACCTCTGCACATGGGCCCACAAAAAGCTAGCTACGCCACTGATGATGTGAAAGAAATAAATGCCGATGCTCTTGTATGTTGCAACGTTAAAAATCACTGCTAATCAAAGAAAGATGGACACAAAGAAATCAACTCAAAGAAAATGTATATTTCTGGAATTTTTCGCGTACCCCTTACCGGCGCCTGGCGTACCCCTTGGGGTACGCGTACCACCGTTTGAGAACCCCTGCTCTAAGACAACAGTTGCATTCTGCAGAGAAACATATATGATGCAAACCAAAGGTAATGCTCAAGAAATACAACAAATAATCGACGGACGACGGTTACAAGTTCATTGAGACCTGGAAGCCACAGTGGCGTAGCCAGGAATTTTTTCATGGGGGGGCAGTGGGGTGGCAGCTTAAAATGATGGGGTGGCTACCGTTGGCGAGCCGTACGCAGGATAATTGAACAAAATACTGAAAGTAGTCAGGAGTGTCATGACATCATTGACATGACAGCAATGAGCAATCACATAATTGACATGTCTTAACGACGTTAACGTGTCTTAACTCAGTAACTGAAGAACGATGTAATTTCAGTAAAAGTCACAATCACAAAATAGTAGTCGTAAGTGAATTTACAAATATATTTTCTTAATTTGTCTCAGTTGTCTTAAACCGAAGCTACAAATATCAGAATGCGAAAAAAAATGTTGTCTAATGATCAAATGTCTAAATAATAATTGGCAGTAAAAATTTCACAAACCAAAAATAGATGTATTCTACTGTTTTGTGGTTAGCAGCAATATTAAATTTCACTCTCACTTTGAAAAGCACAACCAAAGGCCATTAAACAATAAACACATGCAATTGGGGGGGGGCCCGGTAGAGTAGTGGTTAACACGCTGGCCAAGAGTGCGAGAGGTGTAATTACAAAGCTGTCTGTTCAGTTAGTAGTTAAGTTTAATTAAGATTACTGCAGAACTTGTAAATGTAAAGCGCAGTGCGTCTTGCAGGCGTTTAATTAAAGACAAGATATTATATCATTATTTTAAAACGTGTGTACGCACATATTAATGAATGACGTAGGGTGCATTGCCATAGACTATGTATTTTTAGATTTTGGATGTATTACAGTATTGGACATTAATACGCATGCAAGCCTCACTAGCTTAATTGTCTGTCCCACAGTGCACTATAGTGGCCTGTCCCACTTTCCCATCACCCACCCTATAAGAAGTTGTACAGGAAGTTGTATAAAAAATAAAATAAGTCAGAAATTATATAACATTCTTTATCACTCTTAAAAGTAAAAAGTAAAACAAACGCAGGGATGGGGGGGGGCAGCTGGGGAGCAGCCCTTTCATTTGGGGGTGCGGCTGCCACCCCATGCCCTCCCGTAGTTACGCCACTGGGAAGCCATAATATTAATGATCTGCATCGCATACCTTTATGTAGGCCTACGTACATGATCAGATTGATCCAGCAGTTCGTGCACCCTTTTCGCAGCCCCTGTAGATGTTTCTTTCGGCTTGCTAATCGTCATCCCAAACGCTGACATTATTTTTCATACGCCATCGGAATTTTTTGGCATCCATTTTGAGAAACAAAACTGAAGAAGGCTTATCTTTTTAACCACGTTCACAATTTGAATTTATCTATAGGCCTACTTTAGCTAGGCTATATAATAGCAGCCGCCTAGCGGAGTGTTGCGCTTTATTTATAATCCCATGTAGGTTTATGCACTCGGGTCTCCAAATCTCCGTCACTCCATGTAAACTGATCTAGTATCTGGCTCTATACTTCCACTCTGACACATGCACTATGTGGCAGATTATGTTAGGCTTCTTCAGTCTTCTGCCGCTGGGCAGGTTTGTGACATGAACGACCTCGTGTTCCCTTCCTCCTTCCTCCATCCCTCTCTGTCCTGCGCCCTCCTCTTGGGAGGGCACAGGACATCATCGAGATCACTCAACATATTTAATCTTCTTCTGCCTCTCGTTGCCTTCCCTCCATAGGCCTACGTCCCTCCAGCAACTTCACCAGCATACCCTCTCCTCTAATTATGTGGTCCAGCCACCGATGCTTTCTTCTGTAGTTCTCTCTGCACCCTTGCCCTTTCTATATACATGTATTTCACAGCTGTCGTATCCGATGATATACCGTGCGTCACATCCTTCTCAGACCACCTCTTTGGAGATAACCTATTTGTCTGTCATTGCATGTTGTGGTTTTCAGTGAAATGCAGGTCCGTAGAGTAATTAAGGTGTCAGGCATCCGTGATTCGCCCAATTTATCATACAATACTTGCTGACCCTTTCCTAAGGTCAAAGCCAACTTTGGTCGGCTTGAGAAACATAGGTTCCATTAGCGCTATTTTGATAGTATTGGTCTAATCCCCCCCTCCAACAGTTGGATGACCACGCCTGCCTTGGCTGCACAGCTTTCAGCGATGATTCCCTCTTTCCTCCTCCCTGCATGGATCGACCCTCCCTTATGCCAGATGAGTCACCGTGGGTGCCATATGCATAATGCGTAGTTCTAGTCCTCCGAAAAGTGGGTGGAAGTTCAGACGCAGGCTATAGCCATTGACTACGCCTATGCATGAAGCGACAACGGTTCACTGTTCTCCCTTTCCGCGTCGGCACTCCACTGAGCATTAGACTCTAGCTTCACCATTACCATACACCATGGAAAACTGCTCCTTTTCTGGGCAAATCAGTTAATGCTATGTTGCACTGGCGCAACTGAAAACTGGGGGGGTTGGAGACGACCCCTGGGGTGTGCACTGAAGACTGAACTAGGGGGTCCTAAGAGAGACTGAGGGGTTGAACCCCCAACCCCCCCGGCAATTCTCACTCTGGCGACCTGTTATTAACTCTCCGTATGGAGGGGTGAACGAACGGGCACGAATGGCAAACGGGGGGAAGGCAATGGCAAACCACCCCTTGGCTTCTGCCAAGAAAACAGTCATGATGTATCCAAGAAAAGTCTGGCATTAGCCTGGAGGAGCTCAGAGAGGCGACAAGAGAGAGGAGACACTGGAGAGGATACATCACGACTGTCGCCAGAGAGACAAGAGCTGACGGCACCAGGTGACCAGGTGATATCTGGCCTTAGAGTCCAACCTTCGGCCCGCGAGGTGACTTCAAGTGGCCCGTGCACCTGAAGTTCCCTGAATTTTTGCACTTTGTGTAAAATGAAGTATAAAGTACAAGGTCACTCGTCTGGTCTACTTCAGTGCTGTCCAACCTTTTTGACCCCGTGGGCCGCAGAAGCATAATTCTTGAAGCCGAGGACCGCAATAATAATTTATGGTCAAAAGAACGGCAAAAATTTACTGTTAGTTACTAACTGTTTTACGGAATTATTGCATTGTATGGCTATAATATATAATTATACTTGAACAGTGTAACCTATAATACCATGGATTATATCCTACGCATGCCACGTTTCATATGCTTGAATATAGATCAGTGCCGAAATTATATTTTTAGATGCGCTCAGCTCGTTTTAAGTTTGTCGCTCAGTCACAGTTTGCCTCATTTCGTCGCCCAATTGCAGTTTTGTTTGCTTCATCTTCACTGTGTGACAGCCGAAACCAGAGTCAATTCGGTCTAAGGAGCAGTCGTAGTCGTCGGTTGATAATGAACCCAAGACATCACCATTCGTCGGTTCTGTGGACTCTCATCGATATAGTTTCCCTTCAACCCTCATGACTCCAAATGGTCAATCTCTCGAAAGGAACTGTTGCAGATAGGCCTATTTACAGATGTGCTGAAACGCTGTGCACAGCTCACTATATACTGACTGGAAATGAACGGTTTGGACGGTATGCGAGGGCAGTGTAGTTAAGTATAGCGTACAGGGATAAAAGTTGTTCAAAACTAGAAGTCGTTTCTCAGTCTTTTCAAAGACTACGGCAACCTAACCCCAGATATAAATAAAATTTTAGTTGTCGATTTGACTTTTCCGGTTTCTTTCCAAACCCCAGAAGATCATTTAAAAAAATTATCGTTAAATTCGACTAGACTTTGTCCTTTACTTCATTTTTGACACAGTGCAAGAATTTGGCATTCTCTGGCGGGCCACTTGAAATGACTCCGCGGGCCGCACGTTGGACAGCACTGGTCTACTTGAAGAACTATGCTATTATAAAGCAGGTCAAACATGGCGTGTGTATGGTAAGCTATACATGCTAATATTTATTATCATTGTTCATTTTTGCTTCAAAATTACTCCGTAGCCTAATAAATGTCAGTACAGTTAATAATTATCAACAAGCCAAAATTTTAGCTACTGCGACCCGCGGCTTCAAGAATAATGCTTCTGACGCCCGTGTTACTAAAAAGGTTGGACAGCACTGCCTTAGAGGCTCAGCCGGTAATCGAGTTTCGCAAATCTGTCAGTCAGTCAATACATATATTGACATTTATAGACTTTTTGTAAAAGGGCGTGGCCTATGTGGTCGGCCATATTGGTGTACAGCTGTAAACTGTTGTCAACGTAGGCTACACGCCGTTACACGGTGAATTGTTAGTTGATGGAATAAAGTTATCGTCATAGGCCTATTGATCTATCCATAGGCCTATGCCTTAATAGATATATCGGTCTAAATACCATCCAGCCTGGATCGACCCGAATCCCTGAAGCGAATTTCGGCCGGAGCCCAAATCTGCTATAATTAACAAGTAGGCCTAGGTCGATCTATGCTTTTTGCTGCTTCACGGACTGTAAATGGCTGGGCTTCTTCCAACGTACATAGGACTGCCAACCGTCCCGGATTCGCCGGGACAGTCCCGGAATTGGCCCTGTGCGTCCCGTGTCCCGGACTGATCCCAAATTGTCCCGGAATTTGCTGTTAGGACCCACATTCCACAATATTGTTCTTATTTTGCACACTAAACTTAATAGATTGTTCGATGAATTTGACGTTGTTGGCTGAACATCAAATGTTGGACAGCGCTTGTTTGAAGTTTCAAAACTTTACAAACCTCTGATACTCAGTATAGGCCTAGCATATTTTGTCCTTCGTAGGCCTATATTCTCTCATTCCGTTTTAATGCTTTTTGCGAGAGAGCGTTCAGCATTATGGACGACCTGTTGTCTAGCAATCGCAATTAAACCTAGCTGAGCATCGACCTTGTAAAAGCGGAACTGTCAATAGGCCTACACATCAATTTTGACATGACATGTGCTATTTTCTACGACTTTGTGACCAGTGTTCTGGAACTGCTTAAATATCATCAGAGTAAATCGTTTGGGCTAAGTTCTGCTGTCCGGCAGCCGACCTAATAATTTCATAAATTGACATTAAATTTTGTAATCTGCATGCATGCACGATGTCGCTTATAATTTTGTAGGTTAACTTTCAACATCGCTCGTGCTGGGCTCATAAGTCTGCTTACTCTGGTATACGTAGGCCCAAGTTACTGGAACTTACATTTATTTTTTAAAAATCCCTTCTTGACGTCGATTCTATTCCTAAATTTAGGCTACTTGTCTTCTGGCAATTTATCTACAAAATTATTAACTAGGCCTACTCTTTTTGTAGATTTTAGGTTAGATCGTATAGGCCTAATTGGACTGACACAGCATTTGTTACATTAGGCCTATTTTGCTTGCGATCGATTGCATGTCTCTGGCTGTAGTTTTTAGCCGCCGATGCTCTTCTTGCGTTACCGGTAACCTCGACATTCAAGCTCGTGTACTTTGGACTTCTCTAATTGAACCTTTATCTCTGACAGTAAGTTTGCCGCAGATAAAACTGTAAAAACACAGAAAATCATTTTTATAATAAGCGCCATTCGCATACGTATCCAATGTCAACAAGCATTGCTTGCGAACCAATATGGCGCAGCCCATTATGCAAATGAGCCGTTACGTCATTAGGCAAGGGGTGAATAGCGCCTTTCAGAAACCTCTCTTAATAATGCCATCTAAATGATCTCATGAATCTAAACGGTGTGTCCTATTAAACGTCGATTGAACGTGTTTCTTTAGCGGCAGAGTTCAGAATTTTACTTGGAACTTGTCTAGAAAAACAATCTCGAGGAAACGCAGAGTGCACGAATCGCTATTTCGGAGAACGAAAATGTAAAGTCAGCCTACACGTAGGCCTAGACAGATAGGATGAACTCTCCGTGATATATAGGCGTAGAGGAGTGACGTTTATTAGAAAATCGTCGTTATAAATTTATCTTATAAATTTTTTCAAGTGACTCGCATTCGGATAGCCACAGTCTGTATTTAGTATGGTGTATCAATATTCTAGCCCTTGTGAAACCTACATAGACGGTTATTTGTTGCTTAGTCAACACGATGCTGGACATACTTTGCTAAAGTAAAAGAACTCAACTCAGTAATAATTATTGTTATAATATACTTAGGCCTAGCCTACTAGAAACTGCGTCCTTCGTTCATAGTTTTTCTTTTCACCTATATTTTAACTAGAGCAGACAGTGGAAATCAACCGCATTTATATGTTGCCCGCATTGTCAAATGACAGGTAGCCTATAATACTTTCTGTTTTCAACTATGCATCAGTTGTATTTTACAGCTGCGCATTAAGTGCGCCTGACTATTTTCTAATTCGCCTAAGCAATGTAGCCTACGTTAAATAAGTTTTCTATTTCACAGCTATGACCAAAGTGCGACTGATGGTCATATTCTAAGGCTTAGAGATCAAATCGGATATAGGTCTACAGTATATTAAGCGCCATGTTCACGCATTGGTTCTTGTCATTTCTCCTCTGCACATCACTTCTAAAAGGTTAGGAACATCGTTAATGGTGATTTTCTATAAACTTCACCCATTTAACACCATTAATTGAGACGCTATAATTTTTTTAGTTGCTGACCAATCAAATTTAGGCTATTAGGTTACGGTACCTAGGCATAGTTACCTACTCGCGGCCTTGCATGGACACGTTGAAGGAGAAAGGAGTAGAGGGAGGCAACGAAAAACATGGATGGACAATATCAAGGAAACTGATGGAAGAGAAGAAAAAGAAGAAGAGAAGATATACATGTAGCAATACTGAAAATCAGCGAGTTTTACAGTCCATGCGCCTTGGAGATTCACAAATTTGACTTTTATAATTATACCGTCTTTCAGAAACCTCTTTTAATAATAGCATCTGATGAATCTGTAGGCCTAATGGATGCTCTAACATCTATTGAACGTGCTTCTTTTGCGGTAGAGCTGACTAATTTCAATTCAACAGATCAAAAGGGTGGGTCCGACTTACTTGCTAATTTATCTGCCGCGTCTCGATTTCCTTTATTCCGCTCCACCCTTGGCAGGTCAGCATCTTAACAACGAGTGCGCACAAAAGCTCTTCCTTAAAATGCTAAGTCAACACGAGCTGGTTCGTATCAGCTAACCCTTGCATGGAATCAGTGAAATAAACCATTCTATATGAGTAATTTTTTAAGCTCATAGACATGAAACTATCCCTTGGTTCTGCCTCACATGCATCCATTGCATCCATAACGTAATCTCTCGGAAATGTGCGAAGTGAGTTTAAACTACGTGCGCACATCTCACACTCAGTACACAAGTTAGCAGTTCTGATAATAATATAATATGATCTTTAACAATCATGATCTCTCAAAGATTATGCGACTGTAGAATACATAGGCCTAGGCTATATCACCTGGTCACCTGGTGCCGTCAGCTCTTGGAGCTCTGGCGACAGTTTTGATGTATCCTCTCCAGTGTCTCCTCTCTCTTGTCGCCTCTCTTAGCTGCTCCAGGCTCATGCCAGACTTTTCCTGACTACAGTCAAACCTTGTTTTCAAGTAAAGAATGTTATACTGTGACAGACAATGCCAATGTCCAGTTGGGGTCGCAGCCTTTTAAAACACAAGACGAAATAAAATCAGCAGAAAGAATTTTGCAATAATTGTAAATCTACTTAATTCCATCGCTGTTGATCAAAGACTTTTGTTTCCAATTCGGTTTTGCGAGAGTCTCCGAGACTGAGAGATTGCAATTTATATTGCATGGTCAAAATTTCAAGGCAACCCTATTCAAAGCATCTGTAAAAAGGAAACTTAAGTTAATTATGTCGTTTATTCCAACGCAGATTGATATTTAACCTGTTTCTTGTTTGCAATGCAAATCGTCTTTTCTCGAATTATTGATTGTCTAATTGTAGAAAACATCGTCAATAGTCCTATTATACGAAACACGCCCAAGCACGTGTTCAGAGGCGCATTCTAGGAATGGTTCGGGACATAAAGACCGTATAATCTCAGCAGACGTAGCTTGGGCTATTTAAGTTGCCGATGGCGCATGCATAATTATAGCCTAGGCCTACCTATAGTGTCTGAAAAATAATGTTATTCGATGCAGACTTGTACATTGAAGTTTTAAACTGCTGTGTTCGTGTACGGAGTTTATAAGGGGCTAGGGGGGGGCTAAGCCCCTCCCCCCAAGAAGCCCCATAGTCATGTTTTTTACCGTGTAAATGGTCTATTTTTTGGACTCAGCCCCCAAGCACTTCCAACTGATGACTGAAAAAAGGTCATCAACTTTTTTCCGGCCGAAACGAGAAAATATTTTTTCGGCCCCTTGCCTTCTGGACCAAGTTCTTAGCCCCCTCCCGAAAACGGAAACCAAACTCCGCCCGTGGCTGTGTTTATTCATGGACATAAATCCATATAATCCTCACAGGTCCATTAAATCCATAAGTAGATTAACTTGAAACACGCACAGGACAGTTGTAGATTACTTCCAAACTAGTTAGGCGTATGAATCACAAATGATAAATCCTCAAAGGCGCTGTACTGATTATATAATTTCAAGTATTAGTAAATATAATTGTTTCTTTTATTAATGCTTCACGAATACGGTAAAGATTGTGACCTAAGGGCTTCGCTTCCAATGCTGTGTCGAATTTAACGAAAGGCGAAATGACAAATGCTAAACTCGTTTTATGTGTTTCAGCGGAATCAAAAATGCTGGAAATGTCCACGAATAATGTTGCTGTTGTTGTTGGACAGCCAAGTATTATTAGCTGTCAATCCAATCCAACAGATAGGTCTAATGTTAATCAATTGACGTTTACTCCGTCGTGGTCCAGAAAAGAATTCCCGATTTGGAGTCCTGGAATAGGAAAGGACTCCACGAACTTCACAGTTCCATTTACAGTATCCAAGGTTCAGTCCATCGTCACCCTTTACATCAATTCTACCAGTCTGTATTCTGCGGGTACTTTTACATGGAGAGTTACGTCGTCCAGCGAAGGGGCGCATTATGTGAATAAATCTATTGCTCAGCTGATCGTACTTGGTAAGTCGTTCATATCTATGAATAATTTGCATTTTCTTAATAGATTATTTATTTTCCTAATTAAGCAACACTCATCCGTTTTGTAGGAAAAATCATATAAGGTGAATAAACTAACAGAGAAAATCCAACGTCTAGGTTATAAAGGGTAAATCCAACTTCCAGGTTATAAAAACTTCTGATGCCCAAATTAACCAAGTTATTTTAAGCAAGAAATACTTTAAAAACCTATGAATTTCTGTTAGGGTTAGAATAGTGTTAGCCGCTCTTCCATATTCCAATTTTACGACAGATAGGACTGCATAAAAACGACATTCAGAAGTAATTTGAAGCGCGATTTAACCCAACCGTTAATTGCCTAGAGTTCCATATTTACAACTAAAAGTCATACGAAGTGTGTCTTTTTATTTCAAGTAGGACTATCTAAAAATAAGGTACCTATTAGAGCATGCAACATTAAATTAAACTCTGTTATATTTTAGTTCTTAACCTAATATTGTGATTTTGAGGTGATTATCAAGAATAAAATTGGCTGAACCCATCTCTATGATTGTTCCATGATTCAACCATGCATGTGACTATAAAATGCAGCCACAAATCGATAGGCTCTCTCAGTCGTTCGTCTGTTTCGTCCTTGGCTCGTTGTCACTTTGTTGTCCGTCGCAAACGTAGACCAACTTCTACGACTACGACCCAGTCGAAGAGTTCGAATAGTGTGGGCCCTCCATCTGGAACAGCGGAACCGGCTGCCTAAGTTGCTGAAGGCCGATAGTTTTTTTCTCTTTCATTTGATCAGTTCCGCAAGCGCACAATGGGAAATGTCCATGCATTAGGCACTCGCTATCATATACAGAAGGATATGAAGTCAATAAGAAGTCACTTCATATTTACGTAGGCTAAAATGATATGTGAACCGTTAAAAAATTAATCGTAATGGTAAATCGTAATCGTAAACATGGAGCTTCTACAGCGCCCACAAAATCAAAGTCGCAGGAAGCAGTCTATCACAGGCGCTCGATCAAAAACAAAGTCGAGAGGCAGAGGCTAAGATCCGGAGAGTCAGGCAGGTAATTCTGCCTGTCATCTGAAACGAAATCTGAACGACGTACAATTTACTAAACTTTTGCTTCCACTAAATGGGTTATTTGGATGTGCACATTTTAAAGCGCTCCTTCAAGCTCTCTACTCAGAGGCGCTCCCGACTAGACGACTACAGACACTACATCGGAGTTTCATGCCGAAGGGCCCGAGCATGTACGAGTGAAGGACTTGCCCAAGGTCCCTATGCGGCGGCTTGAGGTGGATTCGAGCTGCAACCCTCCGGCTGCAAGGCAACGACCATACCCACTGCACCACCGCGCTCCAAATGCAAATTCAAATGCAAATAAAAGAACGATTTTCTTGTTTAGGTGGAAACCCCACATGCAGTTCCAGCATTGGGAGTTCCGCTTTACGTGAACTCGAATCTGTAGAATTGAAGTGCAACATTGCATACAGAGGGAATTGGGCTCCAGTCATGGAATGGAGATTTTCCGGAAAAGATGGTCAAGTCATCCATGAAGGCGTGCAGGCTGCACATATACCAAATTTATCAGTTGCTTCCATTTTTAATTTTACGGTAAACCATACAATGAACAACTGGGACGTGAGTTGCAAGACGTATTTTAGTAAATACACGGGGAATGTCACAACGACAGCAACTAATATACCAGCCTACAGCTACACATGGACATCACCAACGCTGAATGTCACATGTAAGATATTTCCCTTATGTTGTAAATATGATGACTTTCTTAAACTCACGTTTTACGTCCAATACTGTTTCAGTTCAATGAAGAAAGTGAAGTTGATGCATGCTGACAACTATTTCTCAAGCGCTTGATACTGTGATTTCTTGAAGAAATATATGAAAAATTCCAATCATAATTGTTCTAAGTTCAAGTTGTGACATCTTGTTCAGTTCGATGCATGCTGACAACTATTTCTCATCGCTCTGTGATGTTTAATCTTGCTTGGTAGACCCTACCCTGTAATTTGAAGACTTTTCTACGAGATTCATCCCTTTAAATTGTTTTGCTCTTGATTAACTCAGACCAAGCAATAGTTTAATTTCGATATTCGACATGCATACATGCTAGCTTGCAATAATGCATAATATGATCCACCATTACATTAAATAATGTTAATGTTGCCTGCAGTTTGGATGATTTAATTTGAATGAAGTCATTTGGATTGAGGTCGGAATTAAACTAATTTATTTCTTAATAGTTCATACATCCTCCTTTCGTATGCTCTGTTGTTGCATGCAGATGGACCAAAGAATCTTGTTATCACGCCAGTCAAGAAATCGTATAAACCAGGAGACAAACTGACTTGTTATGCGGACGCCAATCCAACCCCAATGTACAAATGGAAAGATGCGACAGAATCTGGACAAGATTTCATAATACCATCTTTTGCGTCACCTTTTACAGTGGAATGCGCAGCAATCAACTCTGTTGGCTCGAATTCAAGCTCTATTACAATTTATTTGTCGCCTGGTAAGTTCCCTTTAACGACTCTGTTTGTAGACCTATTTCTCGAAAGTTGAAAATAATATTCCTTTATTAAACAATCCGGTTGACAGACCGCAACTGATTACAGTGTACAGTTATGTAATTGAAGCAATTGACAAGGATGTAAATGACAGAAGACATGAGTCATGACTAATTAGTAACTTAACTACTAACAGAACAGACAGCCTGCAATACACGGCGTCTATAGTTGCAGCATACAAAGCACGTCCGGCTTACAGGCTCGAACTCCAGTCCGCTGATCTCCAGCCAGTGTGTTTTCCTATGCGCTACCGGTCCCCCGATTACCGGATATTTTCTTCACCTTATTTTGTTTTACCTGTTTCGTATTATCATTGCAAGTTGATCACACTATTATAGTCTACAGAACTGATTTAATATAGGCCTAGCACGACCTAAATTAAATGCTATTTTAAATATCATCATCTCAGGAATTCATGTCATATCCTTGGAAGAATTCGTGCAAAAATGTGAAGCACTTGTTTTGTGATAGCTGTTTAAACTGATCACACTATTGTTCTAAATAACTGCGTTAAACCTTTATTTTCCAAGAAGGCTGCTTCAGAGAAATTTTGAGATACTATTCCAATATGTAACATTCGTGTCAAAAAAAAATATATATTAACAGAATAGAGCTACTGTTCCTTATCCTATCCTTTGTTCTTTTTATTGACAGTGCAAAGACTGCACAAGGTCAAAATTGCATATCCTATATGCAACGATAAATTATGTTTGAAAATTAGCACAAAATATTTAGGCTACTTGTTCCGTTACAGGGTTGGATCCTAATTCGTATTTGCTAATTGGTCTTGGAGCTCTCTGCTTTTGCCTTCTTATTCTGCTCATCGTCGTTTCAGCAGGAAAACGAATCAAAGGTAACGCTAAAACCGCTTCGTGCTCGATTCATTTTTATCTATTTAGGAATCGTGACCTTCAAACAGAATCTATATTTTTGGAGATGTATTTTCACCGGAAACATCACATAATAATAATAATAATAACGACAATTGATATGGCGCCGTAACGCGGCCATACCGCTACAAGGGCGCCTCATATACAGGCTTTTGTTTTAAACTGTAGGGTTAGGCTCTAGATCCTAAGCTTTGATATAAGTTTTTAATGGGAAAAAGGAGCATTTGCCTTATTGAATTTTAAATTGCAGAGTCCAAAGCAAGATTAAACATTACAGAGCGCATTGAACAACCTGAAGTGAGCTATACAGTTAATGAGATGAATGAGTCCGATGTTTCGGCGTCACCAGACTTTCAAAGCACATCCGCTCAGCTCACATCCGCCTACGAAAATATCCAACATTTTGAGCCGCAATCCCAAACTGCTGTCTACACCGACTTAACAATGATAGACAGAGTCAGACTTCCGCCAGAAGGGGCAGAAAGCGATGAACTTATCCAGATGCCCGTGCAGACTATAACATCTCCTTCCGTTTCGTTTTCTGACCTGGAGAATGCGTCTGCACTGGAACATAGGAACAGCAGACCAAGACAATACGTGAACGTGTCGGTAACTCATCAATATGTCAACGTCTCGCGGTAGAAGACTTATCCAGTTTACCGGTAGATATGTAGCGTCGAATGACAGATACAAATGAGCGCAACTGGCTTATAATTATATGAATCGCAGATATATCCTGTTTAATAGTTTTAACTGCTATTGTAATAGAATCTTTGCATCATCTTGGATGACGGAATGATCAATGTTAAAGTCTATGCTGTAGACAAAGAGAGCAACCATTTGTGGCTTATGGATTCTTATGCGTAATTTATGATATTCATGATATGATACTGAAAGATATGGTATGATATGCAATAATTATTGATTAATGATTTGTAAAATTATGAATGATATCATATAATATGACAAATGATAAAAGTAATATTTTGTGCTATGCTATATGCCATGTTTGATCAAATATGGTACAATATGATATGATATGATATGATATGATAGGATATGGTATGGTATGGTATGACATGGCATGGCATGGCATGACATGACATGATATGATATGACATGATTGAACCATGACACGAGGTTGGTTCAACAAACTGGAATGGGCTTTCCTTGAATATAGTGACACCTCCCAAACTGTTCGCAGTTTCATCAACGGCTGAAGACTGTTTTTTCGCTTGGTATTGATCTGGAGCATCTCTGAACAGAGATCTTGATGGAGCGCTGTATAAATTCTGCATTCGATCTTTCTGATTGCTTGATTGATTGATATACACTGATATATTATTATGAAAAGTAAGTAGGCATACTGTGAATTTTTGCTATCCTTTAATTATGATATGATATTATGCGATATGATGTAATATGATATATGATGCGATATTATAATGATATAATTATGATACAAAATATAATTTTATATTATTATAGTATGGCTTGAAATGGTATGATGCGTTTAATGTTTTATTTGTAACTTTTAAAGCACCATTTCTAATGCACCAGGCATCAATTAATAGCGCACTATAAAATCAAGCCACACTCATATAGATCTAGTCTAGACTATGCACCAAGGGAGTCAGAATGCCAAACAGAGAGGCAGCCTATGGCGCTCAGACTATACCATTTGTAAAATATGACTTACGTTTTGAGTAGAGAATGAAAAGTTGCGATGCCATCTTGCAGAAATATGACATAAACGAACTGGGCAGACCAAACGTAGGCTATGCACGTATACATGTAGTTCCGAAATCCAAATCCGACAACGAAAAATCTCATCAACTACAATAGTTATAGTCTTCAATAGTATCATGATCAGAGAACGAATATCAGTGGACCGATAAATAAGAATTGATGTCAAGCATTGTAGTTGGCTTGAGTTCATTATTTTGGCCTACAGACCATGAGTTCGAATTTTATTTTTGCTAGATAAAAATCCAGTGTAAAGATGCAAACACAGGTTTTGCAAACTACACATGTTTTGATGTTTTAAGGATGTCTCTAGCCAAAAGTTCTGAACTTATGAGTTCTGACTAATTGATGCCATCATGATTCGATTTACAGTGAACAAGTTCGCTTAAGATACGTTTAATCTTTTAAGGCATGGGGACATGACGCCAAGTCTGTCAACGCCACAATAATTTGTGCATATAAATCATGCCAACTCACAGATGCTGCATACATAATAAGCAAGCGATATAAGTTGTAAGAAATTGTGATCTCACAGCAACTCAATGTTTGTAGGCCTATGTTAAAAGCAGCTTTGATTTGCATCTTTCTTGCTGCTGACGTCTTCGTCGATATAGAAACTCAGGGATCACCCTTTTAACAATCCTGCCAAGTATTAAGTTAACGAAGTCGCCACCTACCGACTGGTTTCGACACGAGAATCTAACGGCGGCGGCAGTGGCGTATGGGGGGGAGGGGGGTCCGTAGCAGTGATCACTGATTCCTTTAGAGTCTGAGTTCTTGGAATCATGGACGCATTACATAAACAAATTTGGGGTTCACATCCAGTTACGGTAATGAAAGTCATTGGATTCCACAGCCATCCATTTTTGGAGTCCCATAGGATCATAGTAAAATAATGTAAAAATATATGCCTACTCAGAGCAAGTGCTGACACTGATTGTGAATACATTGAGCACAAGTTGTGAAGCACTAGCGAGTTCATGTGATAACAATTCTTTGAGATGGGGCTTAATAAAATTGCGTTTTGTCGCTTTTTTGTTGCGTTATGTTTTTGAATCGTAAAAAAAATTGGGTGATCTCCCTAAGAGTGATAACTTGTTCTGTTTGAAATTGGACAATTGTACGCAAATTTGAGTTGCCTTTAGGCCTGTAAAATTCCATTTAAAAATTCGTCCTTTTGACCAAGATATTGAAAAAACGTAGGGGTACTTTTTGACCCACCCTGTATAGGGGCATAAATAATTATTGTATTGCCAACATCTTGCTCTTCTGTCGAGTATTTGACCGTCCTTCTAGAACAATTTTCAACTCAAATATACGTAGGTTACTATTTCATCTTATATAGCCCAGTCTCATAGCTGACTCTGCCCGGTTATAGACGACGTAGCCTAAGTACGTCCGCAGATGAGAGACTTTGCTGCACTTGGTGGGAGCTCACGCTTCTTAGTAGGCCTAGACCAAACCACCATATCATAATCAGTTTCCTTAACATTGAAGAACATGATATTATTCTGTGTCCGATAAAAGTAATATTAATGCGACAGAAACTGAATAATGTAGGCCTAATTATAGAGAAACTGGCTCAAATTTAAAATAATTTGATCAAGACGATTAGCCTATATTTTACTTATTCGCCAGCAGTTCAAGCAAGCTAGAAATTATTCGTCGGGTACATTTTCGTTTTTGGCAGTAAGCCTACTCCATGTAGGACACCACCGTTTTACCAGCTGAAATATTGTGTTTGCCAACAGAAAGGTCCGTTTATGATTTCCTGCAGTCATGTAGACTCGTGTTGAAAACGAGGTCGGTGTCCTGGATCTTATATCACATTGAGGTGTTTTAGCCTAAATGGTATAGGCCTAATTATCCTGTTAGTCATATGGGTCTAATGCACATTTGGAGGTAGTCTGAGCACGAGACTAAAATAAGTTACAGTCAATATAGCCTACATTAATTCTCTGAGTGGTGCATACAAGTCGTTTCTCAAGCGTATAACAAGCTTTCAGACAATATAGCCTACGTTTTGCTGACACGCAGTTTAATTGTTAAATAAAATGAATTCCGAACAGAACGAAAAAGAAAATTGGTAGCTGCATATGAATAACACCATTATGTGGAAACATTGGATTGTACCGAGTCTATTGTGGATTTTTCGTACATTAAGTAAGTGTTTAAACAACGTAGATGTCAGTTTTCGAAGTGCATTAAACTTATGCAAACAAATCGAGAAATTTCAAAAACAGCAGTGAATCTAGCCAATAGCCTACCTTCCGTTGTATTATTTGCAGCTTCTTGATAAAATTGCATAAGCAAGGCTTTTAAGCTTAAAATGAAGTTTCAGATGTAACAAAGGCAGATTATTTTCCGTTTTCGTTTGTTATCGTTTTTTGTCGTTTTTAATTTTTTCGAAAAAACGACGTTTTTTAACGTTTTTTATTTTATTTTCGTCGTTTTTAACATCTATGCCTTTTTCTAATGGTTATCACTGCACAAGACTGCTTTTACAACTGCACAAATTCATTTACAACTGCACGTTTTCTGCAGAACAGCACGTCAAAACCCCTGCTGTTATAATTAGGCCTAATATTATTATTATTATTATTATTATTATTATTACTATTATTATTATTGCTGTTGTTAAATCATTAGAATCTAATGATTAGATTGAGGTAAACCTACAATCATTCAAATTTATATTAATTTATTAGTTTATTTGATTAATGTTAAGTAAGACGGCAAAGATCACATGCCATGCACTCTTACTTCAAATGTTGTTCCTAGTAACACCGGGAGTGAAATGACAAATGCCAAACTGCGTTTTATGTGTTTCAGCGGAATCAAAAATGCTGGAAATCACCACGAATAATGTTGCTGTTGTTGTTGGACAGCCAAGTATTATTAGCTGTCAATCCAATCCAACAGATAGGTCTAATGTTAATCAATTGACGTTTACTCCGTCGTGGTCCAGAAAAGAATTCCCGATTTGGAGTCCTGGAATAGGAAAGGACTCCACGAACTTCACAGTTCCATTTACAGTATCCAAGGTTCAGTCCATCGTCACCCTTTACATCAATTCTACCAGTCTATATTCTGCGGGTACTTTTACATGGAGAGTTACGTCGTCCAGCGAAGGGGCGCATTATGTGAATAAATCTATTGCTCAGCTGATCGTACTCGGTAAGTCGTTCATATCTATGAATAATTTGCATTTTCTTAACCGATAATTTCTTTTCATAATATTATTATGCAGCAATCATCAATTTTATGAGGAAAATCGAACAATTCGAACATTGCTTCATATTTAAACAAACAGATCAGTTCGAACATCAAGATTATTATTATATATTCATTAATTTACAAAGTTACAAATAAGCAAGAAATTATATAAAAACCGATAAATTTTGCATGAAGTTGAGATGGGGTTTGGTCGCTCATCCATATTCCAATGTTACGACAGATGTGCAAGACAATGTGCCCTGTTAATTAATTTGAGACGCGATTCAATACAACCATTACTTCTCTGGAGCTCTTATAGGTCTATACGATTTAGGCTCAAATGAATGCAAGCCTATTGTGGGGCGCGGTGGTGTAGTGGTGGCGTCGTTGCCTTGAAGCCGGAAAGTTCGAGGTTCGAATCCACCTCGCCGCGTAAGGACCTTGGGCAAGTCCTTCACTCACAATTGCTCAGCGCTTCGGCGTGAAACTCCGATGCAGTGTCCGCTCTGCATTCGGGAGCGCCTCTGAGTAGAGAGAGAGAGAGCTTGAAGGGGCGCTATAACAAGTGCACATACATACATATTAATTTTGTGTATTCATAAATATTGTGCATAATAAAGCATATGAAATTCAATAAAACTCGGTTTTATTTGTATTTTCGAGGCGACAATCTAGAAGAGAATTGCATGAATCCGTCTCTATCGGGTTCCCCTCATTCGATCTACAATTCAAGACCGTAGACCTACTCTTGTGTCTTCTCTGTCCATTCGGTCCTTGGTCATTTGATTGTTCTGCAGTGTGCGTAGGCCTATCCTAGGCCAAATGTTTATCGACTTGTCAGAGTTCGCTCTTCGTCAAGCGAGGTTTTTGGTTCCGCGTGCTCACACTTCTATTAGACTGTGTCGAGCTTCTTCGATTGCGGATCTCGCCATCTGTCTCCCATTAGACTTGCCATTGATGACTATAAGCAAAAATCGTCTGCTTTTCTAAATCACTCAAATTTCACTATTTGGGCTGAGACTCAGAGCGAGTAGGTTACGTCTCTTGAAGAGATGCTTTACAAATAAAGTGAGTGAAAGACTGAAAGACTGAATCAGAGTTTTGCTGTTTCTCTCTTTCTTTTTGATCAGTTCCGCAAGCACCTCAAACCTCTCCTTTTATCAGTAAAGACACTGACCCCGAAAGATTGCGTCTATGATCTTGACTTTTGAGTGCCGCTGCATAAATACTGAATTACGATAACGGTCGCACTGATTGGATGGGTCTTATTGCCTGTGGCTCTGTTTGCTGATCAAACGGTAAGCAGAGTCCGTTAGCCATCCACCATCACATGCAGAGGGAACGGAAGTCGCTAAGCCTTCAGATGTCCTTAGGCTATAATGATAAAATTAATTATGTGAACCTTTATAAATCATGTTTGCCTATGTCATTTGAAACTTGTGCAGGCCTGTTAAATTTTTACTCGGTCAAACGCATAATAATGCAAACCACCAACGATTTTCTTGTTTAGGTGGAAACCTCACATGCAGTTCCAGCATTGGGAGTTCCGGTATACGTGAACTCGAATCTGTAGAATTGAAGTGCAACATTACATACAGAGGGAATTGGGCTCCAGTCATGGAATGGAGATTTTCCGGCAAAGATGGTCAAGTCGTCCATGAAGGAGTGCAAGCTACACATATACCAAATTTATCAGTTGCTTCCTTTCTAAATTTTACGGTTAACCATACAATGAACAACCGGAAAGTGAGTTGCAAGACGTATTTTGGTAATTATACCGGAAATGTCACAACGACAGCAACCAATATACCAGACTACAGCTACACATGGACATCGCCAACGCTGAATGTCACGTGTAAGATATTTTCCTTAATATGTTATGAATAAATATGATGCGTTTCTTAAACTCACGTTTGGCATCAAATAGCCTACTGTTGTTTCTCGTTCAATGAAAAAAGTGGAGTTGCTGCATGCTGACACGGTATTTCTCAAACGAAAAATTCCAATCATGACTGTTCTAAGGTCACAACTAAGACATCTTGTTTATTCAGATTTGAAGTCTTTTCTTAGAGACTCATTCCTCTAAATTGTTTTGCACTTGGTTTACTGAGGTCAAGTATGAATTTCGATATTCGGCACTTAGGCTACATACATGCTAGCTTGCAATAATGCATAATAAGATTCACCATCACATTAAATAATGTTAATGTAGCCTATAGTTTGGATGATTTAATTTGAATGATATAATTTGAATTCAGGTCGGAATTAAACTAAACTGTTTCTAAATAGTTCAGACATCCTCCTTTTGTGTGCTCTATTGCTGCATGTAGATGGACCAAAGAATCTTGCTATCACTCCAGTAAAGAAATCGTATGAACCAGGAGACAAACTGACTTGTTCTGCGGACGCCAATCCAACCCCAATATATAAATGGAAAGATGCGGCAGAATCTGGACAAGATTTTATAATACCATCTTCTGCGTCGCCTTTTACAGTGGAATGCACAGCAAGCAACTCTGTTGGCTCAAACTCAAGCTCTGTTGAAATCTATTTGTCGCCAGGTAAGATAATTTTAAAGATTTGCCTGTTAGGTTATGATGCCGTATTCGTATTTCTTTTTCCCGTCAATTAGCATTCGAATAGTTTGGGTTTCATCGTCTTAGTAGCCTATCTTGCTTCTGTTTCAAATCTTTTTCATGCCACTGTTGCCAACTGATACTAATTATTATTATTATTCTGTTACCTTAAACAGTGGCGGAGTTGGGGGGCTAAGCTCCCCCCCTGAAAAAGCCATCCATTTTTTTCCCAAGTAAAAATTAAAAGTTTGGGCGATTAACTCCCTTTAGCCCCCCAAAACTGAAATCCTGGCGGCGCCACTGACCTTAAAGACCTGGTTTAGTATAAATACGGCATGACTTTGTTAAAAGTTCGGTTTACTTTTCTAATCTGATTATATAACTTCTAAGGACTTCTTTTATGTAATCGCAATCGTGGTCGTAAGCTCCAAGTTTCTTATGCGCCACTCAAGAGCCAAGCGCAGGGCACACGAATATTCACGAGCGCTGTGTATGTCCAAGGCATCCGTCGGTGACCGCTTTGAGTCTAATCTCAATCTTAGTTCATATTCGAAAATGAATAGAGAATGAGAAACTTGAATCCAGGAGTCCCGAATCAGCGACCTACAGAAATTCCGAGAACCACACGCACTGTCCGAGTGCGTTCATGGCACAGCAAAATTCACATTATCCATTGATCTATATTATGTGAGAAGTGCGATTGTAATAGAATTGGGTCGGCTGATAAAATTAAGACTAGATCTAGTAGGCCTACCTTGGGAACTGTAACGGAGATTTGGAGAGGGATTCTTTGTTGAATAGACAGCCAATTCAATAATTATTGTCATTGCAATCTCAGCGTATACGCTATAGGAGTATAGTGAGTCTTTGCTATGACTACGGCATTCACTTTGTCTGTTACACTGTTACAGGACTCGAACCTCTGATGTATTTGTTAATTTGTCTTGGAAGCCTCTGTTTTCTTCTCTTTCTGCTGATCCTTTTGATATCAGGAAAGCAAATCAAAGGTAAAAGTCACAATATAAGAGTGTTTATTATTTATTCACCCTAGTTTTATTTGACAAATTGAGGCCTGCAATGAAATCTAGGTTTCTCGTCCGTTAGCCTACATTTCATCGCGGAGGTATAAAACAACGAAACTTGATAATTATTGTAATATATGGAATTATGGATACTCCTAAGATTAGACTACTCTTGAGGTTGACATTTTTAGATGTCTTGTCCATGTATTGCATAGTGTTTTCATTGTTCTTAGTGTATTTAGAGGTCAACTGTTTTTATGCCCGAATAATAAAATTATAGGCCTAGTTCGAATTGGGGCTACAGTTTTTGTGAATGGCCCGGAGACACACTGAAAACCGAACTCTTATGCTATCTCAAGCTATCCTATTCAGATTCCAATCAGGTTCCATCACCCAACTACCACCGTCACCGACAACCACCGTCGCACCACGCTGTCTCCTCGGCTTGACCTCCTCGGATATTGACCTGGCACCGGAACGAAAACGGCAGCTCTGGCTATTCCGGACTTGATTTGATATAGCGCCGGTGAATAAGCTGGTCTCCCTGACGTGGCTTTTGTGGGCGCTGAGAAATTCTCGAAGATTTACATTACATTACACTGCGATCATAAGACGAATCACTATAAATCTTATTTACATGCACGTACAAAGACGTTGTTGACTATAGTGTAATAATTTAAATTATTTATGTATAGGACTAGGCAATAATCAATATAGTTAGCTTAAGCTCATGTTTTGTGTGTTGACTCTACATGTAGCTCGCTGTACGATATTTTGTGAAAAGAGAAAGAGAAAGCAGGTAACGACCACGAACACGGAGGCAGGCAGCAATGGTAATTATATTTGATGTATTTAGACAAGAAAAAACAATTGTGTTATATAATTGATCTGCACTCTATGCAGAAACATTATTAAGCTTAATGGTCATAAGGTCATTAAAAAGCTGACATGTATCCGCGCGTATACTAAAGTATACGGGGGGACTGGGAACACCTGTAGGTGAAAAGAAAAATATTTCCTACGGGGAGGAAAACAGAAATTGCCAAGACAGTGTCTAATGATAACAAGCATTATGATTAGCCTACTGTTCTTGATGAGAGTAAATTATATGAACAACGTAAATGGAGGATGAATTAACGAGATATAGAGGCGAAAGGACAGATTAATTGGTCATAAAGGTAAAATAGAAAGCCTCTTAAATAGAAAGTAGCAGTTTCGTTTATTTACCGAACATTAAAGTATGGGCCTATAGTAGGGACCTATGAGATCGACTGAGGGACGTGCAGCCAGCAATATGCAGCGTAGACAATGTGTCTGCCAGTCTGCTGTGGTCATGAGTGCATCATGTGCCTGACTCCTTCAATCATAACTGAGTGCATGCTTTCCATTTATCAGGCATCACTGAAGTGAACCCTACATATGTATGCATGTATAGCTTATAGTAGCCCTATATAATATTGTTTGTATACAATTGTGTATTTTTAGATAAATAGCCTATGTGTAACACTGTATATACGTATGCAATGCATTTATGTATTATGTGCGAATGTATGTACGTACAAGTAAGCCTTTGTAGCTTAATGTATTGTAAATATGTATAAACAATTGCATTCATGTTTGCATGTATGTATTTGTGATATATCTATGTATATTGTATTAGTCTATGTATCATTAATCATTTATAAAAGGTGCTAGATATTAATTTTCGTCTTTTGCAACATCTCAAAAGTTCTGCATAGAAACATATGACTATTATTGAACCAGTTTGCTTCAATTAATTTTTATGTTGATTACAGGAACTACTTTTCTTGGAAACGATAATATTATGGCCAACCCGCAGCTGACACTTCCTGGAAACGAACGACATCGTTAGTCAATTCAATCGTCTTGTTTTGCCGAAATGGTGGCGCTTTCTACATATTTTTTTGGCTAATTTACAAAATGTTACTTTAAAACCTCTTCAAAAGATTCTTTTGGGGTGTCTTACAGTGACTGGGATAATATTATAGGCTACTCACTAATCATGAGTAGTATTTCTGTCCTTAATGTCACCGTTTGCCTGATTAGCGGCATACTAAAGTTCGGGCATAGGCCTTCTGGCATCAAGTTTTATTCGGCTGTCTATGCAAACATGCATTGGGTTTAAGATTCTAATGTTCATGTGTAATTGCTTAAAGCAGGCCAAGCCACAATTTATCTTAGGGACCTTTGTGTGTCAGTTCTATCCGTTCCAAATCGTAGATCCATTCGCTGTCACTTATGCAAGGTGACCTGGTTGTCGCTATGGCTCCTACTTCGACAGTGCTGCATTAATCTTCACTGTGATCGGTCCATCGTTCTGGAATGAGTTACCTATGAATCTCCATAACGACACTCTTTGGGTTTCCCCTTGTAAGGTTCACGGCCGTCTACGAGGATGACTATCAAAAGATAAGGTCCCAACTTTTGTAAAATAAGATCGATTTATTCATACAAGCAATATTTACAGCAAATAACAAAGGTTACCGTCTAGTAGAACCAAAGTTGACAAACCAGACGAAGCAGTACGGACGACAGCACAGCAGACAACGGCTAACGAAGCCCAGGAAGACAGATGAACTGCCAGAACACCAACAGGGCGAGACGGCGACGTAGAAGACGGAACACACTCAACGAGAGACATCAAACCCACACGCCTCACACATCACCACAACCGCAGAACAGGGACGTTAGCCACGCAAGCAAAGGCTTATATAGGCAATGCCCAACCCTCAATACACCCACGCATCCCAAGACAGAAAGAGTACGGAAGAGTAGAAGGGCCGTAGACACCTAATGGCTACATATCCCCCTCCCAAAAGCATGAGGAGTCCTGAGGGGACGACGAAATATAGCAACAAACGCTACGCCTACAAGTTCAAAGCAACAAGAATCGCAAAGCACTATATCGTTACAAGTTAGCGTACTAAGCAATTCATTGCAACAACTAACGCAGCACAAACTACTAACTAAAGCATCATCATAAGTAACTGAGAGTTCATATAATTCAAAGTCATTCAAAAGTTCGAATCATATAATCTATAACACACGAAAAAAATTTTGGACACTCAACGTGTATACAAAAATGAGCCAAAAATTTTAACATGTCATTGGCCAAAGCCAAACGAGACGAACGAGAACAGTGTCAACCACTGCAAGCTAACAGAGAACCTAATTTCCCCAACAAGAACCCCCAACAAGAACCCCCAACTCTTGAGTCATTCTTGAAAAAGGCGATGAAGCTTCCACCACTTTTTCTGGAAAGTGGCTGCTACACGCAGACAAGACACTCACTGAAGTGTTCTGTTCGAAACTTTCAATTGACGGACGTCCTTATTTGACAACTGTGACGACTTTATTTTTTACTTTGGCAGTGACTGAACTGTTGCTTTCCTCTAACAAGTGAGACGGACGGCTGAGAATATCCGGGAGGACATTTAACCTGCCCGGACGATGCCGAATGTCCAGATTGAACTGCTCCAGTTCCAAACTCCAACGCAAGAGCTTCATGTTTTTATTAGCCATCTGCCGGATGAACTGCAGAGGCTTGTGATCCGTGTACACAAGGACCAGTGCGGACCCGAAGTACACACTGAAGGCTCGTAACGCGACCATCAGTGCCAACGCCTCCTTCTCAATGGTTGAGTATCGAACCTCATGCGCGAGCAGCTTCCTGCTGATGTAGCAAATCGGATGTTCCAGTTCTTCGTGTATCTGAAACAAGCAGGCTCCCACACAGAATTGAGATGCGTCAACACCAACACAAAACTGTTTAGAAAAGTCAGGAGGTATAAGAATAGGTCGAGAAGCAAGACGAGATTTCAAATCCACAAAGGCACTCTCTGCTTCCTCATTCCATCGAAAAGGAATCCCTTTCTTCGTTAACGCCGTCAGCGGCAAAGCAATGTCAGAGTAATGAGGTAAATAACGCTTATAATACCCTGCAAGCCCGAGAAACGATTGCACCTGCTTCTTATTGCATGGCCTGGGAAAACGCAACACCGCTTCCACCTTCATTACCCGTGGCTGGACACCATCCACTCCAATGTGGTGACCCAAAAAATCTACTTCAGCATTTGCAAATACACATTTATCTAGATTCAAAGTCAAACATGCATCCGCAATCCTACTCAACACCTTCCTCAAGTGCATCAAATGATCCGACCATTCCAAACTGAAAATGATTATATCATCCAGATATGCATCACAAAAATCATTCAATCCATTCAGAACTTTCGTAATTAATCTGGAAAATGAGGCAGGAGCGTTCTTCAAGCCAAAACTCATATATTTCCACTGATAATGACCCTTCGGGGTTACAAAAGCAGTCAACGGGACTGAATCAGGATGCATTGGAATCTGCCAATACCCTTTGGTCATATCCAATTTTGTCAAATAACGGGATTTTCCCAGTCGATCAATTAAGACCTCCACCCGGGGCATCGGAAATGGATCCGCTACGGACAATCCATTCAGTTTTCTGAAATCTGAACATAAGCGATCCGTACCGTCTGGCTTAGGAACCATAACGATCGGAGCCGCCCAAGGACTCTCAGACTCCTCAATAATCCCAGCCTTCAACAACTGTTCCACCTCTTTCTCCACCTTAGCCATCCTCTCAGGATTCAACCTATAAGGTGATTGTCGAACAGGACGAGCACCTTCGACCAACTCAATCCTATGTGACACCATGTTGGTTTTACCCGGTGACTTACTAAAGACATGTGCAAAGTCATGCAAAACATCACGTAATTCATCACGACATTCAGCAGACACATTACATTGTAAGACTTTATCCTCTAAAGTCAACTCAGTCACCTTCACATCCGTATCAACCAACAACACAGAAGCAATCACATCATCTTTCGACACATCATGCATCACATCCAAACGATCCACATATCGCTTCATCAAATTCACATGTACCACTCGTTCCGTTTTTCGTCTATCCGGCGTACATACCAAATAATCAACCGGACCCAGACGACGTAATACCACATAAGGCCCACAATACTTGGCCTGTAAGGGTTTACCCACCAATGGAATCAAAAGTAGCACCTTTTCACCTTCCTCAAAAGTCACAGCCTTCGAATGTTTATCATAAATTTGCTTCGACTTAGTCTTAGCAACAACAGCATTTTCACTTGCCATGTGCAACCCAACACGCATACGCTCACGCAACTGCAAGACATATTCAATCACATTCTTTCCAGATACTTCATTTGCAACATCTTTTGACAACCATGCCTCTTTCATTAATTGAAGCATACCACGCACATCTCTACCATACATTAAGTCAAAGGCAGAAAAGCCAGTACCCTGTACAGGAACTTCCCTATACGCAAACAAAATCCAAGGGAGCATGGTATCCCACGAACCCGGATACGTTTCAGCCACCGCTTTCAACATATCTTTCATGGTACGATGGAAGCGTTCACAGGACGCATTCGTCTGTGGTCTATAAGGACTAGTCTTCAATTGTAGAATGCCACATTCATGCACAAACACCTGCATCAAATCAGACATGAACTCAGTCCCACAATCAGAAAGTAGTTTTTTCGGAAAACCGAACATCGTAAACACCTCACACAAACATTTCGCAACATCCTGGGCCGTATGCGTCTTTAAAGGAAATGCAAATGGGAAATGCGACGCTAAATCAATCACAGTCAAGATAAATCTGTTACCCGTTAAGGCACAAACACTTAAAGGACCAACGATGTCCATCGCGAGACGTTCAAACACTTCTTGCATAACAGGCACACTAACCATAGGCGCTCTATAATTTCTGTTACCTTTACCCAACCGTTGACAAACATCACATGAACGACAGTACTCACGTACATCCTTATTCACCAGTGGCCACCAGAAATGCTTCAACAGTCTGTCTAAAGTCTTTTGTGTTCCCAGATGACCCGAAGCTGGTATATCATGGGCCACATGCAACAATTGCATTCTCAACTGACGTGGAACCACAATCTGTGACACACCCATCTTAAATGGTGTTAACTTGTCGTTCCACCGACGTATCAACACACCTTCCACTAACTCATACGGTTGTACACGGTCATCGCCCTTCGATTTATTCTCCGCCAGCTCAAACATTGGAATCAAATCAGGACAACTTCTTTGCCTCTTAATTAATTCTGATCTCGGAATACAGACATCCTGCCAGTCAGTGTCAACAATTTCATTCGACTCGAATAAAGCTTCCAAGTCACCTTCGTCTAAATGCGCTTGATCATTAGACGTACACATTAAATCAGTTGTCAATAAATCCCGATCGACCGACTCTGCACTCTGACCCAGAATCGTCGGCTCCAAACGCGTCGGTTCACTGCACACAGCACTCTCTGTCGCCTTGCGTTCCTCTGCATATTGTTTAGCTTGAGCTCTGGTCGTAATAGCCACATCCACAATATCACCCGAAAGCGCAACGTCATTACCAATCACCACGTGCACACCATTCATAGGAAAAGAACTCAGCGTACAACAGAGAATCTCGCCTTTCACAAATGCACATTCCACGTTCACTTTCACAAGAGGGCGCTCCATAATTTGACCAGAAATACCTCTCAGAAGGCGTGTCTCATTTAACTGCACAAAATCATGTTCATCCAACCATTCAGCCGATACTAAAGATTGAAGACAACCTGAGTCTCTCAGAAAAACACCATCCTTGCGTTCATTCAAATCATTAATGACACACCCATTCACACAGAAAGGAGCATACATTTTATCAACAGTTTCAATAGGCTTCTGAAAACTCTGTTCCTTAACAGGCGCCGACAAAGTTTGTACTAAACCCACGGGTTTCGGACCCCTCCAGTTTTCAATTTCAGGCCCCTCCTTTCGTTGTAATTTCCGACATTGGGACCTTAAATGCCCAGGAATTCTGCAGAACGAGCACGTGACCTGCTCTCCAAACCCCTCGACGTCATCATTTTTACGATTTTGCTGCTTAAAGCCATACGTCCCTCTTTGAGGCGAACGCTTACTCCATTTTGACTCATGGCGTACACCTTCCTTGTACCCTGAACCCTGACGCTCCCACACGTCTTTCTTCTCACTATCGTCACATGAGAAGCGGTTTGTACGCTCAGAAAAACTCCTTTGGAATCCCCCAGCATAATTACTCGGCCCCTGTTTATACAAAACAGCGTATTCATCTGCCATTCGTGCAGCACTCGCTACAGTCTCAGGACTTTTGTCCAAAAGCCAGTGGCGGCGCCAGACACTTTTTGTAGCCAGGGCACAGACAGGGCAGTCATACAAGTAGCCAGGGCAGAGGACGAGTGGCGTGCTCGGTAGTACGCATGCAGTGTTTAATCTAGTGTCCATGCTTTGGAGGGGGGGGGGAGAAAATTCGGGTTTCTAGAGAGGGTGAAAAAGTCCGCTTTGGCCGGACATTTTGAGTGGTCGCCAAACTTTTCTGAAGACTTTTTGTTAGTCATTTGAGCAATGCCGAGAAAGCTACCATTTCGGCTACAAAAAAACTGACCCTTTTTAGTCTTTCGGTCGAAATCTCACGAAAGCATATAATTTTAATTGCAAAAATTAACTGAACCAACACGTCCACCATATAATTATGTATGGACACAAGCTCGGTTTTCTGGGTGTAGGGGAGGAAATTCTTACACAACATTTACCTTTCTGATTTTTCTAGGGAATGGTATTTATTTAAATGTATACAACACGTCGTGATTTTTTCTGGAAGGATTCATTCCTGCGGTAACTTCCACCCAGAGACGTCTAGATTAAACACTGGGTATTACTATAATTTGGCTCCCAGCGAAATCATCCACCCTACACTATTAGGGTTGACTGGTCAGAGGATCAGATGGGCGAGCCATAAAACCGAGCACTTTTTGACATTTGGAAAGCAAATCTTATGAATCTTATAGACTAATCTCAGTGACTTTGCAAATCCTCTTTAGAGTAGCAATTCGAAAGCAAAAAGTTCAGCAATTAAAATAACTGTGTCAGGTATATAAATCTATTGCTTAGGCCTATATAGTGCTTACGAAAATGCCTACGCTTCATTTAAAAACAATAAAAGCGACAGTTAGATCTATGCTGTTAGTTGTATACGGCAATGTGGATAAACAGCCACAGAACATTTCCCTGATAGAACTTTTGCCCTGCCAAAAATTTCCCATGCCAGAATTTTACCTTGCCACTTCCCTGCCAGAATTTTTCCCTGACAGAACTTTTGCCAAAATCTTGCCCTACCAGGACTCTTGCCATGCTAGAATTTTGCCCTGCCAGAACTTTCCCCTGCCAGAAATTTTGCCTAAAAGAACTTTTGCCAAAATTATGTCCTACCAGAATCTTTGTCCTGACATAGCATTTTCCTGCAAAATGTTCCCTGTCAGAATATTTTCGCAATTTTTTCCTGCCCGAACTTTTGCCCTGTCGAAATTTTGTCTTGTCAGAAATTTTTCCCTGCCAGAACTTTTCCCCTGCCAGAATGTCTTCCTGCCAGAACTATTGCCCTGCGAGAGTAATGCCCTGCCAGAACTTTGCCCTGCCAGAATTTTACCCTGCCAGAACTTTTGCCCTGCCAGAACGTTTGCCCTGCCAGACAGCGGACGGTCGTCAGCAGTAAGAAACAATATGCCCGAACAAATTCTGACAGGGCAAACTTTCTGGCAGGGCAAGGACCAGGGCAACGACCAGGGCAAAGGCTTTTTTACCAGGGCATTTGCCCTGCCATGACCTGGCGTAGCGCCGCCACTGCCAAAAGCCACTTGTGTACTTCTAACGGCAACGCTTGTACAAATTGCTCCATCTGTATGACCTCTTTAAATTTAGCCAAATCATCCCACGAATTTGTGCCCTCTACCCAACGTTGGAAAGGTATCTGCAATCTATACGCGTAATTTGCGAAAGTCTCCCGTGGTTCTTTTTTCAACCCCCGAAATTTCTTCCGATAGAACTCCGGTATCCGTTCATAAGCTGTGAGTAATGTGGATTTAACAACCTCATATTTCACACAATCCTCCAAAGACAAAGACGCAAATACATTTGCCGCCTTTCCCGATAGTTGTGGCTGCAAAAGGGACGACCATTTTTCCATCGGAATTTTATGCAAAGCCATTGCCTGTTCGAACGCCGCAAAATAGTGTTCAATATCCGAGGGGTCAAATTTAGGAACAAATTTCATTGCCGCCCCAAAACGAAAATCCTCCTTGTTAATTCTAACGTCCGCAAGTCAATATCGCACTTCTGTTTGTCTACCTCCAAAGACATCTGTTTCTCCTCTATGTCAAATCTCCTTTTCGTCTCCTCAGCCTCAGCTTCCATTTTCATTTTCCTCTCCTCTGCCTCAGCTGCCATTCTCATTCTCTCTGTCGCTGCCTCAGCTTCCATCCTCAATTTCCTCTCCTCAGCCTCAGCTGCCATTCTCATTTTTTCTGTCTCTGCCTCAGCTTCCATCCTCAATTTCCTCTCCTCGGCCTGCATTTTCTTCTCCTCTGCCTCAGCTGCCATTCTCATTCTCTCTTTCTCTACCTCCGCCGCCAGTCTCATTTTCTCTTTCTCTACTTCCCACTCAAATTCTCTGTCCTCCTTAAATTTCAGGCGCTCCAATTCAACGGCCTCTCTCTTCGCTTGTGCCCGAAGTTTCCATTCCTCACTTCCTTGTTTAGGCGACAACGCTTTTCTAGCCAACTTCATTAATTGAGGTTTCGTTAACCCTTTAACGTCCTCACCCAACGTCGCACAATATTTTCTCAATTCGTCCACCGGCAACTCCACTAACTCATCCCATTCCAGAAGAGTAACTTCCTCTGAGGACGCCATACTAGTCTACCTGCGCAGACCACGGAGACCACAAATTCTCCCCAAAATTCCCAATTCTCACGACAGTCCACTTCAAAACTGTCACAAATGCGAACAACGCACAAAATTTCTGCCAACGCACGAAATTCAAATAGCCCAGGCCCCCAAAACGAAATGCGACACCGCAAAATTTCCGACAAATACGGCAAATTTCTCAAAATTCCGGCGAACTACACGGACCAAAAAATATCCGAAATTTCCCAACGGAATTTCACCCACAACATTCACCAAAAATACCCAAAATGAGCAAAAGCACGGAGGGCCCCCATTTGTAAGGTTCACGGCCGTCTACGAGGATGACTATCAAAAGATAAGGTCCCAACTTTTGTAAAATAAGATCGATTTATTCATACAAGCAATATTTACAGCAAATAACAAAGGTTACCGTCTAGTAGAACCAAAGTTGACAAACCAGACGAAGCAGTACGGACGACAGCACAGCAGACAACGGCTAACGAAGCCCAGGAAGACAGATGAACTGCCAGAACACCAACAGGGCGAGACGGCGACGTAGAAGACGGAACACACTCAACGAGAGACATCAAACCCACACGCCTCACACATCACCACAACCGCAGAACAGGGACGTTAGCCACGCAAGCAAAGGCTTATATAGGCAATGCCCAACCCTCAATACACCCACGCATCCCAAGACAGAAAGAGTACGGAAGAGTAGAAGGGCCGTAGACACCTAATGGCTACACCCTTTTTTCCGCAAGCGCTTGAAGCCTATTTTCGTTCATCGTGGTGTGGTGCGCTGGTGCTGTCAGGTCGGGAGCGCCTCTGAGGCGTTTCTCTCTTTAAGTGGCGCTACAAAAATTCTCTAGAAGCATTCTGTTTCTCTGTAATATGATATCGTATTAAAATTATTTTAGTCGCAATTTATGCAACAGTGGATAAAAAGGCGAAAAAGCAGAAGAAGGTCAAATCCGCCGACATCATGCAGACTACAACGAACCCAACGCAAACGGTAAGCAGTTAATATTAATTATGTCATCGCACTAATATGTCGAGTTCTGGTCTTTTAACATTGTCTTGGCATTACTAGGCTATGATAATTTCGAAGCAAATAATAATCTTCGAAACTCTGAATGGATAAACCCTACATCGTTGCAACTAACATTGTACTTATAATTTTGTATCATTTCTCAAGTATCCTATCCTTCCTTACTTTTCTAAAATATTTGAGAAAAAAATGTATAGTAGGCTATATGAATTTGTTACAAAAACCGACATACTTTTCCCATCGCAGCACGGCTTTCAATCGGGTCACTCCCCATATATGTCCCTGTTATCTATGCAAGATAGAATCTCTAATGCAATAGATAATAATGAATTCTCCTTGGGTATTTTTTTCGACTTGGCGAAAGCATTTGACACTGTAAATCATAAAATCTTACTACAAAAATTAGAAACTTATGGTATACGTGGTTTACAACTCAGTTGGTTTGCCAGTTATTTGGATGGACGTCAGCAATGCGTTGAAAATAACGACAAACGCTCCACTTTAAAAAGGATCCCTTATGGTGTCCCACAGGGATCCAATCTAGGACCCCTGTTGTTTCTCCTCTATATCAATGATCTCCCGAACGTCTCCAACCGCTTGTTCTTCATCCTTTTTGCAGATGATACGAACGTTTTTTATTCGCACTCTTGCATACACACGCTATTTCAAATCATAAACGTGGAACTTGAACTCGTTTCCGATTGGTTTAAAGCTAACAGATTGTCATTAAATTTGGAAAAAACTAATTACATCCTGTTTAAATCACATAGGAAAAAAATCCCAGTTGGAGAATTCAAATTACAAATTAACGGCATAACTCTCACTTCTGTAAAATCTACGAAATTTCTAGGAGTCTACGTTGATAGCCATTTAACATGGAATAATCGTATTGCTCATGTCGCTTCAAAAATAGCAAAAAATATTGGAGTAATGGCTCGAACTCCTTACATTTTACCATCTAGTATTAGGATTAAACTATACTATTCTTTAGTACATCCATATCTCTCTTATTATAACATGGTGTGGGCTTCTACTTATGGCACAAGATTGCATAGAGTTAATATTTTACAAAAAAGAGCTGTTCGTCTTATTGTGGGAGCTCCATATGGCTCTCACACTGCCCGCATATTCTTCAATCTTAAAATTTTAAAACTCGACCAGATAGGAACTTTCCAAATAGGAGAATTTATGTACCGGTTTGACCGAAGCCTCCTGCCATCCTTATACAAAAATTATTTTCAGCTCTCATCCCAGGTTCATTCTCATTTTACAAGATACTCTTTCTCGTATTGCCGTACTTATGCTCGCACTAACACTCGCCTTTTTTCCATTAAATCTACTGGTATCACCACTTGGGAAAAAATTCCAAAAGAAATACGATTGTGCCCTAGTGTTTGGGTTTTTAAGAAGAAATTTAGCGCCTTTTTAATAGAAGGTACCTAATAAAGGTAGAGCGCTGTTCGCTCATTCTTTGCATTGCAGTATAGGTCTCTGTTCTGTAGTTAAGCTTTTGTTCTTTTTTCTTTTTCATAAATGTTTATATCTCAACAGCGTTGAGTTTTTCAGTTTACATTTTTGTGTGTGTTTTTGTGTGTGTTTGCTTCTTTCTCCGTCTCTTAGCATAAGTTGCCTGATTCTGTTTTGTCAGTTTTTGTTAATCACAGTGTTGATTTTTTTGCACGATTTTGTCATGGCCACCTCACATCGTCAATTCATTATATTAGTTGGTGTCCCTAGACAGCGGGATTATTTTATCCCTTTAGGGCCCCCTTTTTGTAACCATTGTTCAAGATGTGTAAACCTGTTATACTTCGGTTGCAAATAAAACATTTGATTGATTGATTTGATTGAAGTACAATTTCATAAGACATAGGCCTATGTGTTTCATCTCGCGACCTTTTACGTACCATGAAGATAGTAGGATACAGCCTTGCCCTCTGCAATCGGTTCTGAATGCTGCAGCCAGGTTAAGCGCACGTCTTCCTAAGTTCTCTCAAATCTGTTCATGACATGAAGTCTGAAGTTTTACGCTGGTTCTCTGTAACTCGAAGCTTTCGCTATAAGATCCTCCGTCTGGTGTGCAGGCTTGAGTTGAGTCTTTCCCCATATATCTGTCTGACTTTATGTGCAAACCTTTATCTGGTAGAGGCAACCTCACTTCGTTGAAGTAGACTTATAGCTTAATATTTTCTCGGGGCCTACATGCCCGAAAAACGGAGTCGCCCGTATTTGGGGGAGGAGGCATTTACCCCTCTGGATCCGACCCCTGCGCCTATGGCCTGGGCCTTCACAAGGACTTGATCACGCATTAATCACCGTATATTATGTTGTAGTAATGTGCTAATTTAAAACTCACGCAAACGAATTGTTTTAAAATCGGTTTTGGGGGATGTTTAAAGAATAATGAATCATAATCATGTCTCTCAGTTTTACTTGTAAATGCTACAGGACTGCAGTCGAGGGTATATGCGGGTATACAGCATGTACTCGCCTCACAAAATTAATAGTCGTATATAGTATGCGGGGAATTGACCGGCAGATGAACCTATATAGGCAACCGTTGCGTGTGTTCACCTGATGTTACATGTAGCTTAACTAATTTTATTTAGAACTGGACTATAATTGCACAATGATAAGAACAGATTCGTCATGGGTCGTTGATTGTGAAAGTTCAGGCAACATTCGTTTAAAAGAGGTAACTGAGCGATATCTGAGGCTGAATGTGATGACGGTAACTCCATGCCATGCGCCAGGCTACTCCATATCAGATTTTAAAATGTTAACAACACATCATTACACTCATATAGGCAAAGATATAGCGCAAGAATATAGCGCAAGGATATAGCGCAAGGATATAGCGCAAGGATCGATATAGCGCAAGGATATAGCGCAAAGATATAGCGCAAGGATATAGCGCAAGGATCGATATAGCGCAAGGATATAGCGCAAGGATCGATATAGCGCAAGGATCGATATAGCGCAAGGATATAGCGCAAGGATCGATATAGCGCAAGGATATAGCGCAAGGATCGATATAGCGCAAGGATATAGCGCAAGGATCGATATAGCGCAAGGATATAGCGCAACTTTAGATAGTTGTGGAACTGGACACACGTGTGTCAGTGTTACCAAAGACCTTTAAGTTACATTACCTTTTCACTTTTAAGATTTTCTCGTTCATTTCGAGAATTTATCTAGCGCCTCTTCAAGAAACTTACACTCAATTATCAGAGGCGCTCGTTATCCGTTGTCATTTTATTATTGCAGTATATAGGTGCTGATCAGACTGAGTACCTGGAAATGGGTCGCTTCGGATCGCTCACTGTAGGAGATGTCGTGCATCCTGACAGGCATCCGCCTCCTATGCGTCCACGTCAATATGAACCAGTTGTCTATGCCTCCATCGACCACAACCTTTCGGCTCCGATGCCGAAGCTGAAGAATCCGATGTGAAATTTAGCATCGCTGACCATTTATGGCATTATAACTGGACAAAGTAATGGATTATATATTTTAATGGAATGATGGCGTTAACATTTCTATGGACCATAAAAACTTATACGTCCGCTTAGCACATGCAGTGAAGTCTACTACCCGGGTTATAGGGTCTAGTGGATTTAGAGAAGGGTCTTTATAGAAATTCAAAAGAAGTTAAATGTACGTTTTAAACGTAAGCTGGAGTTTATTGGTTTCAGATAAAATAAATCGATCAGAGTGTTCTCCTAATCCAGTTTGGAGGTTAGACGTCACTGGCTTAGCAGGACTTAAATTCACGCTGTTTAAAAGTTATAGTCTATAGGCCTACTCTATAGTCTACTTGTCAAGTATTCGCCAGTTTTTGTGAAGTCTTTAAAATCGCTCTGTATATAGGCGCAGACAGCTGCACACACTGCCAGGTAAATACAAAGAACAGGTAGCCTATATAATACGCTACCGGTGAACTGATGAGCATATGCACAACATGTCATATGATGCAATAACCTTCGAGAGAAATTCTCGTCTCATTGTAGTCGAAGGTTTAAAAGGAAATAGTCATTAGTCACTGTACGCATAAGTTTATTCGAGACTCTGGAAATGAACTGTGTGCAAACAGTCTTATAGTTAACGAATTATAGTCAATCAAGAAACTATCGACAGATAGTGAGTGCATGCGTTAAAACAGCTGTTGTTACAATTGATCCTAAAATATTATTGATACAAATGAGAACAGATGCAGTTAATTTCGGTGAGTAGGCCTAAGTGTTATTCAACTGAAACGGGCGATCGGGTCGCTGACCCATATGCGCTGGAACAGTCTTTCAGAACCTATCCAGGAAATTAGAAGTCTGTCTACTTAAAAAGCAGTTAAAACTGTAGGCCTACTTGCTTTCGAGCTCTGCATTTGCGCTGACAGTCTACAATGTGTGAGAAGCATCATATAGAAGTAGCCTGCTACAGACAATGCTTTAGAGATGGATCAAATGGACGTAAATATATTATTGTAACAGAATATAGACTTCTATGTTTTAACCGCAGAAAGGTCTACACGGTGATTCAACTGGAAAATACTTGATGACTGACCAGAAATATTTGTTGTTACAATATCAGCTTTTGTGTTTGCCATTTTTAACATTCCTATCGTTTTTATGGTGATTGGTCGTTTAATAAAAAAACTGTACAATGCTAATTAATGGATTTAATTATGCAAATAAATCTCAGTGCGTGCATGGGTCGTGCCATGCCTTGTCCTCACATGGACCGATATAAATTATTCTGAAATCAAGTTATTAGCCTATTACTTTATGATGCCGCGTCTGTACTTGGATTGATTTAATTGCAATGCTATTTGCAATAAATTGTTTCTCGCTATCTATCCTTATTTTAAAGCTCTCATTTAAAACATTGGTTTTTTTTATTAGTTCATCAACGTGGCTTGGGTCGTCCATAAATTATACCGAATATCTTGTCTTCAACCTTCCTCGGTTTTGTAAATCTCATTTTCAGTAGTTTATGCCTAGATACTGAATTACCTCTCTTTAAAGCCACTTGTATTTCATCGGACCAATCAAGTTAGCAGGCAAATTAGGTCTCAGATTTTTTACTTCGCCTCTCAGCAGGTCACATGTAACAAGCTATGCACGTGGAGTAAACTGACGTTAGCCATAGTCCTACTCGATTCCCATAACTATAGGCTTCTTACACGTGTGTAGGTAGACCTATAGGTTTCTTCCAAAGCTAAATCAGTGTATAGGCCTACGCAGCTATTATAACGCGATAAAAGTTGCACAAATTAGAACCTTGGATCAGGCGTCATCAGGAAACCTAAAGTGCGTTTTATGATAAAACGAAAGGCAAAACATTTGAAAACATCTTAAAAGGCGCAGCATTTGAAAACAAGTCCCAACTATAGTCGTATATCCTTATAAATAAATTCTACTGCAAATTATATTATAGCCAATAAGGGTCTACACTAAATTAATTATTCACCTTGGGCAGCAAAAGAGCAATGGGGTGGGATGACTATTGCAGTCTCAGCTGACACACACTTGCGTCAATATTTTAACAGATTAAATTTCTCAAACAAATGAAAAAGAATAAATGCCACATGATCCTCTTCTTTTGCTCTTAACATTCAGACTAAAAGAGTGTAATCTATGGATATAGGTAGAGTTATATACGCTTATGGACATTTCTCCAAACTGTTCAAAGTGCATCTCAAAAGTGCTCGCACCTATATAATAGCCTAAATAGGCTAATGCTGGTAGATAGTTTGAAGAAACGCACAATTTTAAGTCCTATAATAGGACATAAAATTGTGCTTTTCTTGCTATCGCATGCATATTCAGCTGCAGAAACACCTTAGATGCAAAACGTGATATTATGTAACAACAACAAATTTACGTTAATAGGTCTACATTAATTAAGTTCATGTGATCGTAGAACAATCATTCCGAGCTTAAAAATTCCCCATTCACGAAGTACATAGTCAAGAACTGTAGGCCTATACTTTAATCCAGTGGTTCCCAACCTTTTTTGGCTTGCGGCACACTAAGAAAGAACAAAAATTTTCGCGGCACGCTTAATAATAATTACCATTTTTATCTATTTGTCACTAATATTTAAATAATATTCTAATTTCAATGTTCTTATTGCCTAATAATACTCTAGTGAGTCTAGTCAGTCAGCAGATCAAATTGAAACGAGGATCCAGAGACGACAATCATACTCGCATTTCATCGTCGATTCTAAGAAGTCTCTCCCTTTCACACTTGATTTCAGTTAAAGCTGAAAATCTTAATTCACAAAACCACGAATTAAGATGCAAATGGCAGAAGAATTTGACTGCTCTTGAACTGACAGAAGGATATGATTTCTGGAAGGAAAGCCAAACCTCATCCAAACTCTTTTAGAAATATGTTGACTGATAAAATTTGTCATTTCGTAAATCAATGAACTTCATCCTCGGTTGTAAGATTTGTTGTTTCGCCGATTACAAATGGACTGATTGATTAAACAGTAGGCTATAAATTGCAAGCGAAGGGAAGTAATGCTGTAGCTCTACTGCTGGCTGTAGGTCTATCAATGAATTTAGTATTTCAAGCGCAATTTTCTTCTTTGACTGAGATTCATTCATTGGCCATGGGAAAACAATCAAGACTTCATATGGAAATCTTAACCTGCTACATTGTGAGAGATTAAGACCAGCTGGCTTAAGTTTTGATGTTGCAGTGATGATGTTTTCGGATGTTTTGTTTGGAATCATTATTAATTAATAATATATTTGATTTTTTCCCGCGGCACACCTGCAAAAGTCTCGCGGCACACTAGTGTGCCGCGGCACACAGGTTGGGAATCACTGAGTTTAATCGTTTCGTGTCACCCTCACCAAAGGTCAGTTCGGTCTTCAATTCGCCAGATGTCGTTGGTAAAATGAGTAGTAGGACATTGGATAGATGGATCCGATTTGACCAGGGTCTATGACAACAGAGGCCGTTTCCCTGGACAGAAATTTGCTCGGCGTATTACAGCACTTAAGAGCAGTCGTTCTACTATATGAATATGTATAAGTGTGCGATTTATTATTTATTATTTATTATTATTAGGACATTATGGACGTCTGGACAGTAGGCCTATATATAATGGGTTAGTTTAGAACTGACACGCCGCAGAGGGACCACAATCCAAAGTATGAATGGGTCATCGCCAGCCATTACAATCAGGGGCGGATCCAGGAGGGCCAATCCGGCCATGCCCCCCCCATTTAGAAATTTCTTTAATTTTTACCACCTATTTTGCTCGGAAAGTAGACGTGACCCCCATGAGTAGGTCTTTGCCCCCCCCTTCGAAATTTTCTGTATCCGCCCTTGATTTTAATAGTGGAATGTAACTGTTGGCAGCCAATAAAGTTCCACTATTGCAATAACTTCTGATCATCCATTCATACTTTGGATTGTGGTCCTACTGCAGTGTGTCAGCTTGAAATAAAACGAAGATTGTTGAGAGCACTGGCTTTACAAGTGGTCATGACAACACGGTTTTCGTGTCATGAGCAATTATACGTCGGTCATCAATAGTTGTTTCCCGCATCCACGCAGGCTTCAACCGATAGCCTATTAATTATTTATTTGCATCTGGTATCGAAGGTGACAGAATCCTAGGACTAGTGGAGTATACGTATGAGATCGGATGATGAGGGTCTTCTACTCTTCCTCTGCCAGTGCGTTCAGTTTTAATCGCTGTCGGTAGACGTCGTGCTTTATCCCAATGCGTCATTTCCACCCTTTGTATGAATTGCGTGTAATCCTTTTTATCAATTATAATCACTCCAAGGTATGAATTGATAATCACAAGTTATATTACAACAGTGAAATTTTCTTTCAGCCATGGTTCCATAACATTATTTTGGTCTTCTGTCGTTGTGACCTCGTGTTTTATCTATCTTTCAAAAATCCTCACATTGTTTCTTTGTTCAAGATAAGCTCAATTTTGTGGCAGTTTTCTTCTGTTGATCGTGCAAGATTTGAATTATCAACACCCACCAAGTTGTCAGAATGAGCAACGCCTCTTTTTGGAGGCGAAGAGGAAGGGGCATGCCAAATGTATAGTGACCTTGATATTTACTTTCCAGATGTTAGTCGCTGATAAGCAGTTAGTTTGATCAAACATTTCTCGAGGGGGCGTTACCCTGACGAGTCTACTTAGATCTATATCTCTGTATCATCGGTTGTCAGATTTTGTGAGAAAT
Source organism: Lumbricus terrestris (assembly GCA_949752735.1). Lineage (NCBI taxonomy): Eukaryota > Metazoa > Annelida > Clitellata > Crassiclitellata > Lumbricidae > Lumbricus > Lumbricus terrestris. Next base: position 45,434,750 of record OX457038.1, on the reverse strand, counting down.
CGTTCTCCGTTAAAATTATTCCTCTGGGCCCAGTTTTTGGTCAATGCTACGAAATACAGTTTTTTTAAATGCAATATTGTCCTCAGAAGGCCAACCTGAATACCAAAGTTATGTTATACGGAAAGTATAGCTATGATATATTGCATATAGAAACTGTATCAATGCAGGCCTAATTATGTTTCGAGTGATAGCTTATAATAGATATGCGTTAAACTTGGCCGGAGAGTAGCCTAAACGGCAGAGAAGTCTAACGGCTGTGAACTAATAGCCTATCTCTCTTCAATGTTCGACGTGTAATGCTTAGGCCTATAGGCCTACATGCACATTGAAGTGACAAGACTACCGATTAAGGTAATATCCTAGAAAAGTGGATACTAAACACTAGCATGCATGCACGCTGGAAGTATAGGGTATACGCGGCATTCACTTCTTTCCAATAACACTCTTTCGGACGTCTGTACTGCCACCTCTGGTTTACTCTGGTTAACCTCATTGCAATCTCAGGACGCCCTTGTGTATAATGTGTAATCGGGTGACTGAAATACAGAGTTTCAGGAAACTATAGGCCTATGTCACTATGTGATTTTCATAATTCTTTCATAATACGATCTCAGGACGCCCATGTATCATCCTGTCCCCATCCAGGTTCCTTGTTCTTATGATACGGACTCAGGACTCCTTTGTATCACCAAGTCTCAAGATACCCTTGCATGATCCACTGTCCATGTCTCCAGACTTCTTACGCGATCTCAGCCTCAGGACGCCCTTGTAACATAGAGTCTCGAGACGCCCTTGTCTATGATCTGCAGGTCGCAGTGTGATCACGGCAGGAAACGCGACGGCAAACAGACGCGTAATTAATCTAGCGACTCCCGGTTGCAAAGTTTAAGTGGTCCTCTGACAGTTTTATCCGCCACCCATCCTAGTAAATTACCATCGTCTTCAGCGCCGTTCTTCAGGTGAGCCTCCGCTCAGTCGCCGACACCACCGCCACCACCACCACCGCGCTGCTCTGAAGGAGGGCAGCGTTTACCGTGTTTGCGCACCTATCGAGGCCTCGCGGCCTGCAGCAGTGGCGTCGAAGGCGGCGGCGGTGTTGGCGACCGCCTCATATTGTTTACCCGTCTGCCACCAGAGACTGTGTGCTGGTCGCCAGCTCGCCGCTTCTTGCTTCGGAGGAGCAGGTGCTTCCGCTCGGCGGAGTGGTCCGTCTAATTGACTCCGTGGCCTCCTGTTCTTCTTCTTCTTCTCAAATTGCAATTAATGGTTATTAGTAATCTGTCTTCTTTCTGATTCTTTGTTGGCCGTCTTCTGCCCTTGATCCATATCATTTTGTCACAGTCTTAGTCATGTTGTGTCTCGGGCAGCATTTATTTGATCGATTTTCCGGAATGGACTGGGTGTGGTCGAGAGGATTACACTTAGTGTGTCCAGGCTGAACTTGGTTTGACGACTATGAAACAATCAGTCTGTTGAAATGGACTGGTTAAGACAAGATTTCTGTTTCTATAGTGCTCCGTTGTTACCAAGTGGGGGTCGAGTGCGTCTGTCTGCTTCTGTCTCTGTTTCTGTCTGTGTCTGTCTGTCTGTCTGTCTGTCTCTCTTTCTATATCACTCCTCTCTATATATTTTCCTCAATGCATGTTCCTCTACCTCTTGCCTATGTATGTACGTGTCTGTTGAAATGGACTGGTTAGGTGTCTGTCTCTGTCTCCCTCACTCTCTCTCTCTCTCTCTCTCTCTCTCTCTCTCTCTCTCTCTCTCTCTCTCTCTCTCTCTCTCTCTCTCTCTTCTCTCTCCGCCTCCTGTTCACCATTTCCTCCCTACCCCGTAAAGTGCTTCTTCTATAATTATACTTTAGGAGACTGGCGCATTGTGTGAACGGATTATCGCGGAATTATGAGGCAAGTAATTAGGTCAACAGAGCCCACCATGAACACATCCTACATACATACATGTACAGTCGTCGTATCTGGGTCGTCGTCGTTGTATCTAGATACAAATTATGTAGCTGATGATAAATGTGTCTTGCGTTGGTATCCGTTTATACTGAGCTTATTAGGCTGCTTGTTTGCATTCGTCTACTTAATAATTATCATAGGCTCATAAGCCAGAGATCTATTTTTAACCGTGAATAATGCAATCAATTTTGCGCCAATTTTCAAAACTTCCAATGAGATCTTCTTTTCGTCCTGACGCAAATAGCGTTGAAATTTCGTGAACAGTATTAATTGAAAACGTCATTAATGTTAAACCAATTGCATAGAAATTTGTCTTTACAGTTACTGTGTAATTGACTTCGAGGTGAATGGACATTACATTACCTCCGAGTGTGATTCTTGCAATACCGCTGCTCTCAAGAGCTTACGCTACGCAGGCAATTGTGATAGTAGGCCTAATCTTAAATTTCTGAAGACTACTCAGAACCTAAGCGCAGGGCACCAGCTTATTCGCGAGCGCCCCGCCTGTCAACAAAGACCAGAGAGAGAAGGCAAAGAGGCCTACATTGGGCCTACTTGCTAGATACGTTTAGATACATGTAGGTTATGCGAGTAAGCATGCAGGAACAGGAAGATGATGAAGAGGAAGAAAAAGTGAATGGAGAGCAAAATGACCTTGAAACGGAACAAGAGAAAATTAGTAGAACCCGAGTCTGCGAAAAATAGGAGAACAATGAAAGCAGAACTGAAAATGCATTCTGTGTAGGTTGGAATGTTTATTATTACTTTAGGCCTATGTCAACAATAATAGAGCGGATCCTCTCCCTTTTAACTAAATTTCCCGCCATGACTGCACATTTTGCAGCGGGCTACACCTGAGCTTAGCGCTCTGTGTTAGCTAATCAAACGAGAAACATGAAATTCAATTCTTTTCCAGTTGGGCCATGAAACCAAACCCTTGGATTGACAGTCAAGCAGGTTAATCACCTATATGCCCCATGACCTATATAACAAACATTTTGATAGCCTTAGAGTATGTCAGAATTATGTATCCCATGCAAACATCCGTGAAGCTCAAAGCCAATGCGTCATTGCGTAGAATCATCGCGGCCAGTAATATACGCCACGTCGGCTTCTAACCGCAGACCTCATGCTTCAATCAGACTAAACTCGTGCCACTTCGAATCGTCAGCTTGGCAAGAAGCTTGCCGCACAAACCAAACAGCAGTCGCCCTGCAGTGTTACCATGGAGACCGTTAGCAGGATGTTACTGATAACGATCTTCTCGTCGCAAGTCCAGTACCTCAGCAGCCTGCCTCTCCGACACACACGTCAGTTTCAACAGCCTTCCCAGATCCGGTCCGTCTGCGTGTGTACGCTGTGCAGTGTGTACACAGGCGATAAGACTGTGTACATTCTGCTGTGTTTTGTTGACACAAAACGATCACCAACAGAAGTTCCTGCAGCGACGACGACGGCAGCAGTCGTCGCTGACTGGTCGGCTTTGAATATTAATGCAGCCATAAATGAATATTAATGTGTTTCAGTTTTGACGCGAAATACTATTCGTGTGGCTGCCTATCAAACATCGTAGACATTTTCATGATTCACACACACATGCAATCTGACACACATGTGCTTGTTGCGAGTCAGGGTATATAGGCTAATCCACATAATAAACGACAGGAAGGGAATACGTCTGGTGTTGAACATAATTAGGTTTAGGCCCACATGACTATCCAAATGTAGGCTACAGCATGCAAGAGACTTATTAGCTCTAGGAAGTTTGAATTGTTATAGGCCTACGCATTAACGCAGTGCTATTATAATAGTTAGGCTGTATGAAACGTCCCACCATTGAAGTAAGGACTGGCAAACTCGCAGTAGCATTAATGTTTTGGCCTACACCGAACTTTTCTGTTCCTAGAGGAAACTCACAAGAAAAACGCGATTTCAGTCAAAAAAAGTAAGTGAGTCCAGTTTTTATCGAGTTTCGCTAAAATTAACATTATACCGCACCCTGTATAAATAGATAATTTTTTATATTATAATTATGGTTAAAGATCTTCGACACTCGATCTCTTCAACATTACCGTTGTGAATGTGGATTGAATGCAAGCTCTGCATTCGAGGCTTTAACAGAGTTTTGGGCCCCGTTAACGGATAGCTCAAGCAAGAGTCATTAGCGTCAAGAGATCGTTCAAAATTAGGGGAGAAAATGGTCACCATTTCTAAATACATGCATGGTGCCCTACAGCGCGGTTGTAGGCTATAGGGAGTGCGGCAGAATGTATGTTTCGGTGACATATAAAAGCAGGTGCATTTGTTGTCAGCGGAACAACCGAACTAGCGGTAATTATGACGACGTTGGGGAAAATTACAGCGACCTTCAAGAGGAAGTAGAGAAATGGTATGATCTGAAGTTAGTGCAATGGAAGTTCCACTCCCGATTCATTCTGCCCCACAAGATAACGATTCTCTGGCTACATGTGTTTAGCCACCGCCTCCAACCACAAATGGCAGCCGTGGCGATCAAGGAGAGAGATAGTCAGTGAGGCGACTAGACGTCTCATATGACACGTAATGTACTGGGGGGGAAAAGAGACTTATTAATGTTTTGTGTCTCCTGTCCTCCACCTTCAGACATCTGAGTTTTCCAACTGTAATCTATTTTCTTCTTTCTTCTCTTATTAACTAAATCATCCACTCTTAATCATCTATGACTCACATGATCACGTTATGACCCTCAAGAACTTCATCATGATTATCGTATACAATTATCTGACGGGTCTCACCTCATGCACACCCCTCCTCTCAGTCAATTCCTTACAAGCACGGCCAACGACTGCAGTGAAGCATCGGCTCTTCCTCGTAACAGTTGTGAGATTTTGATGTAAATGACTGTGAATAGATGATGGAGACAATTGCAAAGAAATAGCCTATACACAACAGGGCTTTTTTAACGTGCAGTTGTACACAAAATGTGCAGTTCTAAATGTATTTGTGCAGTTGTAGAAGCACTTATGTACAGCCAAAACTAGCAAAAAATGGCTGTTGTTCTCCGATTGGAAGTAATTTACCATGGATGATGGGAAGGAAAAGAAGTGGTTGTGCAGTTCTAAAAATTCCTTAAAAACAGCCCTGATACACAAACAAACAGCATATGCTATATTAGGCTATAGTAACTGCATCACAATAGTCCTATAGTGTTGTCTCTTTCTGATCATCTTCATTATTTCCTTGTAACCAACTCATCTTTAAATACGGCCTGACGCTTCCGACATAATCTTGCCCGCTTTCCATGAAACACCTGTAGGCCTATTGCAACTCCGAGCGAATTAAGGGTCCTATTCGGAATAGATTTAATAATAGTAGGCTAACTGTAGACTCCAAATTTCTAGAGTGCCACTCTTTTAAAACTAAGACTATAGTGTAGAACACCAGCTTGTTCACAAACGCTGCGTAGCGTTAGAAGGGTTGTCAAGAAGCGTCAAGACTTCAAGTGGAATTCCGATTGCAAGAGAGATCGTGGAAAAGAAGGCAAAGCAGCTGAAAAATCGGGTTTCGTTGAGGACAAGAAAGCTTAGGCTATAAGAATTCAAAGGTAGAGACAGTAACACGAAACCATAGTGTCTTGAGTAAAGGCAGTTTTTAATCTAGTCTCCCTGATTTGGGGGAAGGGGAATTCAGGTTTCTGGGGGCTGAAAAAAACAACCGTTTTTGACGCTCAGCCAGACACCGAAAACACCTTTTGACCGGACATTTTTGACTTGTTTACTCTTTCGCCAAAATTTCCTCTTAGAAACATGCGATAGGCTTACGTTATGTAAAAAATCAGATGACTTTTGTAGTATTTTCGTCTAAATACCCGAGAAAAATGCAGTAAATTCTAAATTCTAAACTTTTAAATCTGATTGTAGCCTATACGGTATACCTTGATTTAGGCCTAGTACTTCAATGCTGCGCAGTCGAATTCTTCTTCTAACGGGCAAACTTGACATAAAAATTATATAGCCTAGGCCTACATGTAAATAGGGCTGTCGAATTGTTCTGGAGGGAAGTGAAATATGTTGCATATAGCCTATCATTTTTCTATATAGGTGGAAATTGTGCGTACATATGCGTGTGAACAACACCTCTAGATTTCTTCTGGAGGGAATTCTCATCTCTGGGGAATTTTACTCCCCCCTCCCGGAGGGTCTAGATTAAAACTGAGACAAAAGCCGAATATTGACAAAGTCGTCTCAGGCAACTGAACCGCGGTCAATAATATTATCTCTTTGAAATCATTTTTTACCCCTGAATATCATCATAATTATCATCTCATGTACCCTAATTATCTTAAGCCTATGTACCCTACTTAATAATTATCTTATGTACCCTACTGAAATTATCTTATCATGATAGCCACTGCGCATGTAGCTTACAGCGATCGCAACTAAATGTGGACTAAACACACATTTAGCGTCTGACTTATTCGACCACCTGTTGCATGAACTCCTTATCGGCCTATTATCCCGGCGAGTGTCAATTAGGATTCCTCGTATATTACTGCATGGCAAATGGTGTAACGTTATGTCAGCAGTGCATTCAATTTTTTTAAAAATTCTGCGGCTACATTCTTAAACATCAGAAACCCCAGATGTGTGTATGTATGTAGATCTATGTATGTAGAATATAGGCCTATTATACTTGTATGCATGGGCATACGCACTCATGCATGTCTAGCCTGGAGGTGCATATCTACATATGTACATAGTGCAAAGTCCAGAACAAATTTCGCAACAAACAAAGCTCATCTCGTTCCCGTTCAAGGTTGAACCCAAGGCAGCAACGCCTTCTCTTGTTTACCTCACGTAAAGTGTCGGTCTATTGAAGGAGATTCAAGCGCTGAGTTGGAATCGAAATTAGCATCAAAGTCCAATATGAAGAAGATGTTCACTGAAGAAGGCAAAGCACCCGAGACACTGCAGGGAACCTCCTCCACGTTTGCTTATGGGGGATAGAAGCCCCTGCCCGTTTGATAAAGGCAGTTGGGTTTGTCACCCATGCAGATGAGTCGAAGGTCATTTGAGCTTGTAACAGCTTGTGTCACATGCTGACGTCTTATCAGAATTTGTATCGCAATTAATTAACAATTATCGTGGGCCGATATGTTTGTCTATAGCGATAGTGGTGCGTATGATATCATATGATGATGATGATGGTGACGGCTGATATGAATTTTCACGTCTGTTTGCATATGAGCTGCAGCGCGTGCTGCTATGATGGGGCAATGGTAATTATACCTTCTATAATAGGTAGGTGGATGATAGATAGGCTAATATAATAGGTAGGCGGATGATAGATAATATAATAGGTAGGCGAGTAACAGATAAGCAGTGGATGAAGGAAATGAGTCAACTCCCTCCCCTTTTCTTATCGTCCTCTGAGGGGTGTGTGTGGTTGTGTGAGCACATGTCGGGTGCTGGTATAGACACGGTTAAGTGCCACGTAGCCATGGCAGGAGTTTAGTTGCGAGATCAGATGATGGAGGCTCGTACCCGAGGTGTCCATTATTTCACGGTCTTCTCGACGACTGTGTTTGATTTGGACGGGAATTTTCAGTGGCCACAGGCTGAAATGCTATGACTGGTAACAAATGGTAATATTATACTTACTGATTCTTTAATTAATTAATTAACTAATCAATTATCTGTGCAGCAAACGGTTAAAGGGACACGTATCTTTTTTCTACGGCCGACCACTTTGAGCAGGTTGCCGTTATAATCAACAATGACAGTTTACGCGCTTTATTTTCATAATTACTATAGGGCCAATTTTGCTTGGCCACATTGTAATAAGAAAGGTCTTAATTTAAAAGTCTGTAGTGTTTAGCCAACTAACCAAATGAATTCGCACAAACTTGCTCCTTATAACATTTTGGAGTGGATTTCGAACGTTCTTTGTACTGCATAAAGGAGAGACAAGCCACTCATCGAGAACAGCTTGTTCATCGGTTAAGTTCCTCTGTACTAATGCTCACCATTTGTCAACTGTAGCAATTGCTGTCACTTGAGTAGCACGTATGTTTCTATGATGCTAAAGAACACGTGTACTATAAGGAAACCAGATTAAGTAAAGTGATGTCATAGGTTTTTAAAAGGATGTTTTAGAATTGCAAGCCTCTTCTTGCCCTTCCCCCAGGGGCTTCTATCCCCCCTAAGCAACTGGGCGCAATCCATCTTCTTCCCCCCCCCCCCCCCACTTTTCTGAACCGGCCTTCCTCTATGTATGCAATATAATGTAATCTAGCGCATGCCCTCCTCTAGTGTGGGAATGAAGGTTTGTTTGGAAGGGGACAAACGAGCATCCAGCAGACGATCGCCGAAGCATATGTAGCGCCGAGAAGGGACCTGGTATGGGGAGGGAATGTGCCCCTCCCCATAAGAAATTTTTTGCGATTTCCGCATTGCAATTCCAGCATTTTAAGCTGTCTTCTTAGCAAAATTACTCTGCTATTTCAGTGGAGGAATTGCTGCCAAAAATGGGCAGCCATATATGTTTTGCGCCTCTGATCAGTGTGCGCTCGAGAGGCGTTACATAAATTTTTAGAGCACAATGCAATACAATAAAATACAATGTAGGTCCTACATTGCAAGCCCACGTAATAGGCCTAATGATGTTGCTTTATTAAGTGTTCAAGGGCCAAATTTGACTGTCTGAAATTTGAAAGATAACATTGGAGAGAATTAAGCCATTTAGTTGTGCAAAATAGTATTTGTATTAATATATTTTTTTCAATTTTAATATGATTGTATTATTTATTAAAATAGTAAAAACATAACTATAATCATGTAATAGGAAATTTTTATTATGGTATATTGTAGCTGTTATAGCAGTTCATGTAATTCAAAAATGCAGATAGTAGCCTAACTAAAAGCTCAAAGTGTATAAAGTGTATACATTTTGCCAAAAACTATTAGGCCTACCATTTTGTCCAAATTTATATGGAGGGGAAGTATTTTCTGGGGGGATCTTCCTCCTATATAGTGATGCCTAGATTGAACGCTTCCCTCCATGTCCGACCTTCCCCCCCCAACTGACGTGAATTTTGGCTGTCTTCTGATTCCCCCCCCCTATTTTTCACTGGGCGCAAGCTGCGCCCGCCAGATATAGGGTGAGTGGGGGCAAGTTGACGGCCGGGGCAAGATGATTGTTGCGCTATAAAATTATAGTGCGTGGCAGGAAACCAGTCTAACAAGATCTGGAATAAAGAACAAAACAAGCTCATCCTTTTGGGGAATTGCGACAACGTGCTAAGATGCTTCGATTGCTGTTTTTTTTCTTGAAATTAGCGTTTCCTATCTACCTATTAACACATTTCGTTGTTATAAAATAACGTTTATCTTAATCTCCATGAATGTAAAAAAATTGAGACATAGGTCGTTTTGTTAAGCATTTATTTTGAGTCATTACTGATGTATTTTGTGTTTCCGAATCACCAGCATACAAATCATAGCTCCCGGGTTTTGTTTAGTGCCCCTGTGGGGGCAAGATGGCGGGGGCAAGTTGGCGGAACGCGACCAGTGCCAAACCTGGTGACATGAAGCGTGTTCAGCCTATGAAACACGTGGAACCTTTATTTGCGACTTTTGTTGAGACTTCTAATAATAAAAGACATTGCAATTTTTAGATATTGACATTTTATTCAAGAAATTTATCTATCGTCTTTATCAAGACTGAATTTCTTAACCAACACAAATTTATATAGTTTGAGACTTTTGCTGATAACCAAGAACACTACAGTGTTGTATATCTTGCTAATTTACTTATATAATTTTTCTTACATCTTTATTAATGCTGAAGGTTTTAAAACTAAAACAACCACAATCCTAAGCTTGGGACCACCAACTTCCATCATTGAAAATAGAACAATTGTACGAATAGATTGTCAACCAACTTGCCCCAAGCAGGCAACCAACTTGCCCCAGCACAGGGGCAAGTTGGTTGACTTCTATAAAATTTTAAAGTTCATTTTTATCAAACTTAGAATATTTTGTTATGCCTGATTTTGTGCTATGATGTAGGTGTTATCAATCAATACGTTGTGGAAAAAACCCAACTTTGTTGGCATCAAAGAAGATGATCAGGGGCCAAAAAACCCTTAACCCTGTCAACTTGCCCCCACTTACCCTAGGGATAGAAGCCCCTGCCTTCCCCATCGGACCATCCTCCATGGTGAATTGTTACTTATCGAATGACAATGACACATTTTTACTATTTCTAGCTGAACAGAAGTGCTTTTACAGCTGCACGCATCCATTTAGAATTTCTCATTCTGTCAATAACTGCACGCTAAATACCCTGATGTCATAAGATATTATGGTTGATCTACGGAACTATAAGAAAGCAGGATATGACGTGGTTCCACGCTAGAGCATTGACCCAAGGTAGAGATGCTGAAGGCTTAGAAGATTTTTTACGAAGGGCATTCTTTGTGTTAAATAGAAGGCTGCATAGATACCTCTACATGTCGTTTTGTATGAAACGAATCGACAATGTGGCGAACATTCATTAAAGTAATGCTGTAAATATAAGTAAATATTCTTTTTTATTAACAGATTGATTGATGTGTGATTGATGAACTTAAGCGTATCATCCACGAATATATCACTCGTGTATCCTATGCATAAATTCATAAATTGATGGTTGAACGGCTCATGAATGGATGAAATTAAATGAATGTGAATGGAAGAGGAAACTGGATGCATGTTTAAATGGATAATATAAGAACATGCAGTAGATGCTAGACTGATTTGAAAACACTTCGGCTGTAGGAAGTTAATAGGCCTAGTCAATAACCTTAATGGATACACTAAATTTTGATATCTTTCACATATATGCGTGATAATGCGTCATCATCTGTCGTGTCCCATGCAGTTTCCTGTGGGTTTGAAATTTCTTCAAGGGCCGCATAGCGCAAGATCGGGATCTCGCACGGAACCCAAGCCGGAGGTTGTTTATCTGTGGTCGAGCGAGGGGACACGTGACTCTAGTGGTGAATAGAACTTGAGATGTGTAGCGTCATTTTTGTGATCACTGTCACCTGCACCAGTTATAGTAGACCCACCAGTCTAGCCGACCTATCAGTTTACGAATCTGGCATTCTGTTCGGCATAATATAATTGCCTTTCGATATTTAGGTCCGCATGCTGCTAAATAGATGTCTGGCTTCGAAGCTCGGTCGGTTGGCTTGCCTAATCTTTGCCGCCGCCGCCGATATCTTCTTACTTATCATCGTGTGACGCGACCACTTGTTCGCGATAATTGCTAGGCCACTGTCGAGAGGGTCACGTGACGAACAGAGTCCACGAGGCGCCACCTAGCGCAGGCTCGACTGTCCATTTACTCGTGAGTCGTTGCAGGCATGAGGAGGACACCCGACGAAAGCATGACGTCTTCACCAGTGACGGTTAGTCATCGCGACGACATCGCCTCTGGCCACAGCAGGATCCGCGCGCGCTCTCTTTCTCTGACTCGGCTTATCCGGTGTAGGAAGAAAGTATCAAGAACTACATCGAAACTACGCTGACCAACGTAAGATGTGCGTATCGTTTCGCTATAGTAATATCCATTCGAATGATTTTTATAGCGCTATTATCAGAATGCACAAGACATCGACTCCAATTATATTGGGAGCTTCAAGTGAGACTGTATTTCATTTTCGTTTTCACTTTTCATTTTAGTTTAATAATATTGCTCCCAGAATTAGAGGCATAAGACAAAACTGTGAACCGAAAGGAAACTCAAACAATTAACCTATTAGTAGGCCTATACTTAACGTCCCCCAAAATGAGACACTTCAAAAACTTGCTCCGAAAGAATAAAAAGCTAGAATTTTGCAGAATTTGTGTTGGATATAGTCGATGCTCATCGTTTTCAACAAAGTGTTTGCATTTTGAGATGATTTTGAAAAATCTGGCACTGATGGGTTAATTCACATAATCTATAGTATATGCGAGCTAATTTTAGCAAGTAGGGTCAGAAGACAAGCGTATTTAAGGGTGACCTATCAGGGACAAATCTCGCTGAGAGGGGAAGGGAATCGAGAAGTGAATTTTAGTTACCGGATGATGCAAGGTTATGTTCCACGCGGATGTTGTGAAAGATGAGCAGGACGGACGAATCCTTTCGAACTTTCGAATGATATATAGGCAGGGTTTAAAGTGGGTGGGAACGCGTGGGTAAACGGCTTTCCCACTGCTCTCGAAATTCTTAGCTTGCGTTCCCACTGCTCACCTGCATAGAGCGCTGGAAATACATGCAATCCAATCAAACTCTTCTTTGGCGTTCCCACTGCTCACACATTCGGCGTTCCCACTTCTCACCCAGACCACTTCAACCACTGCGAATAGGATAATCAGAGGACAATAGATAAAGGCGGATTGAGATCCGGTAGAGATAATATAATTATAATTGCTGAGAAGGAAGTAATAGTCGGAAGTAGTGACCCGCTAAAGACACAAGAACGGAAAAGCTTGCTGTGGTTTAACGACGCAATGCCATAATCATAGTTGACTATAGCGTCGCCCTCCTCCTTTATCCAGGCTTGGGACTGGCACTGTCAGAGTGCAAACCGTGGTGGAGTTCAGTCAGAACGGAGTACGATGCACGGTATATAGACCTATCCAAGATTATGCTTATGTTTCGGTATATATTACTGTGACAATATTTATATCGCTTGAGACGCTGCGTACAACCACAGCTAATCGAAGGTGATCGAGGTAATACCCGACATAATTATAGATCAGTAGCCTATATACGGACTGATCTGTGAGTATATATTTATAGATGCATGGACGGTCAAGCCTACTATTGCTGCGCCTAATATATACCTCAGAATAAAATACCAGTTACTCATTGTAAGACCGTTCTCTTTAACCCTATAGCTGGGATGGGAGCGCCTCTGAGTATAATATATAGGTTTCTCTGAGGGGCGCTATATAAATGTTTGGAATGAATGAATGAGACGCAGTATAGACGACGCTCTTTAACCGAAGCCACTCTTCGGGCTCAACCTTTAGGCTAATGCCGATTTGAGTAATTTAAAACGTTGCAAGAGTTCATCGTAATACTCTGCTGAAGAGTAAGATAAATTAATAAGATTTTTATTCGTATATAAGCGATGCAGCAAGTGCACTGCAGTGTCTGAGGATCATGATAACAAATTATACTATAAGCACAATTCCCACTGTTGATGACGAATTGCTTTCTGACGAAAGGACACAATTCTAAAGCAGAAGTGGATGTAGGCCTACATTTCTGTTTCAGACGAACTGGTAATAAGACACTATAGAGTTCCACGCATAGGCTATTATAGGCCTATTCAACTCACCGCTAACCGCACACCTTTCAGACGCTTTCTGCAGATTGCATTCATTAGACAAACTCTGTCAATTGTTATCAAACACGTGGCCTATTTTGGAACTTCTTTTGCTGGGTGTTCCATTCTATAGCATTACGAAAACTGTCTATGACGTCAGCCTGATCACAGTAGTATCTGACACGGCCAGACATTTGATTCGAAAGCGATTTAGACGCTTCAGTTAAGTTGTGCTATAATGTTTATATGGGCTGAAGTTTGGTGCATTCAATCTGAAACGTACCTGACGAACGGAAATCTTAACTTCATGTTTCTATCTAGATGCACCTTTCTTTCTCACTTCCTGTGCGCCATACATGTGCATGGCCCTTTCTGCCCTTTGGATGTCTCTCTATGCCTTGCTCTGTCTCTCCCCCTCTCACAGGCCAAGCATGCGTGTATCTATTGTTCTCTTGGCACTTATCTCTGTCCGTATGTCTATGTCTGTCTCTGGCTGTCTCTGTGCTAAGAATCTTTCTCCTCACATAATTAATTATGCATGTAGGCCTACTATACGTGTCTTTCTGTCTGAGTATGCCTATGAGTATTGCTCTCTCTCTCTCTCTCTCTCTCTCTCTCTCTCTCTCTCTCTCTCTCTCTCTCTCTCTCTCTCTCTCTCTGTATATATATATATATATATTATATATATATATGCATTATGCGTTATATAGGGCCTATACTATAAGTTCTTGTAAAATATAGCCTACACCGCAATATAGTTTGTCTATATCTGTCTGTCAGCCAGACACCAAACGTATTTGAAATAGAGATGGGATGAATCTTGTCCACTCAATCAGTCATCCCTCATATTCTGTGTGCCCCTTTGTCCTATTCTGTGCTTCCGTATGACACACTCTCGATCTCTTCCCTTTCCTATAGTCGCACGCTCTGGGAAAAACGCAGCTCAAAGACATTCTATAATTATAATCGCCATGATTCACTGGACTTTTACCTAGATGCAGCAGAGCGTTACTGCCTACTATGGGGTTTGAATCGGCTCCGTATAATGATTAATCGTTCCGTGTAAATCTAGCGCTACGTAACCGAGGCCTAGTTTCAGCGTCATCCAATATGGCGGGAAATGCGAAATCTTCGCCGCGTTATTTCAGAAACAAAGATCCGTCTTTCAAGTGAGGTTGTTGGGGGGCGTGTTCCCGTTGCGTTGTTGGACCAACAAGAGGCTGCGGCCCACCGTCTGAATTACTCGAGTACGGTAATTTACTCTCTCTCTCAAGGCGACCTTTCAAACTGATAACGTGGCGGATCCGACTCGAGTAGGCACGACGATTGGCCGGTCGTAAAAGGCCAGACGCGTAAGCGAGAGAGAGAGAGGGAGAGAAAGAGAGATAAGCGTCTATACTTAAGTTGCAGGTAGGTACAGGTAGGTACAAGGTACGCTCACTTCATCGATGTGCAGATCCACGTGCGATATGATGATGATCATGATGTATGAAAGGCACAGGTGAAAGGCGTCCAATCGTATGTATGGTCTCATATGCAGGTAGAAGTTTCCGTCTCGAAGTTGAAACGTGTCCGGTTTAGCATATGCTGGCTCACCGACTGTTTGTCGCTGACAATGTACAAGGTGTACGGACTATGAAAGTCTATCAGGAGCTGTTTCCTTTAGCGTTGTTTGACAAGACACTCTTTTGTTTTGATTGCTTGAGCGTCGTGTATAGTTTGATTTCTAATGCGGAGATTATCATGTTCTTACGATTTTTCTGAGTTGACTTTCTGGCTGCAGGATAACGGTTAAATTAAGACACGAATTTCTTTGTAGTGAATCTGCTGAGTCATTGTAAGCATTTCTTTTCTCAAGGTCTGATTCCGGACGAGAGTACAACATGACTTGACAATTTCTCAGCCGCGTCTATTTATAGACCATTTGCACTCGAACTTTATTTTGAAGTTAAGTTTCGCACTTGCATCAGATGCATGTATGACTTAAATAAATGTATACGTGGATGAGATTGACTAGTTGTGAATGAATAGGCTACAACTGGAATGTAGCTAACGGCAGTGGTGAATAAACAATAGAGTTTTGAGATGGGAAGCTTCGCTTATGTCGTCTGCGACAATCGTAATAAGATATTCTTTTAAAAAACGTGAAGAGAAACTCAATCCAATCTGGGTTTAATTTCTTAATTTAGGTTGTGCCGATGAGAAGATAACATAATTATTATCGTAAAATGGATCTTTGGGGATTCCAGCATTTAGGGCTAAGAAGATTATAGGCCTAATGCTGAATGATTACACCAAGAAACAATGATGACGACTATAACGACAATGATGATAAAAATGATATCGATGATGACGATGATTACGATGATTACGATGTCTAGAGCAATCCATGGATGAAATCTAGATATCTTCTCTTTTCGTTCATTTCAGAGTCGTTTTCATTCATGAACTTTCACGTGTACAAATAATCGACGAACAGCAGCAGCCATTTCCCACGTGACCTTCAAGCGGTCACTTGCAAAGAGAGGTTGTCACATTCTGCGTGTGTCAGTCTGTTGCAACGGTTGCAACGGTTGCTCGTGCGGTTGGTTGTCAGTAACTGTGAGTATTACATCAGGTACTTCATGATATTTGATATCGCAGTGCCTTATGTGATAATCACAAAGACATGACACAGTAAATCAACATATATCCGGTTCATCTTCCTCTTCTTCTTCCAAGCGACAGACTTCATTGAGGATTCGTCAAATTGGCGTCTTGATCCTTTGCGAATTCAATCCGTTACGATGATATAGATCACTTAAAGGATGACTCGACAGATACTCTAGATAGAAACTATTAAGGTATATTAATTAGCTGTAGAGAGGCAGAGATATAGGCCTACTAGGCTATATAACAGGGAAACTTGAGCACAAGTCAACGTTAATTATTGGTTCATAGTTAGGCCTAAGCTTATATCAAATTTTTTATCAATTTCATATGAAAAATTCCGGGAATTTGCTTACTTGGGCTTTTCTCTAAAATTATCTTTTGATTTATAGGCCTACCTAGCATAAATAAATTAAATATGCGTTGCACGATTCGCTGATAATAACTTTTAATTTCAATTTCAATTTTAATTTCAAGTGCTGACAAGATCTTTGATTGTAGTAGGCTATAATGACAATGCAAGACGCATTTGCGCACTAGCGTAAATTTGACTGCTTTGCTTAACTACATTTCTGTTACATTGTGTCAGACAATCAGAGGTGTCAAATTTAAAATAAATTGACAAAATTTGAGAACAAAAAGTTCCGATTTGTCATTTTCCACTATACGTCTGAATCGAAATCGAGTTGCTGTGCTAACAACAAATTATTCAATACTAAAGTCTCAGTGCGCTATAGGATAGAGGTTTTTTATAGTGAAGATCAGAATTAAGACTGCGGAAATGTATCATTTAGGACTGCGCTTGGCATACTTTTATGAAAGCGGACTCATTGAAACCCATTCCAGTTGTTTACTGTATTTTTATTCTGACTCCTTTGCCACCATGGACCGACACTTACTGAAAAAATAATAATATTGCCAATGACCCGCCATTAAAAAGCGCTGACGATTTACATGGTTTTGAGTAAACTTCAGTGCAGACTTTAGCTTAACAAATGTATCTATTAAATGAAAAAAGGCCATAGATTCTCTCTGCTTGTGCTCTACCATATAATAATTACCTTACGGTCTCTATCTTTTTCTCTCCTTTCCTTATTCAGTCTCACAATCTACTCCTCTGCTTTTGTCTGCACGCGCCTCTTTCTATCTCGTCATAGTGATAGAAATTCTCTGCTTTCTTTATTTTGCCGTAATAAATAAATATATTACAAGTAAACTTTGTGAGTCATTGTGTAATTCTATACTACCGTGTCAAACGAAATCCATAATAAATGACCAATGATCGTTCAACATTACGCTATTTATAGACTTCATTAAGATAAGCGCAGTTGGTCCACTCCAGGATGTTGCAAATGTTCGGCTAAATGAGCGAGTAGAATGCAGATTGGTTATATCAATATATCATTGAAATGAGTTTGTTAATACAATATGCCTCAGAATAATAATTATTCATAATAATAATAATAATAGTAATAACAAAAACAATGCAATTTGTATGGCACTTTAACAAAACAAGGACACCTCACATACAATATGATACAAACCTGCAACAACAGTAGAACAAAATTTCTACAGCTTGTAAGCCAGAGGCGTAACGACCGCCCTCCGTACCCTCCGACCGGAGGGGACCCCGGACGGAAGAGGGCCCCCAAAGTGGCAAAAAAGTTAAGGTATATCTAGGTACATGTAAGTGACATTTATTGACGCTATTGCACATGCCATGCCAGTTTTAGTGTTAAAACCGTGAAGTAAACACGGAATAGGACCTACATGTACACTGCAGGTCTAATAGGTCTATACAATACCAACCCTGTATATTGTATGGAATAAATACCGCATTCCAGTTTCTGTATTGTAAGGGACCCCGCCATCTCGGACATAATGTTTGGAGGGGGCACGCTCTTTGTTGCTACGGCCCTGTTGTAAACAGTAAAGTTGTCTTGGTGTTTAAGTCTGCATCCAAAAATTGGCAGAGTCTGTTTGTTAATTCAAATAAATAAAATAGCTAACGTGTGCAGACTGCAGGTTTTATTTTTCAATAACAAAACTGTGTGGTGATGATATTGCGCCAATATCATGTTTCATCAGTTCTGATTTCTTGAACAAACGATCAAATACAAATGAATAAAATGGTGATGAACGATTAATGTAACGACCACCCTCTTGAGTTGCGCCTGCCTCTATAGGCTACGTCTGACACATTGCATACAGGGCTTAAAGTGTGGCTGGACGGTCATGGACGGCGTCCATGCACTTATTTTAAAATCTGAACGCCGTCCAGTCACTTATTGGCCAGCAATGACTGGAAAGGTAAGGGGCGTCCAGGCACTTCTTTTGGAAAGATAAGGGGCGTCCAGGCACTTATTTCCCCACACTTTTAGCACTGATTGCATAAGCACTTAAAACTGGAGTTGTGTGGTCGTGCGGGAGTCTGAAGCAACTCTGAGCAGTTTTCTTGAAAAGATGTCATATAAATACTCGAATGAACGAATGAAAAGGAATTGAATATTGATGCGCTCTGATCTGGTTTTCAGACAGTTTGCGCTGATGAAATATTACCTAAAGTTATTCTAGTGAAATGATCCGCATCACGTGACTTTTTGTATACTGTTGCAATGCCAAGATCAAGCCCAACTAACTCAGATTAAGCTTTTGCTCAAAGTTTTGCCAACTTGCAGCAGATTCTGCGCATAGCTTACAATTCGAGGCCATGACGAGTTAAACACTGTGCCATTCACTCGCCAAAGACAGTCAAGAAAAGACAAAAGCAACATAATGTTCACACACAGAATAGAAACAACTCCATGCAGCGTATAGTCTCTCTGTGTAAAAGTCTATTTTCTAACAAACAAACTACAACGGTCCTGATATCAGGAAAAACGTTATTCGTATTCTTAAATTATCAATAGACTGCAGAGAGGTCTGCATACATATTCCGACATGCAGGATGAATTCAATGACTTCAAAATTCCCTCTGCTGATCCCACGACCTTGCACATTTATCCGGAGGTTTGGTTCTTATCTTTGCTCCTTTTCCCACAGTGACCGACGCCTACCTCAGTTTCCTGTTCATACACGAAAGCAGTCAAGATCCTTCAACCGGAAGTGCACTCGATCTCACAGGAAGTGCACTCAATCTCACAGGAAGTGCACTGAATCCCACAGGAAGTGCACTCAATTTCACAGGAAGTGCATTGAATCCACAGGAAGTGCACTCAATCTCACCGTAAGTGCACTCGATCTCACAGGAAATGCACTCAATCTCACAGGAAGTGCACTCAATCTCACAGGAAGTGCACTCGATCTCACAGGAAGTGCACTGAATCCCACAGGAAGTGCACTCGATCTCACAGGAAGTGCACTGAATCCCACAGGAAGTGCACTCAATTTCACAGGAAGTGCATTGAATCCACAGGAAGTGCACTCAATCTCACCGTAAGTGCACTCGATCTCACAGGAAATGCACTCAATCTCACAGGAAGTGCACTCAATCTCACAGGAAGTGCACTCGATCTCACAGGAAGTGCACTGAATCCCACAGGAAGTGCACTCGATCTCACAGGAAGTGCACTGAATCCCACAGGAAGTGCACTCAATTTCACAGGAAGTGCACTGAATCCCACAGGAAGTGCACTCAATTTCACCGGAAGTGCATTGAATCCACAGGAAGTGCACTCAATCTCACCGTAAGTGCACTCGATCTCACAGGAAGTGCACTCAATCTCACAGGAAGTGCACTCAATCTCACAGGAAGTGCACTCGATCTCACAGGAAGTGCACTGAATCCCACAGGAAGTGCACTCGATCTCACAGGAAGTGCACTGAATCCCACAGGAAGTGCACTTAATCTCACCGGAAGTGCACTCGATCTCACGGTAAGTGTACTCGATCTCACCGGAAGTCACATTCGTCGAAACCCGGAAATTTTCAGCGACATTGCTCGGTCGATGAGTCGCAGCAGATCGTCACGTGACCGGATGGGCCTATGCGTGTCGACACGCCCCTTCCGCTTTCCGGTCTCTGTTGGGGCGGAGTTTCGGTCAGCCAATCGCTGGTCAGTAGGCGCTTGAATCCCGAGAACTCCATCTTTACCGCATTTGTCAGAAGAATCTTAAACAAAAGAAAATAATTATGAAATTCAGTCTCCGGTAAATAATGTTTGACTGCAGTGTGTCGATTCAATTTAGGTGAAACCTCAAATCTCTCAATCTATTGATTATTTAAGATGTGTTCGAAATTGTCAGATTCACCTAAACACCCATGGATGGACAACAGAGGTCATCGTCGTCCATATTGCTGACCTCTAAATTCAATGCTTCGGTTTGTGATACGATAACTTTCTGTATGAACATCTACGGGTATTACTATTATTATTATTATTATTATTATTATTATTATTATTATTATTATTATTATTATTATTATTATTATTATTATTATTACTATTACTATTACTATTACTATTACTATTATTATTATCAACATCTAGACTTTTCACGACCGATGAGCACTTTCATCTCAATAGAATTGCATAACATACAATTTAAAGATTATTTTTAAAGATGTTTTCGAAAGTAAATAGCTCGGTCACTAATAAACAGCATTTGGTAAAGTCGGCCTAACGAACAAACAGCATGACGATACTGTGCCGAAAAGTCTCTGCCCAACAAGGAGACTTTAGGCTTAATTAACCGACGAAGACAGTAATTCTTTTCTACGCTGCACAAGATAAGAGTTCAGTACAGTGGCGTCCCAGACGAATGCGCCAGGCACCAAGAGAATGTGAACTCGCTGCAATAATTTAACCACGTTTTTAAAGGATGAACACTGTTTTAGTCTAGTCGTTTTAAATGCAAAAATTGTTTAACATGAGCTGAAGATTAATAAATACAGAGAAAAAATCCGATGGTTATATGATTTTCGCGATAAAATTGGTCCAGCTAAATAAATTGCTCATTCATAGCACCTAGACCCAGCTGTCACCCAGGCCTATCTTTTTTGTCTAGGCCTATTGATTTCGACTTTCTGTTCTTCATAGCCTATCCTTTGTGGCCATTTACCTTAGCAGGTACTAAGCAATCGTATCTTTCTATAATAAATGCTCCAAATTATTGAATCACATTATTAAAACCTAATAATATTTTCTTTATTGAAACAATCCGGTTGACAGAACGCAAACGGTTACAGCGTAGGCCTACAATTATGCAGTTGAAACAATTCACAGGAATACAGATCACAGAATGCATAATATCTTGACTACAGACTAACAGAACAGACAGCCTGTAATAATTGGCGCTAATAGCAGACTACAAAACACGTCTATCCTACTGGGCTTCGGGATTCGATCTCAGTTGCTCTCGCTCTCCATGCCAGTCATGCCAGTGTGTTATCCAATGCGACTCGAATAGATTAATAGATGAGTGAATGAATGCATGGATGGAAAAAGACTGAATCAATGAATGAAGAAATGAGCGGTCAATAAGCGATAAAACAATGGATTGATCGAACAATGAATTGATCGAACAATGAAATGATTGAACAATGATTATTGGCTGAACAATGAACTGATAGAACAATGATTATTAGTTGAACAATGAATTGATGGAACAATGATTATTGGTTGAACAATGAATTGACTGAACAATGAATTGATTGAACAATGAATTGACTAAACAATGAATTGATTGAACAATGAATTGATTGAACAATGAATTGATTGAACCAGTTCAAACAATTCACAAGACCGTTAATCACAGATGACAATGAATTGATAAAACAATCGATTGAACAATAAATAATAATAATTATTCCCGACCTGTGTCACTATCTTTTGCGTCGACGACTCCATCATCGATGGTGATAACATTCAGCAGTTCATTGGAGCACGTTCTACGGTACTTGTCACTTTCCATTCCTTTCCTACCGTTACCACTACCTGGTCCTCCTCCTCCCCTGCCACCCACTCCATCTCCAGCTATTCTTCTATACGGAGGTTGCTTTCCGGAGGTCGTTCGCCTTCCAGAGGTCAGACTCCACGCCGTGCTGCATCGGGTGGGGTGTCTGCTGGTGAAGCAGGTCGACGTATCGTCTTCGTATGGGGTACCGTACCCCACTGCAGGAGGGTTTTCACAGCCCAACAGCGGGTCCGTAGCAACAGCCGTGTTGGGTCTCTGATTTTGGGAGATGAGTCCTGAACTGTATCCGATCGAGTAGCTGACCGTCAGCGCATCAGCAGCCGGTGACTCCGTTTCAACGCCGCTCTCCACCGATTCCACCTCGGTTTTCGACAGACTTCCGCGGTCGAAGCATCGAGCGGAATCCTCGAGGTCCTTGACCTTCAAGAATCTCAGTCTGACGCGGTCAAGGTCGAGGAAATCAGAGCTATTATTGTAGTTCGTCGTTGTTTTCGATCTGCGCGTCCGAATCTGACCCTGGATCCGACCCTCAAGACCTTTTTGATTGCTTTTCCAATGGTCTGCTTTTGTTTTCAGACGATCAGCATTCGTCTTGAACGTAGTGGCGTTCCATTTGGAGACGAGAGGTTTTTCTTTGACTTGTGTCATGGGTTCGACGCCTACTATGTTCAGATTTCGACCAATGTTCTCCAGCACTGCCCTTGTAGACGGAATCATCTTCAGCCGAGGTCTTTAAATGGTAAAATGTGCAGAAATTTCTAACCTGTTTTACATCAATTAATTTAAAAAAACGTCAACTGCAGCTAAATTTAATATCAAGTTTATCCGACATCTGTTATTGATTATTTAAATTTAGTGAATTTTTAGCTTGCTTTAGATGCATTGACTTCTGCCTATATATCTTTCGAGAGTAGGCTAACCTATCGCTTGCCTCACCCGATATTATCCAACCTGGACGATTGCATCTTTTATAGATGCGGTTAAACTGAACTCGGCTCATGCAGGTAACGCTTCGCATGGAAATATAGATGGGAAACGATCGACTGTCCAGTGGAGGTCCGCAGTGACGATGGAGAATAGGAATGTATGTATGTATGTGCACTTGTTATAGCGCCCCTTCAAGCTCTCTCTACTCAGAGGCGCTCCCGAATGCAGAGCGGACACTGCATCGGAGTTTCACGCCGAAGCGCTGAGCAATTGTGAGTGAAGGACTTGCCCAAGGTCCTTACGCGGCGAGGTGGATTCGAACCCCGAACCTTCCGGCTTCAAGGCAATGACGCCACCACTACACCACCGCGCCTCACTGTATGTATGTAGGATGACCACCTGCAGACTTCGGCAGGTGAACCCAAAATTAATCAACTTACCTGGGCCGAGTTCAGTTTAGCCCCACCTGTCATATATGGCCGGACTGTGAGCCACAGACGCAAAGGAGGAGGGAAGGGGAAAGAGGGTGGATGGAATACATAGTAAGAACTGTAATGGTTATCTGAAACGCATCTGTTAGCTTAGAAACTTGTTTGAAACGTAGTTTCGAAGTTGAAGAGATCTTTCACTCGAGATGCAGCAACGACCACGACAATTCTTTTTAAGCATCCAGAATTGCATTTGCCTTGGCCTTTAAATGTTAGAGAGAGGAATGGGCACCAGGTGGCTTGGTCCTGACAGTGCTTAAGGTGTGGAAAAATAAGTGCCTGGACGCCCCTTATCTTTCCAAAAGAAGTGCCTGGACGCCTCTTACCTTTCCAGTCATTACTGGCCAATAAGTGGCTGGATGGCGTTCAGATTTTAAAATAAGTGCATGGACGCCGTCCATGACCGTCCAGCCACACTTTAAGCCCTTGGCTTGGTGCACCTTAATCAGTCACGTGATACGTCGTATAAATGACAGTGGCATATGAAAGTACTTACCGGTAGACTTTGGGTCCACTGTAGTGTGATAATATCAACAGCGCCAATGTGCTATTTCGATCAACTGTGGATATGTCATTAGTCTGCATGTAAACCTATACAGTACTATACATGGCTCAACTATTCAAGTGTTTATTCTCTCAAACAACGTGAACCATGCACCAATCACTCGACTGCATACAGCATATTCTTTTTTAAACAATCTCTGAGTGCGATAGAACAATACCTACATATCATGATATGTATTAGGCCTACATTCAAATACGGCGTGCATTCAAATGAAATTCTCATCATCCAATCATTTAAGATAGCAATAACTTCTAGCTGAGAAGAAATTCCATTTTCTTGTATCTTTCGAATAGCCCATCTTCTACCTATGTAGGCTACAGTTTTAGAACGACGCTATGAAGATCACAAGATTATTATAGCACATAATTAATCCTATAAAAATTATGAACTATTTTACAATCTTAAAATCTGATGAAGCAACATTAAAAAAACTAGTTCTTCAGCTCTTACACTGTACACCCTATAAACAAATATATGCCTAACCCATCAAAACGTGACTCAAGGTTTGTTTAAAACTCCATTGAAATTCGCTTTAAGAAAAAATAAAAATAAAATAAAAGTCAATATCGAGGCATCGCGATTCGTTTCAACTGAACGCCTTCGCAAGCGATACGATGACTCGTGAGCTCGGTAAGACGACGGCTGTATGCTTGGCGCTGCCATAGATCAAAGCAATTCCGATGTCATTATAAATTAATTAGGGCCCATACTTAGCTGAGAACCTGGCATGCCACAACCACATTCGTTGATTTCAGCCTGTATTATTAATTTTATTCTTCGCTGTTTCTCTATTCTCCCTTTCTTCCGTCTTAATTCTTAGAATTATTTCTTCCTTCTCCAGTTATTATTTTCTTACATTCATCCTTCCTTGCTTTTCCTTCCTTGTCTTCTTTTTTCCCTTCTTTTTATTTTCATTGTCTTTCTGAATCCCTGCCATTCACTCTTGCATCTTTCTTTCCTTTTTTATTTTTCTTCCTCGTGTTCGGCTAATTCCTGTTTCATTATTCCCTACTTTCCTCTTTTCTTTTTGATTCAATTCTCTCCTTCTTCCATCTTTTCTCCGTATGATTTTGCATTCCTATTAGTTCCAGTGCGGACCCTGCACAACAGTCTTGGTAGATTTGATTGTATAAATCAATGCAGGCAGAATGATCTTCCACCACAATGACATAGATTTAGGCGTAAGCCTATGCATGTAGAGCAATTTAAACTACTTACGTAAATCTATCTAGCCTTGCGCCTCGCCTGACTTCACTTGCCACAATGTCATATACTAACTGACTTATTTACTCTCTTCACTTATGCAGCCGATTACACGCACAACCCCCCCCCCCCCCCCGTTTCGAAGAGACCCTACGCCATCGCTGCTGTGTTTCTCTGCTACATATAATAGGCCTAAGTTATTCTACGTCCTTTCATTTTACCTTACGATACCCACCGAAGTAGAATGAAGAAGTATATAATAGGTAGGTTGCTTTATCCTATGGATCTTCAGCTGTGTTGTTTCCTGCTTCTGCTGCTGACGTCTACTCCTCCACTCCACCTGACTTCCGATGCCAAATCAGCCGATAGTAGGCCTACTGTACATCTTATCGATAATTCATTTCATTGGAGAAAGCTCGATCAGACGCACGCCGCACGCATTGCCGCGCGACTTCACGGCCATGGTAACGGTTGTCATGACAGCCGGAAGCATTTACTAACATTAGAGGCGGCATAAATTTAAATACTTGAACCTCAAGTATGAGTCGTGTTGTCTGTTATGTGAGAACATTTTCGAAAGGGATAAATACACAGAACGAATAATATTAGTATAATTATTTAATTATATTATATTAATTATATTTTTAATATTTGACTGATCGATTTTACTGACTTATTGACGTTGATTGATCTTTTAGATGTATGCAACGAATGAATGGGTTGTCAATCAATAAATCAATCAATAAATCCACAAATCGATTGTTCGTTCGGCGGTTCCGTCCTTTCAAAGATCAATCAATAAGTCAGTAAAATCGATCAGTGAAATATTCAATTCCAACAAGACCCAGTTACATACAGTCATAGAGAATCAGAAAAACATGTAAGTTAAGTCAGCAAGTCTTTCAAGTGTCAACTGTTCAATCTACCAGACCATCTATGATGAAACCTCAGTTAAAGTTATGACATCTGCTGACTCATCTGTTGTGTATTTATATATCAAGAAAATTAATGCGCCTTAGAAATCTTCATATGACGATAAAGTTTCAATTCCATTGCCTCCGAATGTTCTTCTTTGTCCAACCACATAGACTCAAGGAAAAGATATTTAGGATGATTAAAATAATAATTATTACAACGATTCACTGAAGCTGCAGGGTATAGGAGTTCCAACCATAATTATTATACCGTTTTTCATTTGTTCAAGTGTAATCTATGCATATTAAGTAAACGCATAATCCATAATAATTTTAATCTATGCATACTAATTAAACGCACAATCCACATTATAATTTTAATCTATGCATTTTAGGTAAATGAATAATCCATAATAATTTTAATCTATACATACTAATTAAACGCACAATCCACATTATAATTTTAATCTATGCATTTTAGGTAAATGAATAATCCATTATAATTTTAATCTATGCATATTAATTAAACGCATATTCCATTATAATTTTGTTCCATCGTCATCTGCATCGTCGATGGAAGAATCGTTATCGTAGACCGGATTGTCCTTTCCATCCAGGTCCCTATGTTTCAGACCATTCTCCTTCTCCTCGTACGTTCCCTTGTAGTGTCCAAGTTCCACCGCATCGATGCGTCCGTTGTTCTCGTAGACGAATCCCGTTGGTTTCCGGTCATGGTCCTTCTCCTCCTCCTCTGGTGCCCTGTACCGGAAGCGGTCGAGGAGGTAGAGAAGGACGCAGAGGACGGCGAACCCACCAGCCACCGACAGACCAATGATGGTGTTCGTCGTGTACTTGTCCCAGAGGTCCTCGAAGTACGGACCACCGGCGTTCAGTCCGAGTCTCACCAGGTAGAAGTCCGTTCCGTTCTTGATTGGAATGAGACAGTGGTACTGACCTAGGTCATCGGCCGTGGCGTTTACGATGACCAGCGTCCAGTTGTTGGCCTCGATGATGAACTTGGGCGACGATAAGTAGATGACGGTGAGGTTGGGAAGCATCCATGACACTGGATCCGTGTCGTTGATGGGAAGTGGCGATGTCGTGTTGCTGCAGTGAAGGGTCGCATTCTCCCACTCCGAGTAGATCTTCGAGTCGTAGAACTCGTCCTGCGCATGCGCCGAATCGAGAAAGATGGCGGCCAACGTCACGGCGACGACAACAGCAACCCAGGAAGTCATTCTATCAGTTGACCTTAAAAACGGTTCAAGATATTCGATAAATGTCTTTGTATTTGTGTATGTGTAAAAGAAATTATTATGCTAATATGTATGTGTGTGTTTAGCAATTGCATTGCATAGTTTTCGTTTCAGAATATAGACCTATGCTACAATTTACCTACAATGCTGTGTTGTCTTTAATTGCATTGCATATGGCAGAGCAGTTTAGCCTACTTACAAGACGGCGCTTATATATGGTTATTTTATTAGGCCTAAGTGAAGCTTAGGCCTACTTAATTTATTTTGTAGGCCCACACAAAAATTTGGCTTACTAACGTTTTGTGCTGAAAAATATTTTTCTATAAAGTTTCGCTGCCTAAATTTTTTAATGAAATAGACCATAAAAATTAAACCACATTATATGATGGTTCCACAAGACAGGAAACTGTCCTTTGGATTAAATCGCGGCCTCGCCTACCTCAACAATTTGAATTTTCCTAGATTCTGAAAGCATTACACTATACGCTTATACAGTAGGCATATAGACCATAGGCAAGCTCTAAGCGTATCCCTCTTAGTTATGTACAGAACTTATTTCGTAGGATAAGCGGAAAGTCATAATCGGAGCAAACGTGGAAGAGGCTTCGAGTAATTAATTTTCAGTGTGATTATACGATCAAGGTGATTAGGCCTAATTTACGTATATGCCTACGTCAAAAATAAGTGTCACTGATCGTAAAACAATACATAAAGCATGTGTCAAAATGGTAAGATATCCTTCACCCCGTGATTGTTGTTCCTATACTTGCGCAAACCTCGACCTTCCTTCCCCACAAATGAGATTTGATGCTCCTTAGGCCTATCATTGCACTCTATAGGCATGTTTCCAGGCAGCTCAGACTCGCAATTCTTGCTGTTTTGCTCACATTAAAATAATAATGGTAGCAGCAATGCTTCGCCATTCCAGAGCTTTCTCGTTTGTTTGTATGTGCACTTGTTATAGCGCTCCTTCAAGCTGTCTACTCATAGGCGCTCTCGACTACAGCGCGGACACTGCGTCGGAGTTTCACGCCGAAGCGCTGTGCAATTGCGAGTGAAGGACTTGCCCAAGGTCCTTACGCGGCGACTTGAGGTGGATTCGAACCTGCAACCATCCGGCTGCAAGGCAACGAACAGACCCACTACACCACCGCGCCCCACTTAACTAGTCTCACGGTATCCAATCTAGTTAGGTATACATTGGTTACAGCGTATAGGCAATGTTCCATGCACCAATGTGCGATGTAATGTAATGTAATGTAATGTGTAATTCTGTAAGATATCGGGCAGATCGTGGTTCGTTTCCCGAAAATGGATTATATGAAAAAGATTTAAATTGATTGTCAGTCTAGCACTGGAACTTTAAATGGCGTCCATTCAAAAGATGCAAAAGCGTTAATTGGTGACAGATCTTCTCATCCGATCAATTCATTGAAACATTATTTAACAGAGTCGAGAACATGCATATATATTGACTCGGTTAAACTCACCTGCTAAGTACCTCAAATAACATTTCATTAGCTGTGGCTGGACTGGGAGCGCCTCTGAATAGATCGTTGAGGATGCGCTGTATAAATTCACCCAATGAATGAATGAAATAAATTAAAGTAACATTAGTTTTGACATTTATAATAACATTCAATTCCAATTTAATAATAGACAGACATAAAGACACTCGAAACAAACCTTCGGAATAAAGAACAGCTGTCAGATTATCATTAATAAGGAAGGACAGTTAATTATAGACCTACTGCAGTACAGACTTTCAACAACAGATAATAATCTATGCTCATGAGTAGCCTAATCACGCCAAATCTTTACAATTTCTAACCCGTGATGACAAAGTCACATATAGACGCACGCACGCTGTAGCCTATGTTACAATCGCCATAAAACTGAGCTGCATACAATCACGTATGAGCTCACATCGGAATGCATGAAAGGTGAAAGGACTCTGATCATCAATATTTTTGGACCTCAGCTGTAGGCTATATTTGCATAGTCCACAATATATAATAGGCCTAATGCGTGCACCAGTAGTCCTATATACATGTACACGCGACTGCGCATTTATTAGTATGCTACCGGTTTGTACAGATCACTTTCAAAGGCGATGATTTGCTGAGATAAATAATTTGAGCCTAGTTAGTGTATGACTTACAGACCACTAGTTGCAACTGGTGATCATGAAATATTTAGGCTACAGTTGCATGCAGTGATTTCTCCGAAGTGATTTAGAGGCACGCCGCAGAGCAAGGCCTTTGACCGTAGGCCATATACAGAATGATATCATTATTACGAGAGCCTTGAGTTTTGACTGTACTTATACCTTCATCTCTCTCTCTCTCTCGCTCTGTCTGTCTATCTGTCTATCTATCTGTCTCTATCTTCATGCATATATATGTATATATAATATATATCGCATTAGTTTGCATAAATTTTATGTAACTGAGCCGAGACTCGGTTTGATCCGAGGGATCAGTTGACGAGATGACTGCACGATTTGCAGTCACAAGAACACATTGTATAGCTATTAGTACTGAACTACATGCATGTACATGTATCTAACGCAATGCTATTACGTGTCTGTTAAGCATTAAACGGCAGGCATAGACCCTATCAGACTGCATTGATGCATGCATATGCATACATTATGAGCCATGAGGTCTTTATTAATGAATATTTTATTGTTCATTTAAATGCCTGCATGTGTAGGTAATGTGTAGGTTATATATACAGTACACTGTCCTACACGTATGTATCCTTTATACATCTGTATGTTACAATGTATGCAACCATGTTCATGAATTCATCTATGTATTCCTGTGTTCCAGTTCAGAAACCACTGTAAGAACTTTTCCGAGGCAGACCTGTAACAGAGATACGAACCTGACAGATCTGACACTCGAAACAAGACGTATACCTATATGACTAATTATTATTGAATAATTACTTCATGCTGCAACCTGCAGAGGGCGTTTAACCTCAGACCTGTTTCTCGCATAATAATAATTATAGCTTTTAAACGGGAAGAGATAATTATTTATGTAAGCGTGAACGCACTCAGACGACGTTTCATAGATCTAAATTTATTTTTTACCTACAAAACTGTCTCTTCTTTATAGAAGGTTGTTTTTTAACCACTAGACTACGCGATGCACTTTACAGTCAATTTACTCTATCTGACTGCATCATGATTGATGGCTGAGTGCATGGTGGCTCCATGCAGGCTCACCAGACATGCTGTAATAAGACTTAGTATATCGCTCTTACATTATACGTTGCACTGAATGCAATTAAAAACTTCATAACGTTATATGGATGCAATCTTTAACCGGTTATGTCTTACTTCTTGAACTTACACCGATTTTTCTGTTGACTGCATGCATGCTGGCCAACAGAGAGCGATCATAGGTATAGGCATGCATATGGTGGGGCTGCTGGTGCACATGGGTAAAGATTACGATAATGATTATGACTGTTGAACAATTATTAATCCTTCGGTATGATGCTTACTATTCCGACACGATGTAAGGGTTCTAGGACAATTACCCCGGACAATTGCCCCTAGGGCAATTATCGGGGGAGGGGGGACAATTACCTCCCTCTCCCGATAATTGCCCCCGGGCAATAACCCCCATGTTGAAAGAATGACCAAACAACAGCTAAGTGTTAGACATTAAAGACTTGCCACTATTATATCAAAGACTTATTGAAGGTCGCGTTGAAGTTGGCATGGGAAGAAGATTTATCTGCATGGGCGGAGTTTGGTTTCTGTTCCTGGATGGCTAACTTACGAGCCTGCGCCATCTTACGGGGGGGCTAAGCCCGGGAAAGATACCGTTTACACGGTAATAAAACTGAATCTGGGTCTTCTTGGAGGGGGCTTAGTCCCCCCTAGCCCCTGATAAACTCCGCCCATGTTTACCTGTGGAATCTTCTTTTGCTCATTTTCCGCCATTTCCATTCTACTCTCCACAGACTCTTTCTCTTTCTCTTCAGTCTATCAGTCCTTTTTCCTGTATTCAATTGAAACCAATATATTCATCACTTTACAAGCCATAAATCACAATCTCATCCCTCATCATCAAGCGCTAGATAAAGTGCTCGCCTCCCATGCATGGAGTCCTCCCTCTATAAACATCGTAAAATAATAATTAGCCAGCGATTCGAGCTCACTGGGTTCACACCATGGGCGGAGACCTAGGGGGGGACAGGAGGGGACGGTCCCCCCCAATGAAAGTGTTGGGGGGACGGCCCATGCATTTGTCCCCCCCAATGTTTGAGCGTGAAGACTTTTTTTGGCGGCGGGAAAACAATTTCGCGAAAGACTTTTGGCCGGAGGACTAAAAAAAGGTCATCAACTTTTTGGGCGGCGAAAATAGAAAAATTTCGTCAAGATTTTGGCCGAATGACTAAAAAAAAAGTCATCAACTTTTTTGGGCGGCGAAACTAACTTTTTTTCCCGAGATTTCGCCGGTCGTCAGAAATTTTTCTGAAAATCTCGCGTCTTTCCGTCCCCCCCAATTCTCGGCCCAGGTCTCCGCCTATGGTTCACACCGTGCGACGAACGAACGAACGAACGAACGCGCGAAGCATCACCTCAGCCTCCGCATCTTTCCTCTGAGCTCTTCCACGATGATGCCAAGCCAGTGTACGGATGCAACAGCATCAGCAGTTGACGCAGTCTCAGTCGCTGCTCATCAACAGATGCGAAGACGATCACCGACTGCTACATTAAAACAACTGAACACAAAAACTCGTCGACTCGTATATATTCCATAACAACATGTTTTATAACAGCATTCAATGTCTGCAGATTCTGGATAATCACCTGTGGCCTCCAACACACCGTAGGTCTACAGAAGTTTGGCCTTTCACGATAACAGAGCATGCATAGCTAAAAGTGCAGACCCACACGTCGTCAAAACAGTCACACTTCCGGTTCGAAAGAAAGTCAACAACGAGTGAACAGCAAACGCTTCACGTACGTTTTTAAAGCAGAAATTATGATTCTGTAGATTGCAGAAACTCTAACATTTTTAATGACGTCAAAGCACGAAGTAGTCTGGTACTGTTTCAACTCACGTATAATTATATTGTCTGTTTAAGGAATCCGCTGGTTGGTAACACCTGAGTGTGTTTGTGTGTGTGTGTGTGTGTGTGTGTGTGTGTGAGTGTGTGTGTGTGTGTGTGTGTGTGTGTGTGTGTGTGTGTGTGTGAGTGTGCGCGCGCGTGCGAGCCAACGGTGACTCTTCCAGCTTACTGTGCATTGTTTGCTATAACTGATGTAATGTTTTCGTTCGTAATGCCATTTAACATTAAGTAGGCCAGAGCAGGGAGCGCCTCTGAGTAGCTTCTTTTCCGGACTCAATCAGTCGTAATTGCAACTGATGATTATTTATGTAGAGCCTCTTTCAATGACGCTTCGAAATTATTCAATGACAAAATTGTTTGACGGCGACTGATTTGCTCTTAAATTGTGTTGCATTTTATTGTTCGAATTCATATTCTAAAGAATTCCACAGAGATCTAAATCCGCTTTCTCTCTGCATCGACATCCACCTTCCCCTTTTCTCACTCCTCCTTTCTCCTCCTTCCTCCTTGCTCTCGTTTCCTTCCTCGTTCCTCTTTCCCTGTTGAAGATGTTGTTCGCGATAAACGAGCGCCATTAAATCAGATATAAAGATTAAGTGCATGGAAAAGCAGATGTCTGCACCACGGAATCACTCACGGACTCACGGAATCACTCACGGAATCGCTCACGTATTCACATAATCACTCACTGACTCACAGAATCACTCACGGACTCACGGAATCACTCACTGACTCTCGGAATCACTCATTGACTCACGGAATCATTCACTGACTCTCGGAATCACTGACGCGCTCGTTTATAGCTTACGGCACTCACCCAGTTTTTCTCACTCACTTGCTCACTCTACGAATCAATCAGTTACTCACCCATTCACTCAATCAGCCAATTGCTCGTTCGCTCACTCATCAACTCACCTACCCATCTACATGTATATCAAGCCTTCATTCTTCCATCCATCCATCCATCCATCCATTTACATACCTATGGACTATAGAGCCACCACTTCATCCATCGGTCTATACTCATTCGTCCATCTATCCATCCATCTATCCATACACACATCCATCCACACCGCCGCCCATCCATCCAGCCATCTATCCGTGCACTCATGATGTCGCCCAGCTGCAGTAGCTGGAACACAGCAACGGCGAAAGACAACAGCTCAGATCCGCCGCTACCGACCGTTTCAATTTAGGCAAGTCTATAATTGCATCTATTATCAGTCATCAGAAGCATCATCGTCGCAGGCATCTGCTGCTGCTGCTGGTGAAGCAGTCACTGTTCTCATCGTCATCTGTGTCACCATTTAACAAACATCGCCATCTTCTGTTGGTCCTCAGAGAACACAACGACGAAGAACGACGAAGAACAGCGAAGAACGACGAAGAACGACGAAGAACGACGAAGAACGACGAAGAACGACGAAGAACGACGAAGAACGACGAAGAACGACGACGAAGAAGTTCAGGCAAATATTTTGTTAGAACGAAGAGAACATGATCAACGCGGTCAGCGCGTCTTCACTTCTCCTGCTGTCACTTCTGACGACGTTTGGAGCAGGTATGCATATAAGTAATAAAGTATATCACTGCGATCGACATAATATAGATTTATATATTATATAAGTAGAAATTGGGATGGCTATGTAAACTTAGGCATAAATAAATTATATACATAATTTATGCATAATGACATGATCATCCTCAATCTGTATGTTCCTTTGTTCATTCGTTAAGTCGCTCGTTCGTTTATTCTTTCAGTCGTGCACTTTTTATTCATTCATTTATTCACTCATATAAAGAATACATGATCCAATGTATGAACCTTGGATATCATTGAGAGCACTCTAAACTTATACCGCATGGCATGTTGGGTGTGTAGGATCATTGAAGATCTGGTTATAAGAGGATATGTAGAAGACATCCGAGGACAAGCATAGTTAGATTAGAGTCCAACACAAATGCGAATAATAATCATGAGAATTGAGCAGCAGCAGCAGCAGCAGCAACAACAACAACAACAACATCAAACATAACATTGTCATGATGTTATCAACATCATCATCATCATCATCATCATCATCATCATCACCAACATTATCATCGCAACCACCGATAGAATCATCAGTATCACCACTCTCATGTTTCTTCTCGTCGTCTTCATCTCCTTCATGGTTCTCCTCACAGTATTCTATTTTCGCCATAATTTTCTTATTCCTCGCCATCGTCATCTTCATCATCCTCGTCAAACACCTCTTCTTCTTCCCAGTCTTATTCGCAATTACCTTCCTCTTCGTTTTCATCATTATCGTCGTCGCTTTTAACATCACCATTATAATAGTAATTTTTTATTATCACAATCGTTATAATCCTCCTCATCATCATCATCATTGCCATCGCCTTATCTTGCTGGTGGTGGTGCTACTGCTGCTGCCGCTTCATTATCGGCATCGTAATTTTCCCCACCGCATATACCCGCATGCAGCAGTCTTCCCATCATCGATGATGTCTTCATTAAAAATATGTCATCATCAATATATGAAACATTTATCATCGACCTATCCCCACCGACCAACCGACACCTTCACACGCCCACACCTGCACCTCTCCCACGAGAGGGATCCGTCATTCTCCAATGAATCTAACGATCACTCAGACTTCCTACATCGTTGATTCGATGAACTATTACTTGATCGGACCAACAGTGTTAACTGTTAAGGTCCAGTTTAAGTCTCGTCAAACATCGTTTCTATCAATGTCGTCACTCGTCAGTAAGGTGAATGACCGCCATTGACCCGCAGACACCTGAGACATTTCCATTAAGATTTCTATTTGCATGACCATAGTGGATCGATTTATCTGTGTATCGCTGTGCATAAAAGGTGCCGCAACAATCCAATTGCTCTTGAAGCTTATTCATTTATCTAAGGCGAAGAGGTGAGCGATTATATCAAAGTTGGAATAGAGAATAAAGTTAATCATTAAAGCACATGTACCTCGCAGACAACTGAGCAGTGAAGCATTGATCCATCAACTCTCTCTTGATTGATTGATTGATTGAGTGATTGATTGATTGATTGAGTGATTGATTGATTGATCGATTGATTGATTGATTGACTGAGTGAATCGAGGGGAATAGAGGAGAATAATTACGAACAATTAATGCTGGAGAACCATTGTCCAGCATTGGTGGATGTTTCAATGACAATGACGATATGAAAATGGTACAAGAACAGATCGTGAAGCAAGAACTGCTTTAAAAGAAGGGCAGCGCAAAAGTTAACGATGGATGATATACTACGGCATTGGCCTAATTATATGCCAACAAAAGAAATAATATGAACCGAAACTGACAGACAGATTGCAATTTTGATGAATTCCGTGGAAGAAACCACCAGAGTAGAAACCTGTAGAGTAGAGGTGTGACTGTGGCGTGTAGACGATGTTGATGATGATGTAGGATAAGCGAACAAGTGTTTGGTCACATAATTTTCTGCTCCGGTTGTACTCCAATTACACATAACTTCATCCAGTGAGTCTTTTCATGCATGCTCCGCGCATGTTCGGAGTACAATTCGGAATGCAAGCCTATTTTGTTCAGAAATCAGAACATGTTTAAGTGTGCGAGGAACTGATAACTCTATAGCACAGGTAAAATCTAGGCCTACCACTTGCAGGCAAGTGATTCCTTTTATTACCATTTGAACATGTTTTGCGTTTGTATCCTCTTCTTTGTTGACTTCTTGGTGAAATTGAAAACTGCAACTTCTTGTGTTAGGCCTAAGTGTAATAAAATAAAATGATATGTTAAATAATTTAACCAGTCTTTCTTTTTCTACCGCAGTTGTTTAGACTACTCTGCAAGAGTCCATTTTTTCATCTGCCCGCTCTACTGGCTTTTATTTCATATCTGCACTGTGTATGTAAACACTCCAAATATACTCCAAGCATGCTCGGAGCACATGTGGAACAGAAGTCAGTAAATACAATTAAATATATTACATGTGAATATGGCCATGGACCGAGACCTACATTATATTGCTACCAATTGTGTACGTTCATATAATAAGTTGAATGCATTTCCCAGAGCACTTTGACTGGTTGAAACAATTACCATCTGGATTGCGCTAGCTTTCTCAAGCTTTTTCGCCCCACCCTCGTTTTCAGTAACCTTGGTTTCCCCATCTGCCCCAAAAATTCCCTGTCCAAGATCTAGAGCCATACGAATGGTGAGAACCGTCAAAACAATTTTTCCGGCCTTTTTGTAACCAGTTATGATGTCGCTAAACTGTTGACGCAATCTGTATGAAGGCCTCGGTAGGTCAGCGTGTTTTCGTATGGAACTTCGACTGATGGCAAATCCAGAGGGCTTGAATGGAAGGTCATTGATGTAGGTCGTAGTCTGCACTTACAACTTCTGCCATAGTCATCAAAACTGTTTTAGGAGAACAGATGATTTTAACGTCAGAATTTCATAATCATTTTTTTCGTTTCGCCGCCATTACTTCATGATTCCACGAACGTCTGGACTTAGGTCTATACTTATCCGGCTTCAAGCTTCAGTTAATCATGTCCAAACTTAGGCACGACAAAACATGTAATCTTTTCATTCATTCATCGGTAATTTCTATAGCGCCTCTTCAAGACTCAAGAGAACTACTCAGAGGCGCATCCAACTCTAGCTCAACAAAAAAATAACAGTTTTGAGTTTAAACAAAATGTTTTAGTAAGGGTCCCAGAAAGCAGGCGCAGCACCTGAGGGAGCACATTCTAGGCCACTGGACCCACCACCTAAAAGGTTCGATTCTGCAATGTTACAGTTCGTGCAAGTGGCTCGGATAAAAAATTAGAGAGTCATTTTGAACACGGATCTAAGGCATCTACATGTAGGTCTGCAGCCTACGCTGCTGTTGCTGCTGCTGCTGCTGCTGACAGGAAGGATAGACGCCATTTGCCCCTATTGACACTCAATTATCAGATAAAAATTGCAGTCCCAAATATTACAAATATCTTGTCATAATTGACTGGATTTTGCTGATTACCGATCAGTTTCTTAAAACCAAGAATTTCTCGCACTTCTCGCAGTAACAATAATCATCAAAATAATAATAATGTCTCTTTCTCTTCTCTTCTTGTGGCAAAGGAACCTTCGTCATCCTGTGATTGTGATATCTCCGAACTTGTCGTGAACAAGCTGAATTGAAACTGATGCTTATGCCGTTTATCTCTCAAGTAGCCAGAGGTCTGAGTTTTCAATTAATAATAACCAGTTCAACCTTTCACTCGTCAATTCAATTGGTCATCAATTAAGTCAGTGTGATTAGGATTATTATACTCGCTAATCATTTCATCGCTCATAGGCGTGTAAATCATTTGCTGTAGGTGCAGCTTCGACCTGGTCAGAATGGTGGACCTACGAAGGCATATCAGGTGAGAATTTCAAACCTCTCTCGTATTCTCTATTCGTGTTTAACCTACATTTCTCGTTTTACACAAAGTCACCATAAGCGTTAGCTTAGAAACTCTGAGCCAATCCAGTACTGTAACTACCCGGCGGCAACATGAATTGAGCTGATCGATTTTATCGCATACTTTATTTTCACTTATCATTTTTTATTCTTCCTTAATTAGTTAAGAATTTGCACTGTCTAATTTTGTTAAGTTACCGTAAGTAGGCCTAATAATTATTGTAATCGTTCACTGTCTGCAATAACTGTCGGCCATTGCATACCTTTGTTTACTTGTGCGTAGGTGTCCCTATTAGCGGGATCAGTGCTCCCTTCAGGGCCTATCCTTGTGGCCAATCCCCTATAAATATGTGATTGCAATTGTATAACTGTAAAAGAGATGATTGATCTCAAAATAAATAAATGATTGATTGATTGATTTAAAGCACTCCAAATCTCAGAATCTGCATATATGCATTCGCGGCGCTGCCATAAGTCGCTGCAGGTCTATATTTTACTCATGACCTGCCTTATATATGACCTGCCAACAATTAATTCGCTGGAATTTTTCATAATCTTCTTTACATTCAAGTTCTTCAACTGCCGAATAAATAACTCTCGTGACTCTGCAGACGCGACCTGCTGAACTTCTGCAGCTGGCGCCGCCACTGCTGCTATATTATAGGATAAGCTTCGACGGTTTAATGCGTATATCCTGGCGTTATATATAAATATATTATATACATGGGCGCCCGCACATAGGGGCAAGGGGGGGCACTTGCCCCCCCTGGAAAATTGAAACCTATTTTTCTGACTACTACTTTTGGGGTTTAGGTAATTTCTTCCCATTGAAATACTAATGTTACGAATGATACACTTCAGTGAAAGTCAGAAATTTAAGCAATGAAATCTCTTTAGAAATAAAGAAGCTCTTAATTTTCTGCCTTGCATTTTTTCAAGCTCTTGCTGAAAACGGTAATAATGACTTTTAACCCTCCCGTGGGTGCCCATACAAATAGTATTCCTATCGATTATGGCCTACTTGTCTGGAACCTCGCTGTAGGCTAATGCAATTTTTCACAACTACGCAAAAATAATTATCAATAAGTTACACTAATGTAAAAATTTGAAATTTATCAACAGCCCATTGAAATTAAGTAATGGAGATCTGCATAATTCACCAGCGTTATAATAATTATAGGGAATCAAGTCTGCTTTAAGTCAGGCTGCATTTTGTCCATTTTGCATGCTGCCAGCTAGTACAGAATTTAGGTAGGTCAAGCTGTAGAGAAACTTGAATAATTGACTCTGGTCATCACGCCTTGAGATTTGCTCCCAAAACCAACGTCTCCCCTGTTCAAAAAAGTTGATACCCATTCTTCTGATCCTCGGGATCCTCCACCTTCCTAAACGACACCTGCAATAACATCTTACCCTCTGGATACAGGACTCGGACCTCTTTCTTGATTGCCCTGTGAACAGCCTGGTGACTCGATGCAGCGCTTCTGAATAAGCTGGTGCCCTATAATTGACTTTGGAGTGGCACTTTAGAAGTTTAGAAATTACGATTAAAATATAGAAGTAACTTGATGGAGCACTTGCGCCTTTAAAACTGATAGATGTTTTTCGTTCATTTATTCATTCATTCATTATATAGTGCTCCTTCAAAAACTTACTTTTTAACATTCTACTTTTGATTTTTAATAAATTTCTTCGCTCTAAGAAAACTATTCATATTGAAAATGATAGGCCTACACCAAATGAAACTGAGAAATATGCATTAAGAAACCTCTTTAAAAAATACCCATATTCTCACTTTCCAGCTTTGCAATTTTAAGCTCTTGCGACTAGGAAATTTAACCATGACCAACTTAAAAATTTTGCCCCCCCTGCAAAAATTTCTGCGGGCGCCCATGATTATATATACATATGTGTGTGTGTATATATATATAGGAGCTGGTACCGTGAAAGATGCCCGGTCAAGCTCTAGGATACCAGAGCGATTTCGATTAAAAATTCTATTGCGTGACAAATCCGCCTTTTAATTCCGCCTGCACTATACGTCACCAAGGCGGAGCAGGAGAGAGGCCGGACCGGGGCCGGAGAGGAGCCGGACAGGGCCCGAACCCTAAAATAATGGTAGCAGTTTAATGCATATATTATTATGTGACGTGTAGGCAGAAACCTGACAGGTGAAAGGATGGAGTAAGGTGAAGTAATTAATTCGTTCGTTGTAAGATAATATAATATCAGAAAAAGGAGCAGTAGGCTAAGCTATAGGGTCGACCAGCGACGCACACTGGGTTTAATGTATACGATACATTATGTAGAACACGTCCCCAGTAAAGACAGATGGTTTCCCTTGGTCTTTTGCACGTTGTCCATTGTTCTTTTACCTGCCTGGCTTGCACTGTCCGTCAGCAAAGCACGATATGGCGGTGCATACTGTGATTGTCTTAACCACAAAATTCATAGCTATCATCATAGCAGGTATTCTACAGCGCCAAGCAATGGACGAATCTCTATAAACAATGCGTTGCTGTAGTGGAAGCCAGTGAAGGTCGTCTCTCGTGAAGGCAAAATAATCGGAAATAACTGGGAGATGCCATCGACCAAGCATGCGACCGTTGCTACAGATCAAAAGACCCTAACCAAGGAATTCAGGTCAACCTTTGGTAGATCAACATAAAGAGAGGAACAGTAGGCCTAATTAATCGAAACGGCTGCAAACATGGACCAGAGCAGAAGAAGCTGTGATCCACAGAGAACAAGCTACAACGCGGAGTTGTCGCATTTCATAATTGCAGGCACGCGACAGGGTAGGTATAGAGAAGGAACTTAAGGTTCCTGGTATAAGATAACATCAAAGTCTCGAACAGAGATAGAGTAGACTGCAAGGGAAGAAAGCTCATGAGCGAGCGCAGTCAAGTCAGTTTTAACCGGCTGCTGGCGGGTACTCAGCCATAAACATTATGTAGCCTAAGCTACATTTACATCATTTTAACATGTAGGCCTACATAATTTCATTGGCCTAATTCTTAGCTCACTACCGCGTATATGTAGTCCGCGCATTTCATACAATACCTATTATGTCATATGGCTTCTTAGTCTGCATTGAGCAATACGGTTGACAGACCGCAACCGGTTACAGTGTACAGTTTTGCAATTGAAACTATTGACAATAGCGCAAATGACAGAAACATAATATAGACCTATCTGAACTACTAACAGAACAGACAGCCTGCGACACTGAATGTCTAGCTGTGACTTTCTAATTAATTCTTCTATTTCCTTTTCATCCTGTCACTCATGTTATATGTCTTGCTTTGTGTCTGTCTGTCTGTGCGCCTTCTAGTCCGCGGGCGTATCACTCCACACTCAACGTCGGTGCGTCGTAGCATGTAATTTGGCTAATAAGGACATGGATTCGACTTATATACACTGCAGGTGGTTGATAATTATATTCGACCGAGATATTATTATCGTGTATGAGTCGACCCATTAAAATAGTGATTACGCAAAAACAAGTCACGTATATACACATATACCATATATAGATAAAATTATATATGTAATTATAGGCTACATATAATCATATGTGTAGACTGTGTATACGTATGATTGTTTAGGTCTATATATACATGTATTATGTATATTATATGTATGTTTATAGTACATATACTGCGAACTATGTATATATATATATTTATAGAAAAATTCTGTAGCCCTCTCTCTCCCATGCACATGTTGACTGCGTACGGTGATGATGATGATGCTGTTGTTGACAATAACTACAACAATGACTATGGTGATGATGATGATGGTGGTGATGATGATGACGATGATGATGATGATGACGACGACGACGACGATGACGACGACGACGACGACGACGATGACGACGACGACGACGACGATGACGATGACGATGACGATGACGATGATGATGATGATGATGATGATGATGATGACGACGACGATGATGATATATATATATATATATATAGAGTCATCGACAGGTTCCTACAAGAAGGCCTTCTGTAAATCTAATCTAATCCTAGAACTTCTTTTTGCGTCATCGTATATAATTATAGGGATTAGTCATCGATCGATACGAGATCCAGTGAGTGCTTATAAGACGGTGTAAATGACGGAGGCGATCCGCATGAAACAGTTTTCAGGTCAAGTATCACCACTGCACCATAGTTACTGTACTTCAACCTCCGTCCATTGAATGTAAAATGTTGTCATGCGAAGCAGTCTAAGCAGGATTCTTTCCGTCGAAATACCCTGAGATATATGTATGGATGCCATTGTTGGAAGAGGCTATTATACGTTTCATCGTTGTTTGTTTAAACAATGTCAATGATGGGCAGTGTTAGTTGGAAAGTTAACAGTGTTGTTCGGTGGTGATGGAAATTTTCCTCTGCGTAGGCCTAAATATCTGTAGACATGCATGACATCGATAGGCCTACTTTACTTTATTCGTCGTTGTCATCATCTTCATCATCATTATCATCATTATCAACGTTGTCGTCGTCGTCGTTACGCCCCTTCAACTTGATATGCGATAAACACCTTGTCAATGCACATCATTCGCTACAATTCATGTTATCAGTTGAGGTTTTTTGTCTTTCTGTAGGTCCAGATTTCTGGGGTCTGGTCAACCCCGAATGGTTTCTATGCTCCAAAGGACGACGACAGTCACCCATAGACATCGACCCCAACAAACTACTTTTCGATTCCGAACTTCGAAACGTAAAAGTCGACAAAAACAGGGCAAGCAAACTATACCATCAGCTCCATTCATGCACTTCCATAGAGCAATAGTTATAATTACTGGCCTTGTTCAATTACCCGGATGTTGACACAATGAGAATTGTAATCGTATACATAGACTATATACATGTATATAATATCATATCTCCAAATTTCTAAAGCGCCACTCGGAAGCAAAGCGCAGGGTACCAGCTTATTATTTGCACTCACTTAAAGATTGAGTATTGTAACTCATTTATTTAAAATACGTGACCAATCTATACACTATAAAGGGTGCTTCGAGTGCGGCTACAATAGCCTATATAGGGTAGAACGGATAAGTTAAGATGAAGTGTTGCAAACAAGTTGCGGAATAAAACAAGGTAAGGCACAGGCCTACTATAAATTCGCTCAAATTATGTAAGGACAAGTCAGGTAAAATGAATTTATTGGTAATAATATCATATCGTATGATCCACGTTATAGCCTACTGAATAATTTAAGTAAAAATTGAAGTAACGTAAGATAGTGTGATTGCCTGCAAATGTTTTCCTTTATATTGATGAGCGCTAAGATTTTATGCAGTATTTATAAACCTTCTAAACTTCTAAAGAAATACGCAGGATTGATGAGCAGGATATTTTGCGTAGTGCTTTTTGATAAATTTCTTTCTCCATTCTGGTTCCATGGGCGGAGTTTGGTTTCCGTTCTTGGATGGGCTAACTTATGAGTCGGCGCCTTCTTGGGGGGGGGGGGGAGGCAAACCCGAGAAAAGATACCGTTTACACGGCAAAAAACCGAATCTGGGTCTTCTTGGGGGAGGGGGGCTTAGCCCCTTAACCCCTGATAAACTCCGCCCATGTCTGGTTCTAAAGAGAACATTGGCATGAACCACTTTGACACGGTAAGACATGCCAAAGGTGTCGACTGTCAAGTGCAGTCGACATCAAAGAGTAGACTGGTGAGAAGCGGACGTGCCACTGTCGGCATTCTCCAGCGTCAGACCATAGTCTTTCAAATTAATCGTCGTGTCTCATCTCAGCGCTAGGGAGACCACGACCGCTTCAGCAAACTCCCGATTCCAGTCAAGCGCTGAGTAAGTTCCTGATTAGTATTTGTTCAGCGGACGAGTTTT
This sequence comes from Lumbricus terrestris, assembly GCA_949752735.1. Classification (NCBI taxonomy): domain Eukaryota; kingdom Metazoa; phylum Annelida; class Clitellata; order Crassiclitellata; family Lumbricidae; genus Lumbricus; species Lumbricus terrestris. Next base: position 45,391,091 of record OX457038.1, on the reverse strand, counting down.
TCGGTGCGTTGATCTCATTTGTTGACCGATTCGAAAGTCAAGGGTTCGAGTTTCAACAAGCGTTGCTTTGTAAATTAACCTGACTACTTCCGTCCACACTCAGATAATTTAGAAAAATAGAAACGTTCGAGGGCTTCAAATGGAAAGGATGAAAGTCAAGCAAATAGGCCTACACCAGCACTATTTATTTAGTCGCATGGCTTAGACAAAGCCGCTTGAGCCCGCTTCAACCAATTAAGTGACCATGGTGATAAGACGACAGGAAGGATTACAATTATTATATTCATTCGTGTCGTGTGAGGAACTGCCAAAAGCCACCTACCGACTGAGTTAAGCCTCAAGCTCACGTGACGCTGACCGCGTCTAATGATCTGGACCAGCTATTATTCCCACCGTTGATTGTCTGCAACCAATTATATTCGATTCATCAAACAGAGACTCGAAGGTGACCGCTGCCTGACCATCCATGGAGTAGTCGGCAGCTTTGTGACTTGTCTTCACTTCCTGTCGTCTGATATCAACCAACTTCGAACTAACTGAAGCACTGCCCGCATGGGCGGAGTTTGGTTTCCGTTCTTAGGGAGGGCTACAAAATAACTTGGGGCTTTTGGGGTGGAGACCTGGGCCAGAACGAGAGGCGCCGACATTTTTTCCCGACCAAAAACAGTTGATGACCTTTTTGTCACTCGACTGAAGTTTCGTGAAAAGAGCCATTTTCCCCGAAAAAGTAATGACTTTGGACCTTCTTGGGGGGCTAAGCCCGTGAAAAGATATCATTTTCACGGTCATAAAGCTGAGTCTGGGCCTTCATGGGGTCCCCTAGCCCCTGATAAACTCCGCCCATGACTGCCCGTTCTTAGTTCAAATATTTGAAATGTAATCGTAGGCCCTAATGTAATTTGATATATGATGTATTAGGCGTGTATGCTAATCAACCCTGTAATCAAGTGTAATGTAATGACATGCCATTCTATGTGAAGGATTGTCATGTACGGTAATGTATAACTGTACATTTATACATCACTTTCCAGCATATCTTTAAGTCGCCACCTGTCAATTCAGTTGACAAACAGGTCACCATCCAAAGGCAAATAAACGTTTTCCTTCCCGCCATGCCCCGGCCACTTCTATTGTTTCTTTATTCTGATCCCAATGCTTCACTCCACCTCTTCCTCTCACTCTGCATCTCCGTTTCCTGCTTACCAGCCTTCTTGCACTTCTTGTCATCTGCTTCGTGTGTTTCCAATCCTTCCACCCTTGCCTTTCTATTGTTTCATTCCGCTTGTTATTCTTCTTCGTCTAGTCAATACTCTCGTTCGTTTAAAAATATCCATTCTTCGTCTGTGTTTCTTAAGCGTCGCCATTTTTCTTAATTTTTCATTCTTCTTCTTTAGGTTTTCTTTTACTTCTCAGCATTCTCTCTCTCTTGAGTCTTGATAATCCTCTAAGTGCCGCACCCTTCGTAGTCCTCTCTGTCTTTCTTTAATCTCCTTTTGTCTCTTTTCTCTTACACCTCATTTTCTGTTTCCCTCTTCATTTTCTTCCTTCTTGCGCTTCATCTCTTTCCATCCTAAATATTTGTCATCTCATCGTCCTGTTCTTTCTCTTTCGCATTCTCCCTAGTCTACTACAATCCTTCTCTCATCCTTTCTTCCTTCTATACTTTTTTCTTTATGTCACTTCCTATACTCCTTCTCATAAATCTTTTGCGCCATAATCTTCCTTGCTCTATTCCTCCTACTTAACTTTTCTTCCATGTCTATCCTCCTCCTCTTCCTCCTCTTTCTCTTCTTCTTCTTCCTCCTTTTCTTCCTCTTTCTCCTCCTTTTCATCTTCCTCCTCCTCTTGCTCGTACTCAACATTTTCTTCTATTTCTATTCCCATCTTACTCCTCTTTCTCCTCCTCTTTCTCCTTCTCTTCCTCCTATTCCTACTCCTGCCTATGCTCCTGCTTCCTCCTCCTCCCTCTCCTCTTCTTCCTTCCCTTCTCTTTTAGATCAGTATAGAAGAATTTATGTAACGCCTCTTCTCCTCCACTTCTTCTGATGTAATCGGACGGTCGATGACCATTCAATGCGTGATTCAGATGAGCGGGACTCTGGTCAACACTGGACACGACGTCCGACTCATCCTTGAAGAACCGAGTGTCCACTACGTCAACATATCCGGCGGTCCACTTGGCTACCAGTACCGTCTCAGTGAGGTCATTCTTCGCTTCGGACAAACGGACAGCACTGGATCTGAGCACACGATCAATAGAGTCACGTTCCCAGCTGAGGTATACGTACAGTCATGTAGGTGCACAGCTGCTGCTACTGTATACAGACTTCATATCAGGGAATCATATGCAGTGTTGTGCTTAAAAACAAGAATAAAAATAATGCTGATAAAGAAAATCAATGGTATCTGGATGAGAAACATTAGGCACTGAAATTAAAGTGAAACGTGCGGTCGTTTATAAATACTTATAATATACAATACAATACAATGCAATACAATACAATACAAAGGGAAGTGTTTCCTATAGGCATAGTATAAGTAGGAAGATTGGAACATTGATTGCACAAAGCACACAAATGCATGACTAGCAAAGGCGAATTGGGGTTGACATGCACACCACATTCCAAAATTAAATACCAACTGCATGGAATAGCATGCAAATCAGCTACAAGAACAAATCAAATATCTTAACACATAAAGACATTGTGTGCTTAGCATAGCTCTTTATACATTTAGGCGTCGATTAAAAAAATTGACCAGCATAAAAAACTGGAACTTGAAAACTGAAAAGTATTTCTATAGAAATAGATTTCTTCTGAATTGGACAATGTCACAATGAAGACGACAAATGAGGCAAGTATAAAAGAAGATTCATCATAGTAAAGTTATAAAAAGGCCAATACTGAGAAGAAAATTATTGAGTCAATTTAGTATGGGTTAAATGTAGAATAGACGACAGTAAACGATTATAAGAGAAAAACTGTTGTGATGAGAATAATTATGGGTGGAAATTGGTGATGAGGGAGGAAGACTTGATAACGAGTTGAGATATTTTGACACACACGAGATCTGGATATAGCTTGAGAATAGCAGCGCAGGATTGGGAGCTATTAATTGAGGAACCAAGACAGAGATGATTCGTATATATTGTACACCAACGGGTCATCGGTCCATGGATGATGACGACGACGACGACGAAGGAGAAGACGACAACGACGATGATGATGATGATGATGACGACGACGATGACCATGATGATGACGACGACAATGATGACGATGATGATTTACGACGACGACGATGATGACGATAGTGATGAGTATATATCCATGCTGAATTTCTTTGTCAATATAATATCCTGTACATATAATACAGGTTCAGCTGCTGGGCTACAATTCCGATCTGTATAGCAACATGTCGCAGGCATTGCAATCAACCAATGGTCTGGCTATGATAGCTCTGCTTGTTCAGGTAAGAAAATCATCAATGCATAATTAAAATCTTCTCTGCCCTAATAAGCAAACTGTTAACGGTCTCATGTCAGTTTGCACTTGTCCAGAACATTTTTAAAGTAAAATTCGCAGCTGCCATAAATAAAAAATTGACTTAAAGTCTACAGCTTAGAAAATATTTTTGGCAAAAGTGTGTTGCACTGCGTAAAACTGACATTCAAACTTGCACCATCTTGTTTTAGCACAATGTAAGCAGGTTAAAGCTGATAATAGGCTTATCTTAGAGTATGAATGTGAAACAGTGTACATACACTATTATGCCTTGCTTTGAAAGTGCACGACAATTAGACTTTTAGCATGATGTTCAAAGCCTTGAAGTCTTGCAAAGTGTATGCATGCTGATTGTTTTCAGTGTAATATTCTTCATAATAAAATTACATTATTCTCATAAGACCCCGTTCAACTTATAATCGAAACGATTACTTCCATCAAACGTTCACCTTTTGGGTCGCAAGTCATTTATACCAGAGGTCAATAGGTCATCCCAATCGCTATACGCATTACGCAACGGTGACTTTCAACGTTCCGTCGTTTTCCGTCAAACGCTGTCATAATTCATTTGGCGCTACACAGATTGCAATTACATTACCCTTGCAGCGGCGCAAATGCCACCCGTGCGATCGTTAGGGATTAGTACGGGGCTGGGGGAGAGCGAGTCTCCTCTGTACATCAGCAGAAGCAGCAGCGCTCGAGCGCTTGTCCAATTTGGCCGGAAACTCTCCGGGGACTTCCGCTCATCTCGACGTCCGCGCTTCGTTAGCAGACGACAATGCGACGACAATAGAGGGCGCGCTACGAAGCCCCTACGATCGTCTGCTTCTGCTGTTGCTGTTGCGATCGTTTGCTGCTGACGGCGGCGGCGGCGGGTAAATCGCCCGCGAAAAATCATTTAGTCTTGCATAGAGTTGGCGTCGACGACCGAACAAAGACTGGTTCCCTGAGATAAATACGCCGCTGAATTTTATTGCGCCCGATCGGACGAGATGTACTTGGACTGTTGACACAGCGGGAAGGAGGAGGATTGGAGAGAAAGCAGCGAAGGAGGAGGAGGAGGGTTGGAAGGAGGGAGAGGGGTTGGTGGAGGGATTGACTGGAGTAGAGATCGCCGAACTTCTGTCGTCGGAGATCATACTTCAGGTCGCCGGTGATTACTCTTCTGATTGTAAGGTTCACGGCCGTCTAAGAGAATGACTATCAAAAGATAAGGTCCCAACTTTTGTAAAATAAGATCGATTTATTGATACAAGCAATATTTACAGCGAATAACAAAGGTTACCGTCTAGTAGAACCAAAGTTGACAAACCCGACGAAGCAGTACGGACGACAGCACAGCAGACAACGGCTAACGAAGCCCAGGAAGACAGATGAACTGCCAGAGCACCAACAGGGCGAGACGGCGACGTAGAAGACGGACCACTCTCAACGAGAGACATCAAACCCACACGCCTCACAGATCACCACAACCGCAGAACAGGGACGTTAGCCACGAAAGCCAAGGCTTATATAGGCAATGCCCAACCCTCAATACACCCACGCATCCCAAGACAGAAAGAGTACGGAAGAGTAGAAGGGCCGTAGACACCTAATGGCTACATATCCCCCTCCCAAAAGCATGAGGAGTCCTGAGGGACGACGAAATATAGCAACAAACGCTACGCCTACCAGTTCATAGCATCAAGAATCGCAAAGCACTATATCGTTACAAGTTAGCGTACTAAGCAATTCATTGCAACAACTAACGCAGCACAAACTACTAACTAAAGCATCATCATAAGAAACTGAGAGTTCATATAATTCAAAGTCATTCAAAAAGTTCGAATCATATAAACTATAACACACGAAAAAAAATTTGGACACTCAACGTGTATACAAAAATGAGCCAAAATTTTAACATGTCATTGGCCAAAGCCAAACGAGACGAACGAGAACAGTGTCAACCACTGCAAGCTAACAGAGAACCTAATTTCCCCAACAAGAACCCCCAACAAGAACCCCCAACTCTTGAGTAATTCTTGAAAAAGGCGATGAAGCTTCCACCACTTTTTCTGGAAAGTGGCTGCTACACGCAGACAAGACACTCACTGAAGTGTTCTTTTCGAAACTTTCAATTGACGGACGTCCTTATTTGACAACTGTGACGACTTTATTTTTTTACTGTGGAAGTGACTGAACTGTTGCTGTCCTCTGACAACTGAGACGGACGGCTGAGAATATCCGGGAGGACATTTAACCTGCCCGGACGATGCCGAATGTCCAGATTGTACTGTTCCAGTTCCAAACTCCAACGCAGGAGCTTCATGTTTTTATTAGCCATCTGCCGGATGAACTGCAGAGGCTTGTGATCCGTATACACAAGGACCAGTGCGGACCCGAAGTACACACTGAAGGCTCGTAGCGCGACCATCAGTGCCAATGCCTCCTTCTCAATGGTTGAGTATCGAACCTCATGCGTGAGCAGCTTCCTGCTGATGTAGCAAATCGGATGTTCCAGTTCTTCGTGTATCTGAAACAAGCAGGCTCCCACACAGAATTGAGATGCGTCAACACCAACACAAAACTGTTTAGAAAAGTCAGGAGGTATAAGAATAGGTCGAGAAGCAAAACGAGATTTCAAATCCACAAAGGCGCTCTCTGCTTCCTCATTCCATCGAAAAGGAATCCCTTTCTTCGTTAACGCCGTCAGCGGCAAAGCAATGTCAGAGTAATGAGGTAAATAACGCTTATAATACCCTGCAAGCCCGAGAAACGATTGCACCTGCTTCTTATTGCATGGCCTGGGAAAACGCAACACCGCTTCCACCTTCTTTACCCGTGGTTGTACACCATCCACTCCAATGTGGTGACCCAAAAAATCTACTTCAGCATTTGCAAATACACATTTAGCTAGATTTAAAGTCAAACATGCATCCGCAATCCTACTCAACACCTTCCTCAAGTGTATCAAATGATCCGACCATTCCAAACTGAAAATGATTATATCATCCAGATATGCATCACAAAAATCATCCAAGCCATTCAGAACTTTCGTAATTAATCTGGAAAATGAGGCAGGAGCGTTCTTCAAGCCAAAGCTCATATATTTCCACTGATAATGACCCTTCGGGGTAACAAAAGCAGTCAACGGGACTGAATCAGGATGCATTGGAATCTGCCAATACCCTTTGGTCATATCCAATTTTGTCAAATAACGGGATTTACCCAGTCGATCAATTAAGACCTCCACCCGGGGCATCGGAAATGGATCCGCTACGGACAACCCATTCAGTTTTCTGAATTCTGAACATAAGCGATCCGTACCGTCTGGCTTAGGAACCATAACGATCGGAGCCGCCCAAGGACTCTCAGACTCCTCAATAATCCCAGCCTTCAACAACTGTTCCACCTCTTTCTCCACCTTAGCCATCCTCTCAGGATTCAACCTATAAGGTGATTGTCGAACAGGACGAGCACCTTCGACCAACTCAATCCCATGTGACACCATGTTGGTTTTACCCGGTGACTTACTAAAGACATGTGCAAAGTCATGCAAAACATCACGTAATTCATCACGACATTCAGCAGACACATCACATTGTAAGACTTTATCCTCTAAAGTCAACTCAGTCACCTTCACATCCGTATTCACCAACAACACAGAAGCAATCACATCCTCTTTCGACACATCATGCATCACATCCAAACGATCCACATATCGCTTCATCAAATTCACATGTACCACTCGTTCCGTTTTTCGTCTATCCGGCGTACATACCAAATAATCAACCGGACCCAGACGACGTAATACCACATAAGGTCCACAATACTTGGCCTGTAAGGGTTTACCCACCAATGGAATCAAAAGTAGCACCTTTTCACCTTCCTCAAAAGTCACAGCCTTCGAATGTTTATCATAAATTTGCTTCGACTTAGTCTTAGCAACAACAGCATTCTCACTTGCCATGTGCAACCCAACACGCATACGCTCACGCAACTGCAAGACATATTCAATCACATTCTTTCCAGATACTTCATTTACAACATCTTTTGACAACCATGCCTCTTTCATTAACTGAAGCATACCACGCACATCTCTACCATACATTAAGTCAAAGGCAGAAAAGCCAGTACCCTGTACAGGAACTTCCCTATACGCAAACAAAATCCAAGGGAGCATGGTATCCCACGAACCCGGATACGTTTCAGCCACCGCTTTCAACATATCTTTCATGGTACGATGGAATCTTTCACACGAACCATTCGTCTGTGGTCTATAAGGACTAGTCTTCAATTGTACAATGCCACATTCATGCACAAACACCTGCATCAAATCAGACATGAACTCAGTCCCACAATCAGAAAGTAGTTCTTTCGGAAAACCGAACATCGTAAACACCTCACACAAACATTTCGCAACATCCTGGGCCGTATGCGTCTTTAACGGAAATGCAAATGGGAAATGCGATGCTAAATCAATCACAGTCAAGATAAATCTGTTACCCGTTAAGGCACAAACACTTAAAGGACCGACGATGTCCATCGCTAGACGTTCAAACACTTCTTGCATAACAGGCACACTAACCATAGGCGCTCTATAATTTCTGTTACCTTTACCCAACCGTTGACAAACATCACATGAACGACAGTACTCACGTACATCCTTATTCACAAGTGGCCACCAGAAATGCTTCAACAGTCTGTCCAAAGTCTTCTGTGTTCCCAGATGACCCGATGCTGGTATATCATGTGCCACGTGCAACAATTTCATTCGCAACTGACGTGGAACCACAATCTGTGACACACCCATCTTAAATGGCGTTAACTTGTCGTCCCAACGACGTATCAACACACCTTCCACTAACTCATACGGTTGTACACGGTCATCGCCCTTCGATTTATTCTCCGCCAGCTCAAACATTGGAATCAAATCAGGACAATTTCTTTGCCTCATAATTAATTCTGATCTCGGAACACAGACATCCTGCCAGTCAGTGTCAACAATTTCATTCGACTCGAATAAAGCTTCTAAATCACCTTCGTCTAAATTCGCTTGATCATTAGACGTACACATTAAATCATTTGTCAATAATGCCCGATCGACCGACTCTGCACTCTGACCCAGAATCGTCGGCTCCAAACGCGTCGGTTCACTGCACACAGCGCTCGCCATCGCCCTGCGTTCCTCTGCATATTGTTTAGCTTGAGCTCTGGTCGTAATAGCCACATCCACAATATCACCCGAAAGCGCTACGTCATTACCAATCACCACGTGCACACCATGCATAGGAAAAGAACTCAGCGTACAACAGAGAATTTCGCCTTTCACAAATGCACATTCCACGTTCACTTTCACAAGAGGGCGCTCCATAATTTGACCAGAAATACCTCTCAGAAGGCGTGTCTCATTCAACTGCACAAAATCATGTTCATCCAACCATTCAGCCGATACTAAAGATTGAAGACAACCTGAGTCTCTCAGAAAAACACCATCCTTGCGTTCATTCAAATCATTAATGACACACCCATTCACACAGAAAGGAGCATACATTTTATCAACAGTTTCAATAGGCTTCTGAAAACTCTGTTCCTTAACAGGCGCCGACAAAGTTTGTACTAAACCCACGGGTTTCGGACCCCTCCAGTTTTCAAGTTCAGGCCCCTCCTTTCGTTGTAATTTCCGACATTGGGACCTCAAATGCCCAGGAATTCTGCAGAACGAGCACGTGACCTGCTCTCCAAACCCCTCAACGTCATCATTTTTACGATTTTGCTGCTTAAAGCCATACGTCCCTCTTTGAGGCGAACGCTTACTCCATTTTGACTCATGGCGTACACCTTCCTTGTACCCTGATCCCTGACGCTCCCACACGTCTTTCTTCTCACTATCGTCACATGAGAAGCGGTTTGTACGCTCAGAAAAATTCCTTTGGAATCCCCCAGCATAATTACTCGGCCCCTGTTTATACAAAACAGCGTATTCATCTGCCATTCGTGCAGCACTCGCTACAGTCTCAGGACTTTTGTCCAAAAGCCACTTGTGTACTTCTAGCGGCAACGCTTGTACAAATTGCTCCATCTGTATGACCTATTTAAATTTAGCCAAATCATCCCACGAATTTGTACCCTCTACCCAACGTTGGAAAGGTATCTGCAATCGATACGCGTAATTTGCGAAAGTCTCCCGTGGTTCTTTTTTCAACCCCCGAAATTTCTTCCGATAGAACTCCGGTATCCGTTCATAAGCTGTGAGTAGTGTGGATTTAACAACCTCATATTTCACACAATCCTCCAAAGACAAAGACGCAAATACATTTGCCGCCTTTCCCGATAGTTGTGGCTGCAAAAGGGATGACCATTTTTCCATCGGAATTTTATGCAAAGCCATTGCCTGTTCGAACGCCGCAAAATAGTGTTCAATATCCGAGGGGTCAAATTTAGGAACAAATTTCATTGCCGCCCCAAAACGAAAATCCTCCTTGTGCTGCACAGGACGGTCTGGCACACCTCCTAATTCTAACGTCCGCAAGTCAATATCGAACTTCTGTTTGTCTACCTCCAAAGACATCCGTTTCTCCTCTATGTCAAATCTCCTTTTCGTCTCCTCAGCCTCAGCTTCCATTTTCATTTTCCTCTCCTCTGCCTCAGCTGCCATTCTCATTCTCTCTGTCTCTGCCTCAGCTTCCATCCTCAATTTCCTCTCCTCAGCCTGCATTTTCTTCTCCTCTGCCTCAGCTGCCATTCTCATTTTCTCTTTCTCTACTTCCCACTCAAATTCTCTGTCCTCCTTAAATTTCAGGCGCTCCAATTCAACGGCCTCTCTCTTCGCTTGTGCCCGAAGTTTCCATTCCTCACTTCCTTGTTTAGGCGACAACGCTTTTCTAGCCAACTTCATTAATTGAGTTTTCGTTAACCCTTTAACGTCCTCACCCAACGTCGCACAATATTTTCTCAATTCGTCCACCGGCAAATCCACTATCTCGTCCCATTCAAGAAGAGTAACTTCCTCTGAGGACGCCATACTAGTCTACCTGCGCAGACCACGGAGACCAAAAATTCTCCCCAAAATTCCCAACTCTCACGACAGTCCACTTCAAAACTGTCACAAATGCGAACAACGCACAAAATTTCTGCCAACGCACGAAATTCAAATAGCCCAGGCCCCCAAAACGAAATGCGACACCGCAAATTTTCCGACAAATACGGCAAATTTCTCAAAATTCCGGCGAACTACACGGACCAAAAAAATATCCGAAATTTCCCAACGGAATTATACCAACAAACATTCACCAAAAACACCCAAAACGAGCAAAAGCACGGAGGGCCCCCATTTGTAAGGTTCACGGCCGTCTAAGAGGATGACTATCAAAAGATAAGGTCCCAACTTTTGTAAAATAAGATCGATTTATTGATACAAGCAATATTTACAGCGAATAACAAAGGTTACCGTCTAGTAGAACCAAAGTTGACAAACCCGACGAAGCAGTACGGACGACAGCACAGCAGACAACGGCTAACGAAGCCCAGGAAGACAGATGAACTGCCAGAGCACCAACAGGGCGAGACGGCGACGTAGAAGACGGACCACTCTCAACGAGAGACATCAAACCCACACGCCTCACAGATCACCACAACCGCAGAACAGGGACGTTAGCCACGAAAGCCAAGGCTTATATAGGCAATGCCCAACCCTCAATACACCCACGCATCCCAAGACAGAAAGAGTACGGAAGAGTAGAAGGGCCGCAGACACCTAATGGCTACATGATGTTAAATCAAACTAAAGATGTTATCACAGCGACGACGACGACGACGACAATTGAGAAGAGCGATGATGACGACAACAACGAAGAGAATGAGGAGAAGGAGGAGAAGGAGAAAGAGGAGGAGGAGGAGGAGGAGGAGAAGGAGAAGGAGGAAGAGAAGGAGGAGGAGAAGGAGGAGGAGAAGGAGGAGAAGGATGAAGCGAAGGAAGAGGAGAAGGAGAAGGAGGAGAAGGAGGAGGAGGAGAAGGAGGAGGAGGAGGAGAAGAAGAAGGAGGAAGAGAGGGAGGAGGAGGATAAGGAGGAGGAGGAGGAGGAGGAGAAGAAGGAGGAAGAGAGGGAGGAGGAGGATAAGGAGGAGGAGGAGGAGGAGGAGGAGGAGGAGAAGAAGGAGGAAGAGAGGGAGGAGGAGGATAAGGAGGAGGAGGAGGAGGAGGAGAAGGAGAAGAAGGAGGAAGAGAGGGAGGAGGAGGATAAGGAGGAGGAGGAGAAGGAGGAGTAGCAGTCTGGTCATGAGACGACGACAACTTTGAGGAGGAAGAGGTCGAGGGGAAAGAAGATGAGATGATTAATCACTCTTACGTCAAATAAGGTTCAGATGATTAACTCTAAAGTCAATAACAGAGCAATTCTGCCGTCAATGAGAGTTCGGTGATTAATTTTTAAGTCAATAACAAAGACGGAAATCAACTTAAAGTCACTTATTATATGGTCAACAACTTTTGGTCAATAATTATGATCAACAACTTTTGGTCAATATAATTATGGTCAACAACTTTTGGTCAATAATTAAGGTCACCAACTGTAACTCATCTCATCTGCTACTCCCACGGCCTCCATTCTTTTGCTAATAATCTTATTTGTTTAGCATTATAGTGATTGATAAATTTTGTATAGGCCGAGAACCTATTATTTTATCGTCTGACGTAAACCACGGTTTCCGTGATGTATAAAATGTTAATTTGACCTAATATGCTGAAATGTTTAAGACTATATGTTGGCTGTTAATACATCTGTTCCACGGCTATGTGGCAATAATAAATTACCTGTCGTTTTATAGGTGCACTAAGGTACAAAAATAAAACTATTCTCTGCAATCTGTGGTTTTAAATCTTTCTCTAGGTAGAGCCGTCAGCTATATATAATTATTTAGGTCCTGAGAGACAACCATCTCAGGTGTGAAGTTTTGACGAATTCATTTAATCACCGTAGATGCAATAATTAAAACTGAATTTGGAAGAGACGCAAAAGGAGAAGGATCTATAAAATTTCTGCCTCGTGGAGATTTCGAAACCCGGTTCCTTTCATTGACAGTCCAGCACGATGACCCATGCATGTAATAGACCTTCGCTAACAGTTAACACTCGACTCTGGATTTAACAACAGCGTTTTATAGCTCTATCGCGGGAAGTGTTCTGGTTTTCCGTAGTTAACTTCATGTTCTAACACACAGAAGAGAGTTGTCGCCGCGGTCTATTGTCGGACTAAAATATAGACAACAATAACTTACGTGGCATCCACTGATATGTGTGGCTTTGCTTTTCTTTGTCTGAAGATATAGTATAGGCTAGTCGCCTGCAGCTGGCCTGCGAACATTTCTAAACTGCTCTGTCACTTAAGTTTACATAAAATAATACGAGAATTTTTTTATACAAATTGAGGTCAAGTTGTTGATAGCTGTTACTCTTAATATGTTGCCTGTGTTTCACGCTTTGGTCTACGGCGCTGTTGTTTTGTAGATTCGAGAGAATGCGAACACCGAATTCGACATCATAGCACAGAACTTAAAATCGGTGAAGCACAAAGGTAAACTGGCATCTATACTTTGAAGACAGTAATTGTCTCAAAACCACTTTCATGTCTCTGTTTTTTGTGCTGACCTCTGATTGGCTTATGATAATGATGATGATGATGGCACTAATGATGATTATGATGAAGACGACGGTTAAAATTATCATTGATGATCGTCATTATTATGCAGATCATGACAACGACGATGATAATGATGATGATAAAGATCACCGAACAACGATGTACCATGTAGATACCTATAAGTTATCGAATAACTATAAATAATCGAATAACTATAAATAATCGAATAACTATAAGTAATCGAATAACTATAAGTAATCGAATAACTATAAGTAATCGAATAACTATAGGTAATCGAATAAATATAAGTAATCGAATAACTAAGTAATCGGGTGACGTACGACGACTACTGCTGGCTGGTGACACTGGTTACAAAAGAACGACGAGGATAGAGAAGGGCGGAGGAAAGAACAGAGATGGCGCTATATAAATTCCGAGTAATTTATTGATTGACTGATTGAAAATGCATAATTTTTATGAGGAAAAGATGAGTCAACAACAAGTTTAATTTAGTGACTGCCTTTCTGCGCATTGGTCACAAATCACAATAATTTCCATTTTTGCTTACGGTATAAATTACATAGGCTAAAAATGGTTTGTCATGACTCTTTGACTCTCTTTAACAGGTCAACAGGTGCGAATAAAGCACATTTCCCTAAATGCATTGCTGCCTTTGACGGACGGCTATATGACGTACGAAGGTTCGATGACGTATCCCGGATGTTTCGAGTCGGTCACGTGGATAGTCCTCAACAAACCTATCTACCTAAGCAATGAACACGTGCGTGCTTCACTGCAGCGTATTATTATACAACGCTTGTTACCTACATGTATAAGCTTAGGCCTACAACACGCACCATCGAGTAAAGTACAATCCCCGACCTGTAACTGAATTTTCATAACAATTATAACCACCTTTTCTGCAAGTCTTATCATTGCTCTTCATATCACTGTTCTCTCTCATGGTTTATATTATCATCAAGTTTTCTATCATTTGATGTCTGTCGCTGCACAAAATTGCATTTCTTGTCGGAATACGAAGGCTTATAACGGGTCAATTACCTATATAATGTATGTGAGGGATGTTTGCTAGTCAGACTATGATAGCCAAGCTGCATGAGCAAAAGAGTGGACTATGGATAATCATAAAGGTTTACTCTAATAATTTTCGCTGCCAGGCATCGTCATCATGAAATATTACTACCTGTTCGACTCAGGGGCGGATCAAGGGGGAGCAAAATGGCCATGCCCCCCCATTTAGAAATTTCTTAATTTTTTACTAGCTATTCTAGCCCGGAAAGTTGACGCGGCCCTCCCCCCTGTGAGTAGCTTCGTATGTCCGTCCTCCACACCCATGAGGTTCGCAAACTATGACGAGGTATCTTTTTTGGGGAAATCCGAGGCAGATGGCTAAAAAAAAGTCATCAGTTTTTGGCGAACCGAAAAAGGTATCTTTTTGGGAAATTCTAGAAAAAAAGTCATCAGGATTTTCGGCTTCGGCGACCCGGACGAACTTTTTTCCCTGGACCAAGACCCTAAATTTTGGCCCCCCATCGAAAATTTCTGTATCCGCCCTTGATAGGACTATATAATATATTATAGGTATTTAGTCAAATCATTGTGTTCCAAGTCAACTTAGTAACGTAAGTAATTTTTGAACCAAAGGGCGTGAGTTACTCTCCTATAGGTCTGTTTTAATTACTCTGGCTTTGACGGGTAAATGCTATAAACTGAAGCGCATTTTGTGTGTGTGTTGAAGTTGATTGCGCTGAGGGGGATCAAGCAGGGCGATATCAATAACCAAAAGCTCTCCGTTGCCAACAACTATCGTCCAATCATGGCGACCAATCACAGAACGATCCGAACCAACATTAACTTTCAAAATCCGGTAAATTTCAACAACCAAGAAATTATGCGTGAGACGGATATGTAAGGCGATATTAAGCAATGTATAGCCAGGTCTGATGATGTAATACGAGACAGGATGAATGCTGCAGCTATAAACAACTGTAAGATGATACTAGGTAAGACAAAGTAAATTAAGATATAAAAATAAGGCAAGCTGAAAGAACGAAATGCCTGATAATGTAAAGACTTGGAATGTTGTTGGATAAGGTCAAATATGGTGATAATTATGCTGCAAAGTGAAACACGGCAATGCATGATAACGCAATGTAGAAAACTCAAGGTGATGTAAGATAAGGTTATAATTATGAAGTAACGCACGGAAAGGTTCTATAACGTAAAACAAGGCAAAGCAAAGTATAGGCCTAACATTTGTTTAAAGCGTCTCTTTTAGACATTATTTTTGTGATCCTGTATTGTAAAACTGTGAGCATTAAGGATCGCAGAAATTACTAGAATGTCCGTTCTACTATTTTCTTGAAATGACCAATTTGAAATCAACCAATGAGCCAATCAATTTCGTTTATGTTCGGTCATAGGGCATCCAAGCTGACAGGTGGCTACTATAATCTTGTCGCAAAGTTAGACAGAACCTCGTAGCATAATTTTCTCAGCTCTCTCAGCGCAATTGGTTGAGAGATTTAGACCAATTGGAACAGAGGTAACAAAATAATGAGGTATTGACTGAGGATGATGTTCTTAATTGCTGTTTTAAACAATACGCGAGACATAAAAACACGGTCATTTGATGGCTGTTATTTAGCGCTATTTTATAAGACGTTGTTAGATGTAATCATTGTCTGTTCCTAGGTCGCATTTGGTCTATTTGGTTTTGACCACATTCGTGACCATTGTTAGGAGTAATTACTTTTGCTACAGTGCTTCTCAATATTAAGAACTTGCACCAACTTTGTTCTTTCACTTTAGACAAAAGCGTGTACGATGGAGCAGCAGATGTTCTATCAGTGTAAGACTTGCATAGTGGTTGAAGAACTTTAATAGACCAAGTAGAGCTCGATGATGATGATGATGATGATGATGATGATGATGATGATGATGATGATGATGATGATGACGATGACGACGACGACGACGATGAGGATGACGATGACGATGACAATGACGATGACGATGACGACGACGATGATGATGATGATGATGATGATAATGATGATAATGATGATGATGACGAGGAGGAGGAGGAGGAGAAGGAGGAGAAGGAGGAGGATGATGACAACGATTATGATGATGATGATGATGATGATGATGAGAAGGATGATGATGATGGTGATGATGATGACGATGACAATGACGACGATGACGATGATGACGACGACGATGTTGATGTCCTTATTCCAAATCATTCCAGGGCTGAAAGTGGCTTGGATAAGTTGCCGGTTCTGAGTAAAACGGCCTTTGTTGGTCGGTCGGTAACCGCTGAGCCGACTTTGACCCGAAAAGTCTCTCACGACATTTTATTTGGCCATTTGCCCTAAATTTTCCGAAACTATACAAATTCACTCAAGAATTCATAATTGGTATAGAGTTTATGATGCCTAAATGTTAAACATGCGATCCGGCTACCGGGAACGGCAGGTCGCGAAAATCAATGCCGGGTCTGAGACCCTGTTCACTTTCATCCCTGAATCATTCTCAGAGTGGAAAGTGTAGGCTATACCTTCATAATAATTTGTATACAAAATTAATAAGACACTTTTGAGACTGATGGGTGTGCCCTATATACGCGCCATTGAGTTGGCCGTCCGTACATGTGCTTCCAGTTCCCAGTGGGACTTCTCTCAATCTCACCCGTAACTCAGAGATATCATATCGATGGTTAATATCATCCCAAACATCCTGACTTGTCAAATCACTGGCTGAATATTTTTTCTCTTCTGTCACCCGTTCAAAGAATCAGCGCCACTTTCACTTCTACATGAGGGTCTACAAAGACTACAATTGACTTATGTTTAAGTGAAGTTTCTATATATGAGATGAGGTCACCCAATTTAATTGCAGACTAATTGAGTTCCAATTGTTGTATGCCGTGATGATTTTTAGTAGATTTTGATGGATGCTGTTTTCTTTTTCAGCGAAAGTTCTTGATATGCACTGAACGTGATTGGTGGCAATCGACAGATTTTTTGCTTTGTGTATAGATCGCATATTAATTAACCAATCAGAGCTACGACAACCGAGACAACGACGTGTATAAGCAATGTGTAGCCTAGGTATATATCAGGAATAATATTTAGGCCTAGGACTAAATGTATCAATAGTTTGTTTTTCATAAACGTATATGTATAGGCTAGGCCTAGTGTTTCAATGTATCGATACTGCAGTATTATTTAGGACAATTCCATTTATGTAGATTGATATAAATTATGACAGAATACGCCTTTGAGTAAAGCGCGTCACCTAAACTCAATCGGACTATAGATTATGATGACACTCCTTAATATATCTGCATTCTGAATCAAATTAACTATAACTCTGAGCATTGATGCTGCACGGGCGATTCACGGTTGATGGCGGGACTTTCACTTCTTTTGATTCGTCGGATATTAGAATCTTGGCGAGTTGTGATGACTTTGTATATCCATAATATTCGGTAGAGAAGACGCTTTAGTTTTTGGGAAGAACGCTCACCTGGGACTCACTCTTTATCCAGGACATCACCCAAGCCATGACAGATGACTGAACCTCATTGCTCATCGCCGTTTGAAACTCCTTGTGCAACTACTCTTACCAAAAGCAAGTTATCAGCATGTAGATAGTCACATTTTTTCCAGCAAGAACTCAGAAATGTCCAACAACTTCCTATCTTATACTGTACTCTTACCAAGGTTAAGGATCGTGTTTTTCAGGGATTCCTCCTCTCCTTTGTAAGTTGCAGTCTTTACTCGGAACCATATACATGTAGGTGACCTTGCTTTATCTCGGGGTAATGATTCTCTGCATGGTAGAATCTTTAGTTATATTATCGACAAGCAGCATCTACACCTGCAATGTTAATGCACCATCCAGAAGTAACCAAGAAATAGGCCTACACAAGATAGTCAATACCTCTGTAGGCCTATAATTCCTGTTCAGGGCTTCGGCCATTGCTGAAAAAGGGGCTCAATAAACATTGCAGTTACCTTACGTTACACTGTCGTATGAGGTCTACTGTATGTTCCAACTAAATTCACGAAATGTCAGAGATAACGGACAGAAATTGCGATAGGGCCTACATCTAATTATGTAGTGTGCGCTTGATGATATTTGTAACAGGTAGGCCTATATGGCTTAGTTTATAAGCTTATCTTTTACCGAATTAATCTGTAAACTGACTGTTTTTGCCATTACAGCCTAGTATGGCTTGCGTAGGCTACTTGATATAAAAGTAGAATTGTAAAATAGTGTGGGTGTTTACTTGTTGTCAATGTCACTTCAATCAATCTTTATTGTAGCTTTTAAGTCATTTTGAACTTAATTCGACGGCACAATTTGGTCAGGATGATCAAATATCGAGATACTTGGCACAATGTATTCTACAGTCTCATAAAGATAAGTATAGGCTTAGGCTACACGTAGGCTATGACTGCGCGACTTGCACCAGCATGTTTAATGCTTAGATTAGGCCTACAATAACTTTATTTAGGCCTACACTCCTCGAGAACTCACTTTTGCTTCGACGAATGCTCATTGGGCTACAAACGTTTGGCGGTGGAACACAGAAATTGCAGGATACGAAAATTAGGCCCTACTCATTTTATGCTACAAGCCTACCTCTTTTAGTTGTAGCTCTAAGGCGCGGTAAGCCTGTTGGCAGATGACTAAGATGAGTAACCTATAGCCTATATGAGAATAAAACAATCTTGAACAACTACATTGTATAATTCATAGTTCTACAAAACAGACAATTCATATAATTAAACGTTTTACAATGCTAAACAGTAGACAGCGACGACAGTGTTTACAGTACAATTTGAACAGACATTTGCATAGCAACCACTAGTGCCTCTTAAGAGCCACCCCATGCACATCTTCAAAACATGCGCTGATCTGGTTCAAAGCCTATATATATATAATTAAGTCTCGAAAGGAACTTGACGGTGATTATATGTATTACCCTACTTTGTAGATCCTTAAACC
Organism: Lumbricus terrestris; assembly: GCA_949752735.1. Taxonomy (NCBI): domain Eukaryota; kingdom Metazoa; phylum Annelida; class Clitellata; order Crassiclitellata; family Lumbricidae; genus Lumbricus; species Lumbricus terrestris. The sequence continues at coordinate 45,371,929 of OX457038.1, read as the reverse complement.
CAAAGCAGACACATTGAGTCGGTCTTGTTACAATCCTGAAGAGCCGCAGCTGTTTTCACTGCAATTAGGATAATTTAGTCTAAACGTGATTGTCATTGAAGCATCCGTGTTGTTGAGACTGAAGCCAGAGTGAGCAGCAGCAGCACCTGTTTTCGCTCATCAACTGCACAGGAACCTTGGCACTTAGACTCTCTAGTCTCTACAGACATTGGTCTAAAATCCTCTTGGCTATTGACGGTCCAATTAGACTTCCGACTTGATAACCCGCTCCCTCCCCACCCCCACCCCCACCCCACACCCCCCACTTCTGTCCTGACCGCATTTCCTCCCTGCAGTAGAGGATGAGAAAAAATGGCTTTAATTGGGTTAAACCTTCTCTATCAGGTTAATTAGCGAAAACATTTAGAGAAACTGATGCAAGTGAACCCCGCCCATGAAGAAAATATGCGAACTGGAAATGGAACCCACCCGCACAGATGCTGTCTTACCTATATAGGTTAGCAGAGAAACACTGTCTTATGCCCCATGTTTTTGTTTATGGAGTCTATGCATGCACGCAAATGTAGATATTTATGCATGTAGGCCTATGCAGCTGGTCATTTGTATAGCACCTCTTAGACCTCTCAAAAGAGCTTATAAGCAAAGGGTCGTCGTTAAATTAAATATCTCTATGCGACATCCATCAGCAATAATTAGACGTGCAGATTCTATTAAGAATCTATACAGACAGATGATAGATCTATACCAGAGAAATTAGGCCTATCAGAGAAATTAGGCCTACCAGAGAAATTGGGCCCGCCGGAGAAATTGGACCTACCAGAGGAATTAGACCTACCAGATAAATTAATTAGACCCACCAGTAAATTAGGCCTACCAGGGAAATTAGGACTACCAGGAAAATTAGGCCTGCCAGCGAAGTTGGGCCTAACAGAGAATTTAGGCCTATCCAAAATAAATGACACGTGCACTAAACATCCAACAGTTTATGCTAATATTGATTAAGATTCATGCCAAAGCCAAGCAACTTATTTCATCTAAAGGCAAATTATTTCATAAGCTCTACTGTACCGACTAATTAAATGAGTATTTATAAAGAATGGAACAGGTTTGATTAAACCAATTTCAATCAATCTAAAGTCTCCTGGAAATGTCAATGGTTGATCGGTTAGGCTACTTCTCAAAGTAGACGACTACATGAACTCGATGTCCACTCTTTGACTCTCCTGTCCAGTCGAAGTGTTTGGTGTGATCGCTGGCTTTGAAAGAATCTGTTCCACGATCTGTAGTATGATCCTTCCAGGTCTCCCAGGGCGTTTTAAAAACCCAAAACGGCCAATATGGACCACCCGAATAAGCTGGCGTTGTCCACCACTCATCTCTGGGAGTTACCGGCGTGGTAATAACATTCTGACCAGGTGTGGTAGGCCTGTGAACGTCCTGATGAGATGTGGTTTTACCATCGTCTACCGGTGTCTTGTTTCCATCTTCTGAACTTTTAGCTTCTTTAGGTGGAGTAGCCCCAGTTGTGCCAAACTTCTTTGAATCATACTCAGTGTTGGGCGGTGTTTGCCAGGTGTTCGCCTTTTCACTGCTACGTTCTTCCGCCAATCGCTTGAAATATATTTCGGAAATGTCTTCGTATTCTGTATCCGTGAGACTTCTGTCCAGATCACCTCCGTTTTTCCCCAGCATTTCATTGGTCAGCCTTTCCAGCAGACCATAGTCAAGATCCTGGTCTTGGTAATGTTCCAAATCGTAGTCGTCGTCGTCTTCCGTCGTTTTACCTGCGAATGGATCCATTCTCTTTCCCGTTTGGAAAACTTCGTCAAGAACTCTCTTCATCTCTCTACAATGTCGTTCTAGCAAATTACTGACATTATGTTTAAATGCATAGATATCCTACTCTAACTACTGCGCTATATAATTATGTGTGGTACACTTGTAAATCTAGAACAAATAATGCTTATAGGCCTAATTGCAACGCATAAAAGCATGCACACGGTGACGAAGGCTGTCCTGGAATTTTCGATGAGACACCCGCTTCTGGATCAACATTTGTTTCGGGAGCTTTTGGTCAAATGCTGGAATGCAGATTTGCAAGAGCACTGTTGAGTAAATGACCATGCAAAATTGTCAATATTCTAAATTTCATACATATATAGGCCTATATATATAATAGGCCTATGTATATAGCCTATAGGCATACATAGGCCTAAGCATATTTTAAAATGTTCATGATCTTGAAATTATAAACGCAACCTTAACCTATCCATAAAAAACATGCACTAGGCTATTATATCCTGGTGTACAGAAGTATCTCAACCGCATGAAAATAGGCTTAATTAATTATGATTCAATCAATTTCATATATGCCTGCCATTGTTGAAAGTCTATAATTATATTACAGTTCCTAATCTTTAGGCTATATTTTAATCGACTGAACGTGAATCAGGTAGGCTAATGTGATATTTTCTAACTGTTTCAAAAAGTGCGAAGCCCTCGTAATATTGAGTAGACCTAGACTTCTTTTCCAATTGAACGATTTATCCGGAACGTACGGCTTCTTTAATTTAATATGGACATCGCTGTGAGTAGCCTAGATAAAATGAGCATAATGAAGTCAACGTGAAATACAAGTCTAAGTGTTTGCTAGAGTGGCTCTGAAAGTTTTAATACTTCACATCATCTTCTACGCTAGTGACCGCACAGTAATTGATCCAAACGTTAAATTAACACTATTTTATAGGCCCACTTGTAGCCTAAGCTAAGCCCTGATAGAGCTAATCTGTTTGTCAATGCCATGCACCTACCTGTAAGCTAATCCGATGTCGTTTCTGCGATTGGTGTCTTCAAGATCTTCGATTAAATCCGACAAAGAAAAAACAGATCGCAATAATCAGTAGGAGGCCTATATGCATGCTTGAAATCAGATAACGTGGCGCTTGTTCCGTAGGCTATATTTCACATGTCCAGTACCGGTACCCTCTGAAGATCCTAATAAAGAAACTAAGCGACTAAATGTCTGTCCTATTAAGTGTCTATCAATTTCGGAATTTATATAAAACTAGCTGTACCCGGCCACGCGTTGCTGTGGCTGAAAAGACTGTCCAACCCTCCCTTCCTACATCCCCTCCCCTTTCCCCTTCCCCTCCCTTTCCCCCTCCCCTCCCCTCCCTCCCCTCTCCTCCCATCCCCTCCCGAAAAATGGACGGACGGATGCGTGAAAACTGTAGAAAGACGCGCGGAAAACGGCCGCAAATGGACGATTTTGTAAAAACCGACAGTTACATATAAATTTGCGCTATAAAAGACGGCCGGATATACGTTTTGAAACGCGCCCGAAGAATGGGTTTGAAACGCGCCGAAAGAATGGACTGACGGATGCGTGAAAACTGTAGAAAAACGCGCGGAAAACGGCCGCAAATGGACGATTTTGTAAAAACCGACAGTTACATATAAATTTGCGCTATAAAAGACGGCCGGATATACGTTTTGAAACGCGCCCGAAGAATGGGTTTGAAACGCGCCGAAAGAATGGACTGACGGATGCGTGAAAACTGTAGAAAAACGCGCGGAAAACGGCCGCAAATGGACGATTTTGTAAAAACCGACAGTTACATATAAATTTGCGCTATAAAAGACGGCCGGATATACCTTTTGAAACGTGTCCGAAGAATGGGTTTGAAACGCGCTCGAAGAATGGGCGAACGAATGACTCGAAATGGCTGGACTCCATCGACGTCTATCGAATGGAATTAAAAGTTGTGTTTTTTGGTCGTAAAGATTGCGCTTTTTCCCAAAAGGCATAAAAAAACCCGCTGATGTTCGAATGGAACGGTTTGCAAAAATTTTCAAAGCAATCGGTCAACAACTTTCCGAGCTCCGAGGTAATAAACAGTAACTTTTTACATTTTTATTTATATAGATTATGGCGTATTTATTGATATAATTAAAGTCTAATAGTAATCTCCAAATTTCTAAAGCGCTATACTCGGAGTCGAAAGCCAAGTGCGGGGCACCAGATTATTCATAAGCGCTGTGCTGAGTCAGATGAGTTGTCCGTAAGAGTAGTGCACATGCATGAGGTCCGGGTCGGTTGCTGTAAGATCAGAGAGGCGGAACTGCTACTAAGGTGGGTGTTGTCTGGGTCGGGAATTGGAAGGTGGATGGTCAGATGAGACAGGTCTAGAGTTCTTGAAGAGCTGTGACCTCAATTTTGAATGAAAAGTCCAAGGTGTGATGGATAGAGCCGGAGAAATGTGATGATGTGTGACTAGTAGGCCTATACGATAGTAGATGAACTGAAAATTAGCGTAATTCATGAGGCAGATCATTCCATAGGCGTGATGACATGTTGAATATATGCCTCGGTTTGAGAACTTCAGATGACTTGTGACCGGCGGTCGAAAGAGAGTGAGACAAGCCGATGATCGGGTAGAACGGGCTGGCTGGATGGTTAAGAGTTCGCGAAGATCTAGGTTGGGAGTAGCCTACTGTAGGGAGTTGTAGGTTAGGGATAGAACTTTTCAGTGGACTTGCTCTGGGATTTTCAACCAGTGAAGTGACTTGAGGATGGGGTGATGTGATGATGTTTTGGTCTTCTGGTGACGGCTCTGGCTAATGCATTTTGAACGAATATTGGCTACAATTTTATACACATCCACAGTGTTGCACTCCACCCCCCCCCCCCACACACGCACACTATGCAGTAACATAGTTCATATGAATCTTGTGTAAGCGATCTCGATGGATGTTTTAGCTCACCTCTATCTATGGGAAGTGCAGACACCGATGAGAGACGGACAACTGATAATAGGATAAACATCCAAAGACTTGCTGCAGATACCGTCATCTTCAATCAATTGCTTATGTTATCCTATGCAGCAGACGCAAATTGCTGCTTGAAACTATTTTGCAGACTTCAGTCTATATAGTTAACAAGACCTCTAGAGTCTAGATCCGACAAAAGAGTTGGTAAAACTTTCAGGACTGAAGCTTTAGAGCCAATTATAGACCTTTATTATATAGCCTATTCGCCCTATTGTATCCTGGTGCCTAAGGATAGTTAACACTCGCCAGCTGCAGTAACAAGAAGATAATTTGCCTTCAAGAATGCAGCCGTAAAGTCTCTTATGATAGATATGCATTTAATGCAAGTCCTACTATTCATTATATATATGCTACTAATATATATTTCATGCATAGGCTATTATATCTAATTATATCCATATACAGTTATATGGGTCTATAATCTATATCTAATTATCTATATCGAGCATATATAGTCGTTTGTCCAAACTGTGTAGGCCTATACGGCACGCACATGGAGTTGACACTTAGGCCTATATCCGTAAGTCTAATTAGATTACCGAAATAGGCCTATACAGGTCTATAGGTCTATCCCTAAACTATAGCGGTATAGGCCTAGTCCTATATATATAGGTTATGCAAAGCCTACAGCGGTGTTAATGGATCTGGTTTATACTATATAATTATCGAGAATTGTAAATATTCCTATAGGTATTGGCCTGTAGACTAACGGCAATTGTTGGATGGAGGCTTGTGTGTATGCATATTGTATATAGCCTATATTTATGCGTATATCGCCTACATGTATAGGATACACGTGTTTGCGTAGCCTATAATTACTGCGTGCATTTGCATGTAAAATGTTAAGGCATCCTCTTGTAAAGAGATGTAGGCTATGTGACAACGTAATTGATTGATTGCATGTAGGATTTGAACCCGATGGATTGATAATCAATTGCGGAGAGCTATGCTGGAGAAATATATCACGATCTGCAACCAAAACCAAGAGAGGTAAGAGATTTGATAGGCGCATTGGAGTTGATATGGGAAGATTTGCCTTTGGAACGCGTCAACAGGGCCGTCAAGAACTTTGCATAGAGACTCAAAAGAAGTGTTGGAACTGGTGGTGGGCACATTGAACACAAGTTGTGAATCACTATCAAGTTCATTTCACAACAGTTATGTGACTTAATAAAATCGTTTTTTGTCACTTTTTGCTGCGTCGCGTTTTTGAATCGTCAAAAAACGGTGTTTGGCCTCACTAAAAGCGATAGGCCTATAACTTTTGTTCTATCTGAAATATTTTTATGAAATCCAGCCATCGCGTGTAAATATTAATTGTATTTAAGGCTATAAAATTTCATTTCGAAATTCTTAATTCTGGCCAAGATACTGGCAAAAAACGTAGGTTTTTTGCCCACCCTGTATATACCCAATTGTTCTTGCTTTAGTCTTCAGTTTTCACTACTAAATCCTGCTAGCATGGGGACACGAGCTCATAATTTTTATAGGACTTACATTTTTTACATGGGATCCATAGAGAGCTCACTAGCCCACATGTATAATAGATCCAATCTATTGCATCTGATAATGGTCGCAAGGTAGAGACGCTAGAATGGCGGTGACCGAGCGTCTCTTTCAACTACCGGTACAGCTTCATGCATCGCGCTGATCAGCTGTTGCTGCTGCGACTCTGTTCGAAACGTGTCGTTCAGTAGGCTTACAGGCCACAATATCTTGTAGGGTCTATAAGAGCCACCCAGTGTGAGAATTTTGTAAAAATAACCGGGGTTAGACTATGATCCACTTGGAATTGGAGTGTGAAAAAAGACTTTACTATGGGGCTCTAAGAGAGATTGGGGGCTAAACCCCAACCCCTGGCAATTCTCACCCTGGAGCTACCTAAGAAATCCTTTGACTTGGACTAACATTAATTTTGGGCAATTAACCTCCATCTGCTTTCTGGTGGAAGTCTTTCTTTGCATCTCTGTGTCTCTTTCCCTGACCGGGCTGTCCCTCGTTCTATCTAATTCTCTGCTGTCGTAATTTTAGAAAAGATGCAGGTCTATAGGCCTATCGTGACTGTATTCCTATACCGCTTACTACCGGTTGTCCGAATGTTCTTGGGTATCAATCATTTAAAGGTACACAACGCTGTATCTTTCCTTACAGGCATAGAGTGAGCCTATGACAATATGTATCATTCATATGCAGTCTTGCCCATACCGGTTGGCCTATACTTACACATGTAGGCCTAGTTGAATGCGTTCTGCTTTAATTGGTCTGCTTGGTTCTATAGTGCGAGATTAGCAAGATATATATAATATTATGGCCTAGGCCTAAATGCGTACTTCGCCAGCGAAAACAACACAGGCATAAGTTTATTTACAAATAACGTTTGGCCTAACAATGATTAGACCTAGGCCTACAGATGGGTGAGTGAATACAGTTTGTATGTTGACCAAGTTTCTGGCTGAAGACCTATTAATAGGAATATAATAATAATGTAATATTATTTGCACATAATAATTATGTGAGCTAATGTAGCAGAGGCGTAGCGACCGCCCTCCGTACCCTCCGACCGAAGGGCCCCCGCAAGGAAGGGGTCCCTAAATGTGTAAAATATGTAAGGCTAAGTATAAGTGACATTTATTGACGCTATTGCACAATCCATATAGGTTTTACTGACAGCGCTGTGAAGTAAATACGGAATAGGCCTACATGCATACTGCAGGCCTATGTAGGCTATGCATAATATAATATGAGCCCTGCATATTGTAGAAAGCAAATACTGTTTCCAGTTTCTGCATTGTAAGGGGCCCGCCGCCCCGGACGTAATAACTATGTTCGAAGGGGCCACGTTCTTTGTTGCTACGGTCCTGTAAAGTAGAATGGAATAGAGCATAGTTGTAAAAAACTTTTTTTCGTTTTTTATTCTCTCCCAAAAAACGTCGTTTTTTTCGTTTTTTATTTTTTCCATCGTTTTTTATCGTTTTTTTCGATTTTTATGTAACTTTATTTAATTATTTACTGTCTAATATTATTTTCCTTAATTTAATTTTTGTCTGATATTCCATACGTTTTCACCGTAGCCTACTCTCAAGGATGCAGCTAACTATAGGGTCTGTATGTAATTGTTTAAGTCATAATTTTGAGAAATACCTGTAGTAGATCCCTACAAGAAATGAAATTTCTAAGAGTTGTTTTGATAAATTCTTGGGTATAATTATTAATATTCATAAGTAGCAATTTTAAGCACAAAATAATGTACAATATATAATTTAGTAAACATCTGTGGTTTTTGCTTCTGGTTAGATTTTAATTGTGTTATGTCGATCAGCATAAACTTATAGGCTAATGTGGACAATTATAACTTATAATGTCTACAATTTAAATTTGAAAGATTTTAATACCTATAATTTGTCCGAATTTCTTACTAAACGAAAGTTATAAGAAACAATAACTGTGGTAGATTAATTTTACTTAGGCCTATACCAATTATTTTGGCCTAATAAAAAAAGTTGTGTTATTTACAGTCTCTTAATAAAATTGCATCAGTAATTAAGGTTTGTAAGCTGAAAATGAAACTTCAGATGTAACAAAGGCAAATTATTTTCCGTTTCAGTTTTTTATCGTTTTTTTGTCGTTTTTTATTATTTCGAAAAAAACGGTTTTTTAACGTTTTTTATTTTCTTTTCATCGTTTTTTACATCTATGGAATAGAGGCAAGATTCAGCATCGAAGTTCTGTCGTCAGAGTCGAATATACCGCCGATAGCCCAAGTCTGTGCGAATTTCTTACGAATTCTTTGCACTACACGTTAGCCATACGAGTATACAGGCCTTGGTCTATAACGCGCAAGCGTCAGCTAAGTAGGAAAAGGATGAAATCATATACAATCACTGTAGCCTAGACCTAAGTTGAACCTTTGCTCTGAAGCCACACGGTAAAACAATGCTAGTGGGCGTCTAACTAGGATCATAACCAATGCTAAAGTGCTAAACCTACCGATCGAACCATAATTAATATTTATGTCCTTTCCAAGACCAGGGCTATAGGCCTACACGAGGATATACGCGGGGTATACAGCGTGTAGGCCTACTCACCTCCGGTAAACCAGGGTCGGCCTTTACGCGGGTATACAGCGTGTATACTCACCTCAGAAAGAATTCAATGTGAACAAAATTTGTCGCGTAGGCTATAGACCGACGTGACATGTGAAAGAAATGAAATTTCGACGAGAAAATATACGAAAATCGTGAAAATTTTTGGGTTTTTACTATCGTGGACCACGACGGTACTCGTGGAGTACAAGTACCGGTAACAAGAAAACCATGTGATGACTAAAAATGATCGTGACAGAAAATTCGATGACTAAAAAAAGGTCGTCAGAAAAATTTCGGCCCGGAAAAGTCGATTTTTTTCGGTCGGCGTGTACTCACCTCAAAATTTAGCAGTACAGCCTTGTCTAAGTCTCTTGAACGGCTGGTCTTCCTGCAACTTCTTCCTTAAAACAGTCTGGCCTTTTCCTACCAGCCAATCAGACTTCATGGTTCATCGCTTCAATGAAACTGCATTATTCTCCCTAATTGCCTAGGCCTATACATCCACTCTGCCGTGGACAGATCTGAACATATACCGGTACGCTGTTGGCTCTCTTCGATGTCTCAGCCGCCTTGATAATTATGGTAGACCATCTAGGTCATCATAATTGCTGCAACGTTTTCTAGACCTCCTGCGGCATCTGAGGTTTCCATAGCTTGCCTCTGGCTTTGGTCTTACCTTAGTCAAAATAGTTATCTGTGGACATAGCAAAACTCTCTCGGTTATGGTCAAACCTGGTGTTCCTAGAGGTCCTCTCTAGGTCTTGTATGCCGTCGACATTTGCAGCCGCCCACACCCAATCAGAGTGCTAAGGCCAATGTCTGGCCACCTATTGAACTTGCAGGGTTAAATGTAAAACAGAGTTGTGTACTGTGTTGTTGCCGGGGCTTTACTATTATTAATATTATTATTGAGTCGTTTTTACACAGTGCACCCTCAAGGTAATCTACTAAGAAGCACTCCCAGTTCAACCACGGTTAAATAAGGCAGTTTTTATTCGCAAAAGGAAGGATATTGGTGACCTCAAGGCACCAAGCGAATTCAACAGAGAGACGATTCCAGGTTCTAGGGCTAGCCACCCACAAAGAGCTAATACAGAACAGACTATTGCTGCCTGAAACAATGTTTAAGGTCGAGGACAATAGAAACCAACATAACACATTGCATCATTTAGAGGATACTAAAAAATATTGCAAAACACACCAACAGTAAAACTATTTGTATGGCTTTTAAAACTATTTCATAACACACATTCAATGACAAAGTTTTCATGCACTGGACACAAAGCTGGAACATACATGGATACCAGCATGTTCGATCGAAGTTGACCAAAAACGCTGCAAAAAATTTCACGCATGTCTCGGCATGCCACACTGCTACAACAAAAACTGTAACATAACAGTAAAAAATATGGAAAATGACCTCACTATAATGAGGTCTGTTATAAGGCGGTTCTCAACATAACTGACAAGGACAACATGTTAACAACCTTCTGCTGCATGTTAAACCTCCTTTAGAAAGACTCCAAGTAAAAATAATCTGGAATATAGGAAGTTTGGAACTATTTACAACCGTTTTCTTTGTCACTAGGAAAGTCTGGAATCAATCTCTTACATCAACTGATAATTATAATACCATCCAAAAATTTTCCTGTCAGCCAGTTGTGATCTTCATAAAGCAGAATGAGAGAGAAATGTTTTATGTGTAGATTCCCAACTTTAAGTTACAAAAAGGCACCAAATTGTAATTGCAATAAATGCTGTTATATACATATATATATATACCAGCAATTAAAATCAATTACTGACACAACTGAAAACGTAACAACTTTTATTTCTAACTAGCTTGATTAAACAGTATTAACAAATAACAGTTAGTCTCTGTGGCTCAATGCTCACGACAGAGCCACATTCAGTCATTTGCCTTTCAATTAACAGCCATTATGGACTTTGCATCGCAGAAGCAGATACATAATGTTGGCTACGTAAAGACAACACATCAGCAAGCTTAAAATGTAGTGTAATGCACCGAGCATTTTTGTAGCGCCTTTGCACTATTTCTCTTTCTTTTTTGAGAATATTGCGGACAGTCCACGCTTCTTCTTCTTGTCTTTAGTCCGCAGCTCTACGCCTTCTGCGCCACTCTCCTTAGGTAATGTATCCTGAATGACAAACAAATAGAATCTCAAGTGACTCAAAGTTTCAGTCACATACCACAATAAAATGGTGAACAAGTCATGGACAAAAGTGCGTTCAAGCATCACCATGCACCATGGCATATTTTAAGGTACATGCGTCATCAAACTGTTTATAATTAATATAAGCTCACATTGAAAAATTTAATTGAACAGTACAGTAATGCACTATCAAAATATCCATTTAGACAATGTCAAACAGACCTCAAATTTCATTTATGCATACATTTAGATTTATAGCATTATTCATCTCTAAGCAAGCAGATTAATCACAGATGAAAATGTATTAATCATTGTGAAACATGCAACTGTGATGTGCGCCTGCCATCTTTTCTTGGCTCCATTTTGCTTGCAATCGAAGACATTTCTACTCAAATGTTGGTGTCTAATTCTGTCTGACTTAGATCACCTCTAAGGAGTATTCTTAAATTATAGGAGCTACAATGAGCACTTACATTTACAGTATGAGAATTGTAGAAAAACAGCACAAGATGCACATGGAGTTGAGGTGTGAAAAGACTTAACTACGTGACCCTAAGACAGACCAGGTGGGTTGAACCCCTCAAACCCAGGAAATTCTCTCCATATGACAATTACCACAAGAGAACTAGTGACTGAAAATTCAGATTAGACAAATGGAACTCCGCTTCTCAGTGAACATGTAGAATCTGGTGATTTATCTGTTCATGGAATGTGTTGTCATCAATTATTATGATTCATAGGTAACAGTTTCAAATACCAACCCTGTTTGTGTCGCTTTCCATCACTGACTGAGACTTCTGAAGTCTACCAGATTTGGAGGCTGCAATCAGAAAGAAGCATAGATACATGGGTCAACGATATATGTATAATACGTCAATTTACTCGAAACATTCTCTGCTCATTTCGTTATAGTTGCCATCACTGTTACCATCGTAATCATATTTGTCATCATGGTTACCATCGTAATCATATTTGTCATTAACACCGATATCTCTTTCATACGAAATCTGACTACCTAGCCAATTCTTGATGCCATTTCCCGTATGAAATGAATACCATAGCAAGACCCGATCAAAATTCTGTTGCTGAAAAATGAGAGACATATGGAATATCTGGCAGAGAAGCGACAGTGCCAGGCAAAAATAATAATAATAAAAAAAAATAATAATAAATTCTATCGAGCAAATGTTGAGTTAATCTACCTTCTTGGCTTGATTCTGGCGACTTGGAATGAGCAACTGCTTGTGCCAGTCTTTCCTCCTGTTTAACTGGAATACATAGTGGAGAAAAATTGTTAAGTTACGTATTACTAGTTATGTTGTGTTACTAGTTACATAAGCATAAATCAAAAACAAATGCACTATCAACCACAATCCAACTAATTTGATCCAATTCCATTGTGATCTAATTCATCAACCCTTCTTTGCCTGCTCTGATCAAGTCTTAGTTACAACAGCATACATTAAAAACAAATGCATGCACTATCAACCACAGTCCAACTAATTTGATCGAATTCTACTGTCATGAAATTTGATTTAGTTCATCAACTCCGCTCTGACATTTTGCTCCGTTCTCTTCATTTCACTGACTGGCTTGACCTCTTTGTTCCCCGTGTCACAACCACCATGGCTCAATCCAGATCACTTGTCTGCATAGGTTCACCTCTATGGAATGAGCTTCTCCCCCCTCCATCAGCCCACTCCACCATTCGCTCTGGTAGTGTTTCTTGAAATTTCTCTCACCTCAGATCCTGCTCTATTTTCTCGGGGTTTCTTATACTGTGAGTGATGTGAAAAGAAAAGCACTTGCAAAAAGTCAAATACAATACAAACTAATTGTGATGAAATGATAAACAAGATGATATATATATATTCTTTTAATGATTCAATCTGACACACCACAGAATGATTACAGGTACAGGTTATACGAAATACGAAATACGGCCCACTATAGCATGGCTTTACAGTAGTGGGTTCGGTAACTTAACACTAATGGCCTAAGTACTGGATCACTTCTGGTACGGCCAAGCCAGAAGTGGGAGGGGCTATCTTTATTTTTAGCAGAACCCAAGTCAAACAACATAACAGCAAAGCGCCAATGGCAGCTAACAGAAACTTTTATAAATTAATGCCCTGTGTGAGGCTTGAACCCGGGTCGCGTGGATGACACTCAGTTTAACGACCAGCGCTCTCTCAACTGAGCTACGGACCGCCCCATGATATTGATGATGAAACCCCATAATAATGATAGTCATTATTGATGAAAGTGGTCACGGTTTTATAGCAATGCTCTGGTGGAGATAATGATGATTCAAGATATAAGATTAAAATAAATAATATAATGAATGCGACATTGTTTACGTCCATGAAAGCTAAAACGATATGTCAGTTATATGGTTACCTTGAGCAGGTGCTACAGGTGAAGGAACTGCCTGACCATGCCATTGCGAATTTTCCTCTTTCCCTGAAGAAACTGTCTCTACTTTACCTAGGACATTAGATAATACAATCACTTGTTAGGCATGCATTATTTGAGGAAGCATATGCATCAATCAACTCTTTCTTATCCAGCAATTATTGGGGAATAAACAATGACAAAACAATACATAAATTACTTATGAGATGTCTATATTTTTAAAGAATCCATTTTTCTGTTTCATACAACATGCTTCAAAATATGCACATTGCACCAGACTACTTAATACATAAAGCTGACACACCGCAGTATGACTACAAGTCACACAATGAATAGAAGCTTAGAAGTTATTAAAGCAGTTGAATTTTACTCTAGGACACCTATCTATCCCACAGCTCACTTTACCAATGCCACCTAGCAAATGCAAGGCAAGCGGACCCTTGGGTGGGTAGTTGGAAACAACTTCCCCATCCACGTTGATCTTATTCACCTAAACTCCCATTGCTTTTTACGAATGCACAAAGGTCCTACATGGTCTAATTCACAAAAACATACCTGCCAAAGAGTTAACCGATGACCCCCGCTGACACTTATTGCTAACCTGATTCAACCTTCTCTTGTCTTGCAGGAGATTGTTCCACAGTCACTGTGGGTCTAACTGGTTGTTCGAATTTGTCAATCCGGCTGGTATCTTCCTTAGCTGAAATTCCCGCATTTAAATTTTGCTGCTTTTCTGAAAAAGCAGAAGATTCAACAACCGGCTCCAGGTTGTTTTTGCTTGTTTGGCGTGTAGCAACATGCGACTCGTTTTTAGTCTGATGGACACTTTCAACCTTTAGGGTTTGATCGACAGCAATTAATCGTAGGCTTCCTGCAAATCAAAGCAAAACGACCAATACACAAAAGATGAAAACAAACAATGAGATACAAATAATTATGTTACATGCATAAAATTCATAACTACCAATAAAATGTACAAATATTTATTCACTTTTAACATATGTCACTATTCACTAACACTTGTTTCATCTAAATACACTTTCTTAACAGTGACTATGCATAAAAAGGCTCTACATCTGAACATGAGACTCTGATGAATGCTACTAGGGTCCAAGACTCAGCCATGCAAAGACCAGGATGAGATAGTTAGTATTAGTAGTGAATAAAAAGATAACAATAAGTTGGCAAAGCCCTTTCTAGTATTAAGAATTCAACTAAGAGAGGCACATCAACAAGCCAGTAATGTTATGCTATTATCACTAATCCATCAATCAATAACATGTATCCAGTATTCTACTATTTCATCATTCAACGACAATATCCTGTTATTCATCGTAAACATAAACATGATTTGGATCTGACTACCAGCCACCCAGTTTGTAGAGCCAAAGTTATGCTTTTGCTTGATGGTTTGTTGACTGACATAAATAAATGATAACATGCTTTTGAGATACAATGACAAGATTTATATAGCTCATATAGATCATATAGAACCTAAAATTATATCATATCATATATTATTATTATATATTACTATAATATATTATTACTCTTAACTTCAGCATTATTACAAAAGACCCTACAATTTCTTAGAGCAGAAAAATCAAAGTTTAACCTTGCTGTTTTAAAATGGTTGGATAATCAACTGTGCAAATGCTAAGTGTGAAGTTTCTATATAGGAACTCTGAAAATGTTCAGCTGCTACTTTTACATAGGGAAATTCAGATGCAAGTAAGAATTTATTGGTGAGAATGCTCTAACCTGGTTCAGTGGTTATCTTGTTCCTTTCCTGCTCAGTATTCAGCCTCTCTTGCTGTCTCAGTTCCTTTGTTGACTCTTGCTTTGTAAGTTCGGCGTTTTCCAATTCTGGAACATCAGGCAGGGTTGCTAAACCGAAACAGAACCAGATTATTAACAGGAAAGCCTATGAACAGTGAACACCCATATAAATAGTAGATGAGGAGCTAGTTAAGAAAGAAGCCATAATAAAAACATCAGATTGCATTATAAGATCAGCATTAAAAGCACTCATACGATTATCGCATAACTCAAAACTAATTAACTCTTTCACAACCACGTTTTTAAAAATTATTTTGACCATTTAAAAGTTCACATGAATGCCAGCAACTAGATATTTAGAAATACAGATGTGTAATACATCAATTCTGTTTATATTTTAATCTACTATTGAAAAAGTAAATGAATTAATGTCTTAGCCTCAAAGTTTATAAATATAGGAAACAGATATAAATAAAACTGCAAATATGCAAATAAGCATATGCAGCAAACTACCATATAGAGACAATTTAACCACAAGCGCATTTCAACACTGTAACAATTGTTTCCCAGTTGCTCTTACTATAATCAAGTCGATAAAGTGTCAAACTTCAAATTGCCTAATTAATCAAGACTATAATTTCTCTTTTCTCAATTTGCAATTAGTTCAAAGTTCTTACACGGTGGCACAGGCGTGGCAGTTTTTCTGTGAACGTCATGCACATAAGCATCAAGCTCCTTTTTCGATACAGCATCGAAAGGGTTCCCAGTGGTAAACTCCTTGTAGAAGAGAGCGGACTTCTGGTGATCACGCTGGATTATACCACGAGACGCAGCTGTTACCTTGATGCCACCTCCTCCTCCTCGACCATTACTCTGGCTCTCCTGCAACAAGAGCAACAAATTGCTCATATTATGCATAATTGCATATGCTGCCTGCAAGTCCACAGTTAAATGATGAGAACAAAAAAGTTGCTCCATCACTCAAGCATTTAACTCAAGAATATCTATGAAATTGTTAGTCACTTGCAGATGCAATGCGGCTAGACAAGCGTTTAGATTTTTAAAGCAAGAGAGTAATTGCGAGTTTTAATGCATTTCTTGAAGGAAAACAGAGTTTGAACTTTCAGGAAACATTAGCAGACAGCTCCACTTTTAAGTAGTCATCTGAACTGCACACGACCTTCTTTCTGACTGACAGTTCTGCATCGTAACTCAGTTAAAAGATCTGTAATCAAAGAGGGCAGGGGTGTTGGATATCAGACATCAGCAGTTGAAGAATGGTTCTAGGTTTGAAAGCACTTTTGCTTTACAGTTCAAACAGGAAATAAGAAATTTGGAGTTGACCTGGTTTCTCCAATGGATCATCATTTTTTCACTTCAGTTTTACTTGAATACTTTCAAGAATCAACTGCTGCACATTACGATAATATTATAGAAGTCATTAACTTAGTTTAGATTAGCAATTCAAAGTCACTTGTCTTACCACTTTTGTAAGCTGAATTGGAGTACCAGTCACTTTTACTGCACTCTCAACATTAAATTGCGTATAAAGTGCTAATTGGCAATAATGATCAACATTAATCTGTCACTTCAACCAACTTGAGCATAATTAAATTGCTAGATCATTAACATAATATTGATATCAGCCACTACACTACCTTAAAGGCAGGATTCAACAGGTGAGGGAAGTCAATAGCACGAAATAGAGTTGAAGATAGCAGTCAAAGAGTCAAGTAATAAGTAAGTAATTAAGTCATCTTTAATATCCCATACGCTTACCTGAATTCTCCGGGCTTCATCCCATGTCACTCCTTCAAGAACCGTGGAGTGTGGACCAGCGCTAGCATGACGCGGCAGGAATTCTTTGCGAATCTAAAAAACATTGAAAATAAATACACTAAATAAAGACCGCATACAATAAAATAAAGACATCAGAGATCATAATTTTATGCCTTTTAAATGCTATGAACTTGTGGAGGTCAGTTGTATGTTTTTTCAATGTATTGCTGCTGGCTGCAAATTTTATGATGTTCAAATTCTGAATTAAAGGTCGATTCGCTATCAAAAGATTAGGTCTACTACAATAATGAATTATGTTGGAAGAGGTAAGTTCTGATATTTAAGTAAATGACCACACACATTTCAAGCATTTTAAATACAATGTAATACAAAACCAACCATTGTATTGCTACATAATATGACGTCACACAAAAAATGAAGAATTACTTGCATTACAAACCAGATGAATGAACCAGAACAGTTGTAAGTTGAGAAAGACAAGAGACCTCACAACAAAGCCCGGAAATTCAATAAATGTTGTGTAATTGCAACGATAGATAAATAGATATCACAACTGATGTTCAGACCTCTTTCACTTTCTGCTTGTATTCTCGTACATCTGTTCCCAAAGGAACAAATTGGTGGCTTATTCGACAACCTTGACTATTTTCAATGACAGACTACAACAGCAAAAGAAACTCCATATTATTCTAAGACATAAAAACACTTTCATGACGAGATTATAATGAAAGTAACTGGGAAGATAATGCAGTTCATCGTCAAAGTGTAAGTATGTAAATTTTGAGTAAAAACTGCAATGCATGCACCATAGCGTAATGTAAGATAATTGTTCATTTACTGCTCTGCCCCTTGCACTGGCAATAAATAAATCCAATTAGTCATGACATGAGGCAGGGTTATGAATGACCTGCCATGTACAACTGAGCTCATGATAGTAGCCTATTAGATCTTCTGTCCAGTGATGGAGACAATAGTGCTTGAAGAACTAGCCCTGTGTCATTAGACAAGAGTCTGGTCAGCAAAATATCACTGCAGTCAATGGATTACAGCCCAAGTGAAGTTCTACCAATGAGACCATCATCGCATACAACGTCATCCAAACTTCTAAAGCCATGTCAAACAATTCACTGTTTAGTTAGTCTAATATTTGCCAATGAGCATACTGCATGCTAGGCTATAATCATCCTCATCATCCTCATGATCGTCATCATCATCATCATCATGATCGTCATCAACACCGCCACCGCTGATGTCTGATCCATAAGGCTTCAACTGATGGCACACCAAATCAAGCATTTTAACAACCACAAAGTTATTCCACAGCAAATGAGAAGCGGACTAACAAAATCGTAGAAATAACAAGTGAAAAATTCATTGCCTTGCTATTCATAACTGAAGCAGGTCGTCGAGAACTTGGAGTGACACTTCGACTTGGGTCAGATGGTAGGCTCTCATCATGCCTAAGAGAATTACATGGAAACAATGTCACTCTATGTAAAACTTCAGTTGAAATTGGAGTTAGAAAAAGCTTAGTGAAGCATGCTATATAGCTAAACATAATAAATTTAAATTCATGTCTATTTCGTTTATCATTAGCAACAAAAGGTTAAAAAGTAGACTTTTAATAATGCCAGACTTTTTACCAGTCAAATGCCCAGTTGCTCACATTTGACAGAGTTGGTGTTAAATGTTTGTAGTTGAATCAGGAAAAGTTAAAAAATGGCCCTTCAGTCATTAGCAGCTACAATGATCACAACTGACACTCACTTCATTATGGTAAACAGATCGCCAAATGGCAAATTCATTATTAGCTGATACTTCAAAGGCTACGTGTTCGAAGTATTGATTCCGATATGAAAACATCCAGCAGATTAATGACAGTCGATAGAACCAAGCAACTGTGCATGAAAGATCTATCCAAGGTTCAAACATAGTAATCAACTGATGGGAAACTCAGGGAAAACAACCTCTGCAAAGAGGAAGCATATAACCAGTTGGTCAGTCTCTTTTCATGAAGCAGTACTCAATAACCACTCCATGCAGAGTTCACTATAGGCCCAAACTACTTTAAGTGAATCATGCTCAAAAGAGGTGAACCCTACTGGCCTACCCAATGCAAATGCCAAATTAACATAGATCACTTTCAGATCAAAATCATACCATGCTTGACCATGTGCCAAATTCCAATAAATTGCACCGAATTCAACTCCATTCAACACAACTACGCTCAATTTCCTTGAATTCTGCTTAATTCAGTTGAATCATATTCAGTTTAATGCACGAGAAAGTCAATTCCACTTACACTCTGCTTGCATCTGAAGCAGAAGATTTCGTAGAATGCGTCACCTCCATTAAACTCTGAGAACGTGCAGTTCGTTTGGCTGCCATTGGAAAACGATACTTGTATCCAGTCTGGTATCCCTTACAATGCACAAACATACTTCATAAATGACAATGAAGTATTGCGATGATGATGATGCACTCAAGACAATGATGATGATAATGATAATAAAACAAAGAAGAATAAAAAGCAGTCTTATTGAACCTAAAAGAACACAAAGAACTAGCATGTGAAACTCAGACCAAGCAACCTCTGCCACCAGCTGCTCATAGTCTATTTTCATGAAACCGAGCTGAATAACCATGTCATGTAGAGTTCACTATAGGCCAAACTACTTCAAGCAATTCAAGCCTAAAAGAAATGAACCCTCCTCAATGCAAATGTCAAATTCACATCTAGATCACTTTCAGATCAATCGTATCATCAATCTTCTAATGAGAGAAAAATGATGATTCACAACAAAGTAAATATATAAGCAGCACTAACTGCACCATCGAGCATTCTTATCAATCCTTCAAACCGGACATCTTCGAGGCGTCGGTCAATCCTAGATGGGTGGACATCAGGAGGAGATTCACTGGTTGTATCCAAGACTGCTCGCTGCTTCTCCTCAGAAGGCATATGGAAGTTGGCCAAACCAACGTGTAAGATCTTAAACTGAAAAGAAAACCACCTCTTAACAGCACAGCGAAAACACACAAGAAGCATCAATTGAATTTAAAACATTTCTAACATAAAACATCAACTACATGCAAATGAGGAGCCCTATGATAGGAAAATCATTTCAGTATAATTATGTCTATGTACCACAATAATCCGCCTCTTAAAATTATTTCAATAGATTAAAATTTCCATAAGGTATTCAGACAAGAATTCCATTCCAAAATAAACATGAAAGGCCACTAATCAGTTTAAAACTATGTTGATCAGCAATCGCTTAAACAATCAGAAAATCAGATTCCTCGTTCATTCAATCCACGTGAAACATGCTAACACATATAATAAAACAAAGCTGACTAAAACTCAGTAAAATGATCACTCAAAACAATACCAACAAGCATCCGCAATTGCACATTAGCAGTATGAACACTTATAATACTTAGCATTATGTATATCCATGCAACTAATTTATAATTTAGCGGCAGCATTTTGCATGTAATACCTGGGTTTCTATAGCGACATGAACTTTATAAGCAACATCGAATGATTGCTCCACCGAATCTCCACAGACAACAACGCCAAAATTCCTCAAGAACATCACCTAAAGTTCGAAGACAGTAACACAGCAATCATATCAACTTGTAAAAAAAACATGTAACAACAAAGTATTTCCAATTTATTATCTGTTTCCAAACGCATTGCATCAGAATATGCATCACAATACTGCACACTAAAAGACTGAGCCCTAGCAGATGCCTAACATTTTCCAACAGCACAAGCATACATGTATATCAGGGAGATCTGTATCCAGTTCGGAGTCAGCTGATGAGCAATAGTGGTGTTCTACTGCCAATGGAGATATGCAGATGACCTACTTCTGCATTTCAAATCACGCCCATCAGGTCTTCTCGTGGGCAGGATCATCCACCAGGGACAGTTCCCATGGCATTTACTGGTACATACTGTCACATAAGTTAGACTGCTGAGCTCACATTTGCTGCCTACTTCAAAATAAAGCTGTAGAGATCAATTAAAAGGTCAGTCATGTGGGCAGAACACTTGCATCCTATTCTTTAATGGTGGGTACTAACAGTGACTGGGAAACAAATAAGGCTCGTAGGCTAACATGTGACATGTTAAAATGATTTGACACCACCAGTACATGCACACGCCTTCACAAAACACCCACAAACAAACACACATATACAAAGACACATATACAAACACATACATACATGTATGTAGGAGGGTCTGTTTAACAGTGAGAAAGCCTCAAAGGTGATATCCCTGCAACAGGTAAACTTAATTACCTTGCTATTTTGATGCTGTACCAGACCAAGAAGACCTTCATCCTCTGCAGTGCAGATGGCTCCAAAGTAGTCTGTATATGTTATATCTCCCAGCTCCATTGCCTCAGGACAAAGTGGTAACAGGCCACATTTCAAGGCAGAAAACTGGAAAAAGAATCACACAAAATCCTCTGCTCAGATTCAAATAAAAACGTTGAAATATGAAAACCTAAGCAAACCTCTCAATACAAAAATAGTCGGCACAAAAATAGCTGACTGACGCTAATAATCATGCACATAGGGCCCCTAACTAGCAGGATCTTCCCTTCTGGGGCTCCTATTGTTTCCCTCTAATACTAATCCTATAACTTGTAATTATAAGAATTATCTTTTTTTTCTTCACTACATATGCATGACAAAATGTGTAACTGTTGTATTTTTCTTTTGTGGGAACAATAAACTTGACTTGACTTGACTTGAATGACATTTAGACAACATTTTCTATCCAGAATTTCCAGATATTTTGTCAACCAATAGCCATGACAATCTGGCTCACAGAGACCAATCTTCAGTCACTGAAAATGTCATCAGCATAAATGAAGTGCAATACTAGAAATAATATTGAGTTCTATCATACTTGACACGAAATTTCAGGAAATAATTGCATCCAAGGCAGTGGGCAACGCAGATGCAATCACACATGTATGTTAACGCAGATGCAATCACACATGCTAACACAGATGCAATCACACACGTTAACACAGATGCAACCACACATGGTAACGCAGATGCAATCACACATGCTAACACAGATGCAATCACACACGTTAACACAGATGCAATCACACATGTTAACGCAGATGCAATCACACATGTCAACGCAGATGCAACCACACATGGTAACGCAGATGCAATCACACATGTTTGCCATTGGAAACAAAGTGGAAACAAGGCATAAAAATGCAGAAAAAAGTGAATTCTAAATAAAGAAAAGTGAACATTAAAATTGCAAAGAGCAATAAACAGTACAAAAACAGACGTAAAAAGGTTATTAAACTTAGGAAACTTTATTAAATTTTAAGTCCCTAAAGTGAGACGTGGTGGTGCAGTGCTGTATGTTCTATTTGTTATAACTGGGGGTTGTTGCAGTTTAAAATCTGCCTCACACCATACTGGGTAGCAACCCTGGACAAAGTTGCTCACCCACAAAATTTTGTCTGTTAGGAAGTAAGTGAGAAAAACACCTCACACATCTCATCCCTAGGTGGTCCAAAAGTATAGACCTGTCTTCAGGTAGAGAACACATCGTCATCAACAACAGCCCCCTGTAAGGGTTACAAG
This sequence comes from Lumbricus terrestris, assembly GCA_949752735.1. NCBI lineage: Eukaryota > Metazoa > Annelida > Clitellata > Crassiclitellata > Lumbricidae > Lumbricus > Lumbricus terrestris. Next base: position 45,349,215 of record OX457038.1, on the reverse strand, counting down.
AATTAAGTAAATAAAGGCAACATACGGAAACAACAATGGGTGAACTGAAGCGCATGATGCACCGAATATCCGGTCTTGCTCGATAGATGGCCGTATGTAGTGTTAGATCATTTGCGTCCACCGTAAGGCCAGTAGAACCGGGGTCAATGATATCACCTTCAAGGTTGACCTTCACCACACCAGATGATGTCACCTCATGATGTAGAATTCCAAGCGGAGATACCAGAACATGCCCAGAATTTGTCAGAGTCTAAAACAGAAAATGGATTATTACAAGATCTCAGAACTGTCTGCACTTAGAAACAAACGAGTTCTTACAAATGGAATAATCCTGCTTGCTCCTATCTCAAAAACAACTTCTCTCAGTGAATTTCAAGAATACGACTAAATATATTCTCACTTCTCAGATTATGTAGCTAATAAGCACAGTAATAGCAATTTAATTATTCAAAATCAATCAAAATCATACATCTATTTAACAGCCCCTACATTTCATTCATTGGCACCTTTACTCTTGACATTCAAAAACATATCTTTCATATATCAGCATATATGTTTGTATGTACTGCCGGTGTCATGTGATATTCTATCCCTCCTTAAAGCTATCCGGTGGGATGAATCATTCTATCCCCCGGATAGAATTAACTGGTCTAGACTATCCGGGTGGATAAACCATTCTATCCCCATTATTGAAAAATGCGTATAATTGAAAAATTTATGCTGTAATCAAAGTTTAAAGTGACTCTAATTGTTTTAAGTATCCTGAACAATGTTCAGAGCAAGGCAACTCTAAGTGTTCTTTGGTGTTCTAAATGCTCTAAAATCAAAGCAAGCAACATTATCTTGTAGGAATGAACATACTGGTTAGTGTCATTGTTCAAAACAAAGCAGATGGAAGTTAATTTGCAAAAATAAAAACACGCGGAAAGGTTTTTTATACTTCTCTTCATCTGGGGGGATACTATTAATACGGGAGATACTCTATTTCGTGACACCTGCAAAAATCGTTTCAAGTATTTTCTACCAAACAGTCTCTGACTTACACTGACGCTGGCGTTGACTCCATCAGTCCAGCCAAACATGTCGATCAGACGGTAGGAAGAAGCTAACTTACAGCGAAGCAGCTTCTCTGCTTTGCTGTAGTTGAGCGAATCAACTCCTCGCATGTCGAAAATTGCAATGGCTGGCCCAAGCACTATTTAAAAACACAAGCCATGCACATGTGTGTGTAGACTTTTAGCTAAGTAATTACTCTTCAGAGCCTGAATCTGAACCTAACTGAAGGTGTAGTTTGATCAGAACAAGTTCATCTGCAGGTAATCAAAGTGCCACACCAACAGGACGCATAGAATTAGATGACTTCTGACATCTCATTCACAAGTCACTGATTTTAGGCCCAGAATACTCAGTATGTTGTATCAAGGGTGAAAAAATTTGACAGCCATCTTACATTACGGTGCACCAGTTTATCATGATTGTGTAAAGGCATTACATAAATGTTCTGAAAATTATATTCAGAATGCAAAATGGTTCTTAAAGTCCTGTACATCAGTATTTAAAGTGTACAAGAAGAAGTGCCTGGACACCCCTTACCTCTCCAGGCTCTGCTGGCCTAATATGTGGCAGGTCAGCATTCATATTTGAAAATAAACCTGTGCATGGGCGCGGCCCATGACAGTGCAGTAACACTTTAAGCTCTGCTGTACATGTTCTAATATTATATACATGATTTAGCATGTACAGTTGTACACATCATACACCTATCTTATACATAGACATGACACAAATATAACTGGTATTTGTATGAATTAGAACATTAGAACCAATACAGCACTTGTGGATTGGTCAATGTCTTTGCCGGAAATTGTTAGTAGGTCATTTTATATACAAAGTGCTTAAAGTGCTCAAGAGTCAATTTTTTGTGGGGCGCGGTGGTGTAGGGAATGTTTGGTGCCTTGGAGCCGGAAGGTTGCGGTTCAAATCCACCTCAAATGGAATCCACCTCAAACCGCAGTTGCTCATGCGCTTCGGCACGAAATTCCGATTTTGTGTCCGCGCTGTAGTCAGGAGAACCTCTGAGTAAATATTTTAATGGGGCACTATAACAGGTGCTCATACGTAGCATACATGCATGCATACATACATACAATTCACAAACTATGCAGATGATCTGCTTCATGCACAAGCAGTCACTTGGCTATTTCCAGCATCTGCAAACACAGTTCAAGCACAACTGGACAGCAGGCTGTAACTGGAAGCCGTAAGGATGGAGCACAATCTTAGAGCAGCACTTGAGAAAAGTTTAGAGAAAGGCGTCGTGCATATATAATACTTATATGTATATTTTATATATATATGATGATTATGATGATGATGATGATGATGATGATGATGATGATGATGATGATGATGATGATGATGTATACATCCATTTAACATTTCAGTGATGAGCTGTATTGGCTTCCTAGTCACTTTAAGGACGATTTTGTCGTTGAAGTGCTAGAGAAATGCTCATTTATTTTACAAAAACGATTGTAATACCTCTTGCCCGATTCCAAGGAGGTAACAGAATTGAAGTATCACACGCTTCTGGTTTCCATCCATTACTCTGCACTTTTGCCACATCTTCCTCTACCACATCTGGTGCATGTACTGATTCCCTTGTGGCGTTTGGTTCTTCTGAACCATTAAGGAGCACTTCAGTAGATGGAGTTTTAAAAGAGCTGTTCATAGTTCTTTGTGATAGATTCCAATTGAAGGTTTCCTCTACAACAACGTTACCTGACACCTCCGTGACACTTTTAGTCTGTACTTCTTCATTGAAACTTTTATTTGGTACTTCAGGTGGTGAGACACTTTCAGCTGCAAGACTGTAACTTGGTACTTCTCCCAGTGGACTCTTATTCGGCTCATCTTCTGACAGACTCTCAACTGGCACCTCTTCCGAAAGACTTGGTGCTTCTATAAGACATATATTTGATATTTCTTCTGAGAGAGGTTCGTTAGGAATGTCATCCGGCAGTCTTTCACTGGGATCTTCTAAACTCGGTCCTTCATCTAGCAAATGATTTGATGAGTTTCTTATCAGAATTCCATTGCTGGACACCTCGACTACATAATCTGTACTTGACACCAACTCCATACCGATGTATCACCAAAGCTCGTTTCAACTAGGTAGCTGACCATTACCTGAAAGTTAAACAAAACACAAAAATTAGTAAATGCTATATCATCATAGCTTTAAGCCTTTCATATAATATTTGCAATTAAATTATAATCTGTGCCTTTCATCAAGGTTAAGAAACCTTTTGCCATTTGAGATTCTTGGAAACATTATATACATATTATTGCATATTGTAATATGTAAGTATGCAAATAAGTACAAACCTACCAATGCACATATATCTGAACACTTAAACAGCACTTATTATATTCTTAGAACCCTCACAAATGCAACATAAACATTAACAGATGTAAATGGGTGAATATAATAAAAGCTGACAATGTAATAATAATAATGACAATAATTATGATAATTTATATGGTGCTGTAACCATGCCTTTACAAAGGCTTCGTCATATGAGCAGGGTTTAAAGTGGGTGGGAACGCGTGGGAACGGTGTTCCAACTGCTCACGAAATTCTTTGCTTGCGTTCCCACTGCTCACCATGCGTGGAACGCTGGAAACACACACATTCCAATAAAACTCTTTATCACCGTTCCCACTGCTCACACATACAGCATTCCCACTGCTCATCCAAACCACTTTAACCCCTGCATATGAGTCCATCATTGACCTTTGAACTCGTGTTTACAAGTGCCTCCTTCTGTGTCTTCAGCAGTGTAGCAGCGCTATATAAATTGTCTAATTATTATTAAATATCTTCTGTAAGTGTCAGATGAGAAAAGATACGGAATGAGGTAACACGAGAAGAACTAGGACAGAAGGAAACAGTAGTGGAAAGAATAAAGAAAAGAAGACTAACATGGTATGGACATGTGATCAGGATGGAGAGCGGAAGAATGCCGGCAAAGGCGCTGCACGGAGAAGTGGAAGGAACGAGGAGCAGAGGACGGCCAAAGAAGAAATGGATAGATAACATACTGGAGGACATAGAAGACAGAGGATTGGAGCTAAGAAAGGCAATAGAACTCGCAAGAGACTGGCCGAAATGGAGAAGTTTTGTTAGAGCCTCATCGTCGGTGAATACTTGACGGAGGAGAAAGAAAGAAAGAAAGAAGTGTCAGATGAACATTAGCTGTGTAGGAACTTTAACACCACTATGGCCAGTGTAAGCAGCACTTCTGTGAGGTACTCAAGGGGTGATATATTGTCTCAATACAATCAAACATGCACACACAAATATTTACATAACACAAATAAAACAAATACATTGATACGTGATCATTTGTTAGACATATTTAGTATTTAAATCTCAAATGATAATCCACTGGACTTTCAGTTTTGGTAACAGTAAACTCTGCCTGTATACTAGTGTCTAGCCAATTAGATTTGTTTATATGAATGCTGGCACCTCAAATCCTATGTAGCGTTCCATTCAACTAATCTCAAGATTTGCATATTTCAAATCCAAAAACCAACTAATTACACAGAGTTTCTAAACATCCTGCATGGATGACAATGGATTTAAACAAAGCAAAACTCTTCCACTAAGGGGTCTTTTCCCTCTGCGGATTGTGTTTTTAAAGTTGGGTGAGTGCGTGCTTACCTTATCTGCAGAGTTTTTCTATCCAGATCCGGCTACAATTGTTGTATTTCCGGGTTGCGAATATTGTACACCAACATGGTGTCATTATCTGAGGCTATAATAATGACCTCAATCAATAATCAGCAAAAGCCGTCAGCCATACAAACTATTAGGCCCAGGGGAAGGCATTGCCATAGCAAACCCGGATCTCACTGTAGGCCTAACTGAAACATAGCCCTATTGTTAAGGATATACTGGTACAGAGCAAGTTGGACAGTGAAGGCAGGAGGAGGCAAATAAAAAGAGAATTGCTAATCCAGAGGCTTGTATTGCCTGTCACATGGACACAGATAGGGCCTACAGTGCCTACACTGATCATAATTAGAGGGTGAAAAGCCTGTTTTCTAAGAGACAGACAAGAGGAGAACACTATCTGTTGTGAGGGGTGGGCATTGGGCAACCATGGCATTCATTGAGCATCATCAGCAACAAGTGTCGATGGTGAAATAGATATTAGGGACCATTCGTATAATTATTATGTGTGCAAAAAATCATATTTTCTACCCCTCCCCCATAGCAACTCATACATTTTGCTGAACCCCCATGCGTTCAAAAAAATATATATAAACAATTATTTTACTATAGGACTAAGCTATGATTAATTTTTGCTAAACATCATAATTATTTACTAGCTAAATTTTTTTAAATGTCATGGTTTACTGTTAAGATCTGAATAGAATTTAATGATAATGTAAACGAATGCTATCACCACGACTATATACGGGTTGTGCTGCGTGTCCCACTACGATCAAGTTCCTCAGTTTTACTTCATCAGCTGCATTGGCTTCCTGTCGAGTTTAGGATTAAATTTAAATTGGCCTGTTTAACCTACAAATCCCTCTCTACCGGAACACCTCCCTACCTTCAGTCACTGCTTACTCCTTATATTCCTCCTCGTTGCCTGCGATCATCAAACATGGGTCTTTTAGTTGAACCTCGATGCAGAACTGTTATGGGCTCGCGTGCATTCCATGCCTCTGCTCCCAAAGAATGGAAACTACTTCCACTCTCTCTTCGTTGCTCAAATTCACTCCCTACCTTCAAAAAACGGCTCAAAACTCACTATTTCTCTTTGGCTTTCAAGCACATGGACCTTTAACTGCATCTTCCTCTGGCGGCTAACTATCCGCGCCTCAGATTCACACTTTGGTGTGACCTTGCGCGCGTAATAAATTTATGTAATAATAATAATATAGAGTTGTAAATAGGCTAATATGGACATTGGACGTCATAATTAGAAATTTATTTTGCTTACATTATAATTTTTGCCAAGACCCCTTTCCCCACTGTATGCACTGATATGCAAATCGCCTAAACCCGGTTACCCCTGCCTCCCCCTCCATGGGTACATAATAATTATAGGACAGCCCCTTACTGAGGATCAGACAGATTACGAAAGATACTCAATCAGAACATGGATTCTGATATACAGTGCAGTCACACATGTGCATTCCGAATTTAATTCACCTATAGAAAATGAAATAAATAAGATGTTTGTCTTAACACATTGACTGCCTACACGCCATGTTAAATGACTGGCTGAAGTACATATTAATACGTACTTGGCACTCAATGTGTTAAATACGGTTTTCACCACATTAGACTACATTTAAAGTCACTTAAATAAGACACTCACAAAGAAGACAGTCACAAGTTTGTGAATATAAGTATATGTTCTAGGAAAATTGTTTTGTTTTGAAATTCTATTATAGTTATATCTGTGAGGTATAGTTCTTCAGCACCATGTGGTAACTCTTTATTCCCCCCCCTTCAACCAAATGAAATCTGTTCTGCAAACCTACTGCCACCGCAACAAACTGATTTTATTCAGTTACAACATAGTTCAAGAACCTACAGTTCACAGAGTCACAGACCTAAACTGCTATATAATCAAAATAAAAATAATTCTATGTATGTCATATGCATTTGAGTTTTAAAATAATAATTTTCAGTTTTTTAAATATTATATATACACAATATGTCTATATTGCTGAACATCTATATACAGGTTCATTGTATGTAGCACACAAATGTAAGTAAACAAGTTGTTGTTATGCCTTCCTGAGCACAAAAGTCCTGGTCTTGACTAGTTGCAAGCTACACTTAAACAGTAAAAGTGCCTCTGCGCACTGTAAGGTACAGAGATCCATTGCACCAAGTATCAGGTTAAGAGGCTTTCAGCTCAGTACCAAAAAGCAATCTCTGTCAAGCTTTCCTTGTACAAAAGAAGAATCCAGTAAAAATACTGCAGCAAACAATCCTTGCTCTAACATAAATCTGTTGTATTACTGACCATTACAATGCACAGAAATCAAGGTAACGCTTGCTTAGTGCTTACACACCTCAATAGAAACTGGTTTGGAGTTTGAACTCAGTCATCAAAATTTAATAATTCAGTATTGGCACAAATATTACAGTACCAGAAACTTTTGCAACATGCAGACTATAGACACCATTCCAGTGTGCCGCAAATTAACCGGCGGTGTGTCGCGTAAAAAGGTGTGTCGTTGGTGTGTCGCAAACTTCGTCGCAAAGAATTGGTATGTCCAGAATTTTCCCAGCTAATGCATCATCGTTGCATTGGATCACTAACAGAAGAGACAGCCTGCAATGCAAGAGCGCTAATAGCAGCTTACAAGGCACGTCTATCCTGCATGGGCTTCTGGAATCGAACTCAGATCTGCTGATCTCCGTGCCAGTGTACTATCCAATGCGGCACCGCCCCTTCCTCACCTCCCCATTTAGAACTTGAGGCAAGTAGTTACTGGAAGTGGGGGACGGGACGATTCAAAAGCTATACTATTCATCAGCGTAGGCCCATGCATGCGTTAATAAATATAGGCGTAGGCCTATTAATATCAATTATGTACGCCTATCTACCATAAAAACCTGTTGTGCACATGGCGATAATTACAATCGCTTAAGCATGCTTTTGAATCGCATTGAGTCCCATGCGCCTGCCAGTTCCAAGTCAATGTCACACACTGACTATAGGCCTAATTTGATATACTGTGCAGAATACTAATATAATTATGTCAGACAAAGTTTCATTCAATTTCACTGACACCGTATATCTCTCAAATAATTCAAAAAGTACTCAAAAGAACAAAACTAACCAAATAAAAGTGAAAACAGTCCAGATTTGCCTTCACGCTGTCAAGAGACGCATGCACTTCTATATCCGCTTTCGTTAACTCTGCGATTTGTTTAGCGCTAAATTATTATATCACGGCGAAAAAGAGGCCTTTATGTAATCGTGCATTTATATAGCGCCATTTAAAGAGAAACTTCTCAGAGCCGCTCCCGATCTGACACAACACAATAATCAAAGAGAATGGTTTATACTGTGTAGCCTATATAGTGACCTAAGAAAAACAAAATGAAATAAATGCGTCTTCGTAAATAGATCATGGTTAATTGGCTTTTATGATTGTTAGCGCTCTTGTAGAGCACTCTAGAAATAAAGTTTTTAATGTCCTTTTGCGGGAGCCGGAAATTATGGCGTCGGGGTCGAAGGCTGCATACCGTAGCCTACTAGTCAAAGGGGAAATAGGTCACGATATAGGCTACATGGCAATTGTTCCATATCACAGCACGGAGCAAGCTCTCGTCGATTCCTCAACCATCTGAGCAGCAGTGGGCGAGGCTTCGGAGTCCGGACAGGAACCCCATCCGCTGGATTCGGCGCTAGAGATGATCCAAGCGCGACCGATCTCCTTCCGTGGTAGACCCCCCACCAGGCGGGGCGGCGTGGGTGGTGACCTATTCGCACCAAAGTAGTTGTTAGGCTATTGTTATTGAGTAAAAGGGCTCTATAGAAATGGAGAAATACATATAAATAAAGAGAAGATTCTGTGTCTGTCTGTTTGTCCGGGATGCATTTCGACAGTTTAGCACCTTTTCACTCCAAACCTTCACTACTGTGTCCGCCTCGGCAGGGACACCAAGTGGAGGGGTTCGCGAATATCTGCCACCATGGAGGCCAGGGTGGGAGGGACAAAACGATCATTTTTGCTACTTTTTCAGCCGCGGCCATGCATATTTTCACACTTATTCACCTGAAATGCTGAAACGTTACAGCTAGACAGATTTTAACACGAGCCACCTCGCCTCCACCCAACACACCTCGGCCCGTAGGGGCCGGGTGGGGCAGGGGGTTTGGGGGATGGTTTTGGGGGCGGGGTGGGGAGGAAATTTTCCCGAAAACACAAATTTCACGGGTGTCGTACCGGTGGAGGTCGGAGTGTGGCGTGGTGGGGTTGGGTGGGTTGGGGTTGGGGTGGGAGGGTAAATTTTCCCGAAAACCCTAATTTCACGGTTGGCGTACCGGTGGCGGTCGGAGTGTGGTGGGGTGTGGGGGGGTGGGACTGGGGGAGGAAATTTTTCCGAAGACCCAAATTTTACGGGTGGCGTATCGGTGGAGGTCGGAGCGTGGTGGGGTGTGGTGGGGTGGGTGTGGTGTGGTGGGGCTGCGGCCGGAAGCGGGTCGAATCCTAAATTTCCCGGGCAACGCCGGGTAGGCTACCCCGGCCAGCTAGTAAATAAATAAATACGAATCAGGAATAAACTCAAGGTGCATGTCATAGCGGCGTTGGTGACCTATTCGCACATTCGCGCAATGTAGGCCTATAGTACGTAGCTTATCAGTCACCTTGTCTACAACAGCGCACATCATGTTAGCCTAATCGATGCCATGGTGAGCAGCAACCCAGGAATTAGCATAATCGCTAACTGCTATACTGCTACCCTCTATTATACAAATTTATATCTTCTTAACCAATCACTGGGAAACATGGATATAACCCATACAATCTGTCGTTTAAAATGCTAAGCATAAGCAATAATGTAGAGCCTTCTATTACTGTAATAGAAGTAATCGAGGGCTCTGCAATAATGATGCGTGTCACATCACTCACATGACACGTGATTAGCCTAACTAAGCAAATTGCAGATACAGAAAGAGCAGAAGTTCCCTTGCATCAAAAATTTAATTATAGGCCTACATCATCGTCAGCGCCAAAGTAGGTCTGAACGCTTTCTATAGTCTCTAATGATTTTAAAATTCTCAATTCCACTGATCAAATCTACGATTCTAGGTTACGTCGTTTTATGACTAGACCTATAGGTTATACGTTAATTAATTATTTAACCTAACAGATTTTTTGGGATTTTTACTTCTGGATTTCCTTTAGAATTCTACAACAAATAATAGTCCCATAAAGACATTCTAGAGATTGACCATCAAGATGTAAACGTTTGATAATCTCTGTTTTATTAAGATACGCTATATATAGTCATCTGATATATTCTTTGCAGATAAGAAAGTCTTTGCTGAAACTCTAAAACAGATAGAGATGCCATATCACGACGATTAGGCCTACAGCTATTGCAGGTTTCGCTCATATGCGACTGAATTTCCTGAACTGAAAATTTGTGCTGGAAGCAGGGACCGTCAGGATGATGTCTGTGAAGTTCGTAGTCTCCGTTAGAAAAGTTGGCTGCTTTTCACCTTCATTGAGTGGTTTCGTATCTTATTATCGTAATTCATGAAAAGGAAGCATTTAAACAAGTTCGCTTTTAGGTCATGACAATGATTTGCAATTTCTGAACGATGGCTTCTCGTGAACCATTAAAAATCTACGAACTTCTAATTGACCTATCACGAATGAAGCAGAATTCCAATGACCCTTCACATTCCAACCTAATGTAGGACATACTCTCAGTAGCATCCACAAATCGTGGTTTTTAAAACAGAGCGATTTAATCTTTCATGATATTGCAAGAAAAATAAACTTTCTATAGTTTAGTGTGTTTAGGTATGTAGGCTGATAATTATTAGTTAGGCCTAGCCTTTGCTTCCCGTGCGTTCCGTATGATTCTGTGGATCATGATCTTCTCCTAAGTCGTATTTCATTATCTTTTGGGATTAGGGATTTGCCACTTGAATTGATCACTTCCTATCTATCGGAGCGCACCACCTCAACTATTTTCCACTCAACTCGGTCTCCTTGGTGTCCTGCTCCTTTTGGCCTACCCCAGGGATCCGTCCTGGGGCCTCTTCTTTACCTCCTCTTCACGGCTGACATAGAGGCCCTACTTGCCTCTTGTTCCCTTAAGAGTCACGCTTACGCTGATGACGTTCAGTCCTACACTCATTGTTCAGCGTCCCAAGCTGCCTCTGCCGTCCGACTTATGTCACATGCCACTGACTGTCTTACTGCCTGGATGTCATCCAACCGACTCCGCTTAAATCCTTCTAAAACCCAATATATCTGGCTTGGAACTCGTCAACAGCTGGGTAAGATTGATCTGGGGTACATAGCCTCTGAACTCCCCACCTTTGCTTTTCCACATCTGTGCGCAATCTGGGTATCGTCCTGGACTCGGAGCTGTCTTTTGTTGATCATCCCAAGGCCTTGACTCGCTCTTGTTACTACCATTTGCATCAGCTGCGAGTCGTGTCTCGCTCTCTGTCTTCCTCTTCCGCTTCCACCTTGGTCCATGTCTTTATTGCTAATCGATTGGATTACCTTTTCTTCTCTCTACTTTGGCCTTCCTCAGGTTCGTTTGCGTGGTTTGGAGGGGGTCCTGCGGGCGGCTGCACGCTTGTTGGGTGGCGTCCCTAAGTTTGGCCACATTTCTGACTATATTCGTGATTTCTTACACTGGCTTCCGGTTCAGTCACGCATTCATTTCAGGGTTACTTCTTTTGCTTGGCGCTGCGTCTTGGGCACAGCACCTCCCTATCTCTGTGAGTTCTTCACCTTGACCTCAACTGCTGTGGGTCGCCGATCCCTGCGCTCGGCCTCTAGAGGTGACTTCATGGTTCCTTATGACCGCTCTGCCACTATGCAGAACAAGGCATTTTCGGTCACTGGATCTTCCGTTTGGAATGACCTTCCCTCTAACCTTCGTTCCCACCCTCGGAACATGTCTGGCTCTTTCTATAGATTGCTCAAGACTTTTCTTTTTGACCGGGCTAGGGTCGGGAGCGCCTCTGAGTAGACTTCTTGAAGGGGCGCTATATAAATTACATACATAGATAGATAGATAGATATAGATGGATAGATAGATAGATAGATAGATAGATAGATAGATAGATGGATAGATAGATAGATAGATAGATAGATAGATAGATAGATAGATAGATAGATAGATAGATAGATAGATAGATAGATAGATAGATAGATAGATAGATAGAAGATAGATAGATAGATAGATAGATAGATAGATAGATAGATAGATAGATAGATAGATAGATAGATAGATAGATAGATAGATAGATAGATAGATAGATAGATAGATAGATAGATAGATATATAGATAGATAGATAGATTCAGTGCGTTTAGTTGAGATTGGGGCTCCGCTAGAAAATATTAGGACGCCAAGGGTTCCGTGGTCCAAAAAGTTTGGAAAACGCTGATGTAGACCAATGGGACTTTTATGGATACAGTGAATCTTGACTAACTGATTATTGTCACAGTTAAAGTAGGCCTATCTCTATCCTTCTAGTTTGTATACTCTAGACTAGCGACTAAAACTGTCAAATGGGAACTAATATTTATTGACACCCAACTGCTGCATTCTGTTAATCAAATTTCAATCTTCTCAGCCAAAAGTCTGGGAAACATGAATATGACCCATATAAACTGTCATTTAAGAAATACTAAGCATAAGCAAAAATGATGCGTGTCATTATGAACTGAGATTAACTAAGTAAATTGCAGACAGAATGAGCAAAAGTTTTATTGATCAAAGATAATTTAATTTTAGGCATTCAGCGCTTCCAACGACGAGGAACGTTCCAACTTCAGGTTAAAAATTAGGTCAGTCATGTTAGATAACTGTATTGGTCACGAAAATTAGCGTTCATTGTCCTCAGTTCTCTGCAACAGAAATAGACTAGCATATAACATCCATGATATCCTAGTCTATCAGATTCCTTCAAAAATTACAATCATTGTGGCAAAGGAACTAATGGCGCATCTGCGGCAAAAAGACATCTCTGTATAGGTCTATGCCTATAATTATAAAAACGCGTTTCCGCATGAATAAACCAAGGCAGAAACAATCTACACTAGTATGGCAAACACTGTTCCAATATCGCATAGAAGGACGATTGCGGCAAGCATGGTGGGACTGGTGAGAGGACGAAACTATTATATAGAATATCGGGACTTATCGTAACAGCAAAGCCGACTAGACTGCAGACACCATAAGTTGCCTGTTTGCATCGCACATAATTCATTAATTAATTCATTATGGGCATTGAAATAGAGTTCCTTCAAGGTTACTACTTATGAGGGCTCACGACCTAGCCTCGGCTGAAAGGAAGGCTGTAAGACTGGATGTAGCCTACAGCAACGTGCAAAAAACGGAATGTCAATACACTGGAAGAGAAGAGACACAGATTGGGCTGAATGTGGATGGACAGACACTGGAGCAAAAGGAGAGTTTCGTGCATCTGGGAGGTCTTATCGATGCGCAGTGGGGATCGGTAAAGGACGTTGAAAGAAGAATCGGGCTCGCTATAGAGGAATATTACAGAGATTGCATAAGGAAATCAGCAGGACCACCAAGGTGCGGATATATGAGACATTGGTGCCATGGGCGGAGTTTGGCTTCCGTTCTTGGAGTGGCTACAAAAGAACTTGGGAAGAACTTGGACTTTGTTGGGGCTGAAACTCGGTCGACAACGAGCGGCGGCGACAAATATTTTCTGGGGCAAAAAAGTTGATGACCTTTTTTTAGTCATTCGGAAGTTTCGCGTTCGTGAACAGAATCATTTGCCCCGAACAAATTTATGAGTCTGCGCCTTCTTGGTTGGGGGGGCTCAGCCCGGGAAAAGATACCGTCTACACGGTAAAAAAACTGAATCTCTGTCTTCTTGGGGCTTAGCCCTCTACCCTCTGAAAAACTCCACCCATGGTTGGTGCTGAGCGTACTATTATACTACTCAGAGACGTGAACGCTGAGAGAGACACAGAAAAGATGATTGAGGGTATTTGAAACGACGTGCCTGCGAAGGATAGAGGGGTTGCAAGGATGGAAAGGATAAGGAACACGGAAATACGCAGCAGACTGAAAAGCCAGCGAGACATTGTGGACAGAATACAGATCAGAAGAATGCGGTACTTCGGACATGTCACCAGAACGCAGAGCGGAAGAAACCCAAAGTGGCACTGTAGGGATATGTGCACGGAAGGAGGAGAATAAGCAGGCCCAGAAAGCGATGGATGGATAATGGATATGGTGGAAGCGGACTGCTTGATGATGGGATCAACCGTGGGCGAGACGACGCGGAGAGCATAGGACAGGGGCGACTGGAGGCGGTCCATAGAGGAGCGGCTGATGCGGGCGAAATCCTCGCCGGGCCTTAAGCATATTGCATATGCAATGCATCTGAGAAAATTCTAAGCATTAGGTGTGTATATAAGTCATACACAACATATTTCATATATAATGCATCTGAGAAAATTCTAAGCAATATTATGTGTAAGCTGTAGACAGTGGAAGCCCAATTCATACTACGGGGCCAATAAAAGCGAAGCAGAGCAGTTCGCGCTCGGGGAATGAGGAGTTCACGTCGAGTGGAGGAACGTAGGCGCACAACGCCTCTTTGCACCCTAGAGTGGCAGAGCTCTATTAATATTATAGGAGCCGCACCTAAGAGGCTCTGCTACACCATAGCAGAGACCTGATATGTAATCCGCTGCGGGATAGGGAGCCAATGTATGGCATCCCGCATATGATCGGTGACGTGATCACATTTTGCGATAGGCCAACGACCAAAAGGGCCTTCGGTCGTGCCCAGGACCCGCTCCAGGCACCCAAGCCGTCCAGACGTGCGTAGAGCGCACATACAATTTATGTACGGCAATGTACGGTAATGTACATGTATAATATACATGTACATGCACCAATGTGATTGACTCAAAGCGCACTTACTTGCCATTTTCTCTGTAATCCAATCTCGAAAAGCAGCCACCTTTGTAAAAGCCGCCACTGAGTTACATTCTTTCGTAGGCACAAACGACGCCACACCACGTAGGTACCATTTGCCATCTGTTTCTCTGCAAGCCAGAGGACCCCCAGAGTCTCCATTACATACATCATCCCGACGGTCCCAGCTTCCAGCACAAATTTTCAGTTCAGTCGCATATGGGTCAAACTCGCAATAGCTGAAGTCGTCGTGAATTGGCATCCGTAGCTGCTTTAGAGTTTCAGAACGGGTTTTATTTTCTGCATGAAAATAATTATGAGGTCACTGTGAAGATTCTCAATTAACACACAAGTTATCAAAATTATGCACAATTATAATTCTGATGGTGGACCTCGTGAAATTCTTTCTGAGACTCGTATTTATAATCATTTTGTGAAGTAACAGCTCATTAGATCGACTTATCTCCAAAGCATTAAAGACTTACTAGTTGACATGAACAAGCCGTGCAGTTGACGGTTGACAATATTTTACCTTAGAGAGACTCAAAAATGCAGGTCATATACAGGGTGGGCCAAAAAAAACTAAGTTTTTTGCCAATATCTTGACGAAAATTAGGAATTTCGAATTGAAATTTTAAAGGCTTATAGACAATTCATATTTACACATGAGGGTCATTGAGGGCCAGATTTCATCAAAATATTTCAAACACAACAAAAGTTATATCACTTTTAGTGAGGCCCCCGTTTTTGACGATTCAAAAACTTAACGCAATAAAAAAGTAGCAAAAAACAATTTTATTCATTCACATCTCAAATAACTGTTGTGAAATTAACTTGATAGTGGACCACAACTTGTGTTCAATGTGCCCACCATCAGTGCCAAAAGTTCTGTTGAATCTCTTTGCAAAGTTCTTGAGAGCCCCGCTGATGCGTTCCAAAGGCAAATCTTCCCATATCAACTCCAATGCGCTCATCAATTTTCTTACCGCTTTTGGTTTTGGTTGCAGATTGTGATATTTCTTCAGCAAAGCTATCGGCAATTGATTATCAATCCATCGGGTTCAAATCCGGAGATTTGGGGCCATTGACTTTCTCAATGAAACCAGAACAATCGAGCCGATCTCCTTTCGTTCACGGCAAATCCCTTAACTATCATCTTAACTCTTAATTTTTGCGCTCTCACTGTTTATCAGAGTAAACGTTGCTCACAGCCTTATATCTCTAAGATCATGCTTAAGTGGCGTCTAAATACACATTTTGTCTGTCATTGACACCTTGGCCATTTTAATTTTTTTTAAATTTGAATTGCATTGCTACAAAATTAATAATCTGAGAGATTTTTTATTTACCAACTTGATTGTCATCTTGCTAAGTGACTTCTCAGTGACGTGCAGTAACGCTGGCACCCTGTTTCTTTTTTAAATTGTAATAATAATGATCATCTGGCAATATGAAGGCTATTTGGTAACAATTATTCGAGATGAGACGTAATAAAATCGTGTTTTTGATACTTTTCGCTGCGTTACGTCTTTGAATCGTCAAAAAACGGTGGGTTGCCTCACTAAAAGTGGCATAACTTATATTCTGTTTAAAATAGTTTGATGAAATCTGGCCATCGTATGCGGATATGAATTGTCTTTAAGCCTCTAAAATTTCATTTCGATATTCTTATTTGTGGCCAAGATATTGGCCAGAATAAGTAGATCGGTTTTATGTTACTTTTGGTTGCGTCGCGTTTTTGAATCGTGAAAAAACGATGGGTGGCCTCACTAAAAGTGACATAACTTTTGTTCTGTTTGAAATATTTTGATGAAATTTGGCCATGATGTGTAAATATAAATAGTCTATAAGCCTGTAAAATTTCATTTGAAAATATATCGGCAAAAAACCTAGGGGTCTTTTTGTGGCCCACCCTGTATATGGAAACGATTTCTCCGTCTATGAAAGGGATTAAAAAACCTTGTACACCAATCAGACGATCTTCATTTTAAAGATCATTTGAACTCTGTTGTCAAATATTATATTCCTATTATCTTGTTATCGTTGAAGGGTAGAGAGTAAGTCTCACGAGTTCACCGGGAATGGTGGAAATCTAGTAGAGTCATAGGCTAATAAACTTCGTATGATCGATAAACGATGGGCTAGGCAGGGGTGAGGACGCTGCACCTAGTTCTGATCCGGTGTTTTCGGTTGAAGCGTTCGCCGAATACTTCGACCATTGAGTCAATTGGGAAAATTAAGTGCGAGCCACCACCCATACTTCGTGACATACATTGCCTTTCTTTGCCTGCCTTTGCCTGCCTTTCTGTATGTCTTGCTCTCAGCGCAGCTTTCGATACCGTAGACCATCAATTACTTCTTTTTAGACTCACGAAAAGCTTCGGTGTCTCTGGTTAGTCTGGTACTGCTTTAAACTGGTTAGCGTCTTATCTGGGTGACAGGAATCAGCAGGTGGGCATTGGTACCGCTCGGTCTGAACCCACTTTTTGCACTGCTGGAGTTCCACAGGGATCAGATCCCTGTGGAACTCCAGCAGATTTCTTTATTGAGTGAGTGGAAACGGCTTTCTTACTTCCCTCGACCTCTTGGCTTTTCATCAAAATCACAGATTCTGTCCTTGGTCCTCTATTATTCACAATCTTTACCTCACCAATTAATCGCATAGCTAATCATTTTGGTGTCCAATTGCAGCAGCACGCCGACGACACTCAGCTCCATATTGCTCTGTCACACACTTGAGGAGTGCCTTTCATCTTTATATGCCTGGTTCTGTTTTAATGGCTTGGCTATAAACCCAAGCAAGTCTGAGGCAATTTTGTTTGGGTCACGACAACGCCTGCGTTCTTTTCCTTCACTTTCCAGCATCGGCCTCGCAGGCTCCGCAGTGCCATTATCAGATTCTGTTAAAACTCTTGGGGTTACCCTGGACAGTATGCTTACTTTTCGGATGCATGTAACTAACCTATGTAGATCTTGTTTTTATCACATCATAGGTCGGCTCTGACTAAGGATAATTATGTCGAAGACTTTAGCTTGCTCCCTTGTCTCCTCTCGCCTTGATTATGCTAATGCGATTTTTGTTGGCATTTCAGACTATGAGTTACATAGGCTGCAATGCATCCAAAATTCCTTAGCTCGTGTTGTGCTGCGTGTCCCACTTCGATCAAGTTCTTCAGTTTTTCTTCATCAGCTGCATTGGCTTCCTGTCAAGTTCAGGATTAAATTTAAATTGGCCTGTTTAACCTACAAATCCCTCTCTACCGAAACACCTCCCTACCTTCAGTCACTGCTTACTCCTTACATTCCTCCTCGTTGCCTGCGATCATCAAGCATGGGTCTTTTAGCTGAGCCTCGATGCAGAACTGTTATGGGCTCGCGTGCATTCCATGCCTCTGCTCCCAAAGAATGGAATCTACTTCCACTCTCTCTTCGCTGCTCAAATTCACTCCCTACCTTCAAAAAACGGCTCAAAACTCACTATTTCTCTTTGGCTTTCAAGCACATGGACCTTTAACTGCATCTTCCTCTGGCAGGCTAACTATCCGCGCCTCAGATTCACACTTTGGTGTGACCTTGCGCGCGTTATAAATTTATGTAATAATAATAATAATAATAATAATAATAATAATAATAATAATAATAATAATAATAATAATAATAATAATAATAATAATATCGACGTTGGTTTACAAATCGGGGCCATTGTCCGGTTAGTCAAGGGCGTCTATAAAAAAAACCAAACAGAACAGCTGACTGCAGCGATAGTGGAAGCAGTGGAACAGGTGATCCAAGAGCAAGTGTAGGTCAAAAAAAAATTGATTACACCAGAGACTCTGAGACTGGTGCAGGACAAAAGGGAGCTGAACTGCTGAAGACCTGGAGAGACAGATGCGGTCATAAAGGACGAAAATCAAAGAGGTATGGAAAGCAGCAGGAGCAGATAGAGCTAAATGGCTCGACGATAAATGCAGGTAAGTGGAAACAATTACACGGAGAGTGCAAAACAAGAGAGGCATGCATGAATATTAAAAGCATTAACAGAGGGGAGAAGATTGTAGGTTCAAACCCCCTCTACCCAACGCGTTGGGACCCCGAGCAATTGCTTATGCGCTTAGGCATTAAACTCTCATTCAATGTCCGCGCTGTAGGCGAGAGAGCCTCCGAGTAGTAATATTGAAAGGTGCTATAGCAAGTGCTCATACATATATACATACACACATAAATACACGCATACATATATACATGCATGCATACATACATACATGCATACATACATACATAAACACATACATACATGCATACATACATACATACATACATATATACATACACACATATATACATACAAACATACATACAACAGGTGCCTTATAAATGCTCATATACAATTCAATGTATACATACATGCATGCATACATACATACATACATACATACATACATACATACATACATACATACATACATACATACATACATACATACATGCATGCATGCATGCATGCATGCATGCATGCATACATACATACATACATACATACATACATACATACATACATACATACATACATACATACATACATACATACATACATACATACATACATACATACATACATACATACATACATACTTGCATGCATACATACATACATACATACATACATACATACATACATTAGTGTGGTTCACAGATACATGGTAAAAAAAATGAAGTTCAAGCCAGAAACCAAGACACCCTCTCAGTTTGTTGGACCTATCAATAGTATCATTGAGACAAAATTTCAGCTTCATATTGCAACAGGAAGGCGGTGCTCAACGACTGTGTTACTTTGCATGGGCCAATGTATAGACGTTAATTGTACAAAATAATGTGCCGAGCATACATTCCTTGTAAATCGTATTTTATTTCAATATAAAACAAATATTGCTGCAATATGACAATACGTGTGATACTTAAGCAATTGGTCAGCATTAAATGTAAAATTTCAGTTGGTTTGAAAAATTGGAAATGTTCAAAATTGTCCAAAAACATCGTTCAGTCCATGAATGTATTGTCGATAGCTCTCGTTTTCTTACTTCAACATCCAATAAAGACTTTATAATCCAGAAGGCTAAGCAGACACTGTGTCAACAGCAGATTTCTTTATTGAGTGAGTGGAAACGGCTTTCTTACTTCCCTCGACCTCTTGGCTTTTCATCAAAATCAGTGATGAGTCGATTGTATTTCTCGAAAAACTTCTCACATCTCTAAGACTTGTTGTTGAATTCAGTATCTACCTTATTTATAATCCTCTTTCTCGATCTATTTTTCTGGTGGAAGTGTAAAAAAGAATTATCACTCTTCAAGCATTATTGTAGTGTCCTCATTTGTTGAGATGCAAAATTACCCATGCAATCTCCTTTTTCAGTGCCATAGCACTAAGCCTCACCATCCTTTCACCAGGCTTCAGAGTCATTCTGTGGAATATTTCACTTTGTCTGTTATAGGCAAATGGCCACATAGCCAGACCTTCAGCCTCATCTGAAAGGTACTACTGGTGGTTTTCTAGGACCTTCATGGCATCAATGCTGATCTCCAAGGCAACTGATTCGTATTTTCTATATCTGACCACATTGAAAGATCTTGTCCTGCAGCTACAGCAGCAAGAGGAGTCTTTTATCCATGACCTTGTGTGAAGAGGGAAATCAAATTACACAAGTTGATGAATCTGAGTTTCTTCCTTCTTACTTAGATTGATTACATCATGTTGATCAGTAAAGGTATATTTTGATGGCATACAATAACCTGACCATCCAATATGCATTGTTAATTAGACTCTCCAGTTTCTTATTGAAGGCTGACTTCCAATGTCAACCATCTCAATGAGTTCTTGGTAATTTATCTATAACTGACTTTATTTCAGCAGATTACTTGAGAAAGCTGACTACTTTTGCATGGAGGGCTTCAGTACCGGATGTGACTTCCAGTCCTCAGATGTTGTCAAGTTTCACACCGTCCCAAGCAGCATTAAATCTCTTAAACATTGGAATATAATAAATTCGATATATCACAGCAACATGCAGAAGGCTTATGGATAAAATCAATTCCATCACATGAAGACGGCAGGTCAGAAACAGAGGCTCTTAACCTATCTTGTCTTCCTGCAAAGTCGTACACTCTATTGAAAATTCCGGTGCTGGCATAATGTTGGATCAAAGCTCAAGGCCTGAATATTATTAGTGAGTTTCCATAACTCCAGAAAATAATTTATGGCCTTTCATTTGAATTGCATCCTGCCACTAAAGCTAATTCGGGCACACCAAAGAGTTTATACACACCATCACCTGAAACCAGCAATGGCAGGCGGTTGGCATTTCCTGCTCTGAAGATTTCAGATTTTCCCATCCAGTGTACTACCACTGGATAATCTGGTGGTGCAAATTCAGATCTTTCAACTTCGGTATGTTCCATCATGGTCTTCTTAAGCATTCCTTGTTAATAGTACTCCGTGAAAGTGGCAGAACAGAAGGACAGTACACGTGCTGCAGAAATTGGCATCAAAAATCTCAATCCGTCATGATCAAATCACCAGAAGTCTCATTTCCATAAAATACACTTGCCACTTAATGGCTTAACAACTGTGTAGTCTTGATTCTGGTAAGCATGATAACACAGCAGAAACTATTTCAAGCTCGTCTACATGCCAAATGTTGAGTTTTTGACTAAACAAGAAAGGTATCAAGATTTCTAGCTAATACTACTACATGGTAATTTTTTGTGTCATTGAGCACCGCCTTCTAGTCCGAATCTGGGGCTGAAATTTGGTCTCAATAATACTAATAACAAGTCTAACAAACTGTGGGGTGTCTTGGATTCTAGCTTGAATTTTATTTTATTTTTTTGGACCACACTAACATACATACATACATACATACATACATACATACATACATACATACATACATACATACATACATACATACATACATACATACATCCATACATACATACATACATACATACATACATACATGCATGCATACATACATACATACATACATACATACATACATACATACATACATACACATATGCGTACATAATAATAATAATAATAATAATAATAATAATAATAATAATAATAATAATAATAATAATAATAATAATAATAATAATAATAATAATAATAATACCGAGGTACCTAGGATCCCGAGGGATCCTAGGTACCTCGGGTAAAAAAAAATTTAAAAAAAAAATAAAAATAATAATAATAATAATAATAATAATAATAACAATAATAATAATAATAATAATAATAATAATAATAATCTTCGTTTATTCACATTCAATCTGACAAATCGCAGAATGATTACAGGTATACAATGTAGGTTATACGAAAGACGGCCTACTATAGCACGACACGCAGGTCGACTTTACAGCAGTGGATTCGGTAACTTAACACTAGTGGCCTAAGTACTGGATCACTCCTGGTTCTGCCAAGCCAGAAGTGGCAGGGGCTAACTTATTTTCAGGAGAAACCGAGTCAAACAACACAACTGCAAAGCGCCAATGGCAGCTAACAGAAACTTTAATAAATTAATGCCCTGTGTGAGGCTTGAACCCGGGTCGCGTGGATGACTCTCGGTTTAACGACCAGCGCTCTCTCAGCTGAGCTACGGACCCCTCAGGGGGTCCGTAACTCATACATACATACATTTTCGTCAATCCAACGTGTTCGAAAAAATGCTAAAACGCATGCAATGTCGAATAATTTAGAACGCTAAAGCGATAGCTTGCCGATAGATTATCTTTATACCTTGCAAAGTTGCAACTATGACTTTGAAGACTAAGCTTATACATACTTGGATCATCGATGCCCCATCCGGTTGCGTAACAAACGGAAGTGTTCTTCAGTTCCGGTTGATCAAACGGAAGACATATTGGTTTTATGTTCTTGTCATACTGCACGGCTTCGCTCAATTTCAGAAGAGCGATGTCGTAGCCAAAATCAGACCAGGAGTAGTTGTGTTGTTCATGGACTAAATTCTTCTCAGAGCGGATTATTACTTCTCCAGGCTCGTCTTTGTTGGAGGTTGGAGAATAATGCTTGCCCAGATAAACGTCGCATTCATTTGTGCCGCCGGACTCGACCGACCACCTGTGAACGTTTGAATGACCTGTATTGGCTTCGGTCAATGGTCAGAAAATCAGGAAATTTCTGATTTTAATGACCAAAATAAAACTTGGCTAACACGAGTGCACCGTGCACTATCGTCAGGTGATTTATTTCTTTTAAGGCCAGTCATCTCGTTAGCATTCGAGCTATAGGCCTATATAAGTTACCCTGCGATCGATCGAGTCGAACTCCGCCACTGGTTGTTCTCTGTCAGTGCCAGACCCAAGCCTGGATAAAGGAGGAGGGCGAAACTAATCATCTTTGATATGGCAGTGTCGTTAAACGTGTAACAAGCTCGATCGAGTCAAGTGCTGCAATCGACTGTGTTCGGTCGGATATATCGACTCGATCGACTTCGTCGACTAGTCAGTAGTCAACCTCTCGTCGACTAGATCGATTTGGCAAATAAACGATCGATTGGGTCGACTTTTTCGGGCTTGGACCAGAGACCTGGACGTTTGGCCAACATTTCGGACGACTGTTTCAGTCTTATATTGCAGTAAGCCTACCTAAATTATTCATCAAATTCAAATTCAAAAACACTTTCCTCTTCAAACTCTCAAACTGTAACTGAACTGGTAAGTTGAATTTCAGGAATTATATTGATATCGTGTGGTTAACATTCTATAAGTACAGGGTTGTCCAGCATAAATGAACCAACTTTGCATGAATATAACTTCACCAATTGGCAATTGCTGGAATTTATTTATACTTTATGCGTCAAATTAAAGGTTTTTCACTCTAGTATTAGAGGCTCCTACAAACATCCAAAATGATCGTGTCTATGCGCGGCGCGCGCGTGTTAGCAAAAAACCGATTTGTGAATATCTCTGGGAAACGGCGCCATATTACGTCAACAATGACAACATAATATGATAGCTTGCGCTCTTTCGAGCATATAGTTTAAACTTAAATTAGCACCAGTCAGATATTTTCACGGCTAACACTAGAATGAAATATCTTTAATTTGATGCAAAAGAATAAATAAATTCCAAAAATTGGAGGAGTTAGATGCCTTCAAAGTTGGTTCATTTATGCTGGACCACCCTGCATAATAATAAGCCTCGATGTCACCGTCGACTCCAAACAGCAACTTGCAGCTGGGCTAGACTAGAAAATTTATGAATCTTCTACAGCACGGTACCGAAATTTCTTGCATTTTTTCATTCCGAGAATTTATATAACGGCTCTTCTATAGGACCAGACTCAGTGGTACTCCCTGTCCTTCTTTGACTGAACAGTGAAGATATACATGCACATTGGTTGAAATCCGGGATATTGTTGCTGGTAACAAGCGCAAGGTGTGTTTGGCTTTGTGTGTGTGCGAGTCTTTGTGCGTGCGGGTAGATTCAAGTCGAAACAACTATCAACTCGATTTATCAAAACAAAGACGAGCCGACTTGACCGAGTTGCAATTTTCTTGATCGATTTACTCGATTGACCATGGTGGGTGTAATAATTTCAAGCTATCTCTTTAAATTCGTTTCTTTCCATTTCCGTTAGAACCTACTTTTTCACAAAGCCATGCATTGTTCATAGCTTCCCAAAATTTTCTATTTTACTGCCGATCAATTTCAGTTCCTCAAGCAGTGGCGGCGCCAGGATTTGACTTTTGCAGGCTGAAGCATCGGAGGAAATTTGACATTTACGTCCGCCGAAATTTCTGACGACCTTTTTAGTCATCGGCCGAAATCTCAAGGAAATTTCCCATTTTCATCCGCCGAAATTTCCGACGACCTTTTTTTAGTCGTCAGGCCGAAAATCGAAGACAATCGTGGAAAATATAGCCTTTTTAGGGGGGCTTAGCCTCTGATAGGGAGGCTTAGCCCCCTAGCCGCCCCCTAGCGCCGCCGTGTATTCAAGATTTGCTTCTGCACGGTTTACTATTCTGTAGATGCTTGGGTTCAGCACATCGGCAAACATTATATTTAAAATCCCAAGTTTTACGCTTGATAAAATTAATGTTTGACTAGATGACTTGATTTGCAACAGGTGAGTAATTTAACTTACGTGCAATGCGCGGCCGTAATAACCCATTTCTCTGAGACAAGACTTCCGCCACAAAAGAAGTCATGAGTTCTGTTACTGCAGATAACTAGAGCTTGCCAGGGCCACGCATGTGGTTCAGCCTTCTCGCCTCCAACATATAATATTATGACATCCGCCAACACTTCGTCTTAAATTCAAGTTTCACGCTTCATAAATGTTTGACTAGATGACTTGATTTGCAACAAGTGAGTAATTTAACTTACATGCAATGTGCGGCAGTAATAACCCATTTCTCTGCGATAAGACTTCCGCCACACATTTTGGCCGTTAGAGTTCCGTTATCACAGATAACTTGGACTTGCCAGGGCCACGCATGTGGCTCTGCAATCTCGCCTCCAACGATGCGTTCAGTCATATTCGCACCCGTTATACCACACTCCACTTCTGAAACATAAATATTAACACCTAACCGTTGCTTAAAACATAGCTAGGCTAATGTAGCTGTCGGGGGTGATAAATGGACGTAAGTATAAGTTCTGAACATAGGAAGAGATTCGTCTTAAACTTCCATATAGTTCATTTTATTTTTATCTTTCTTGCATTGGTTATAGCGCCCCTTCAAGACGGCTACTCAGAGGTGCTCCCGACTACAGCGAGGACACTGCATCGGAGTTTCATGCCGAGACGCACGAGCAATTGCAAGTGAAGGACTTGCTCAAGGTCCCTACGTGGCGGTTTAAGGTGGATTCGAATCTGGAACCGTCCTGCTCCAAGGCACCGAACCCACCACTACACCGGTGACGGCGCTAGGGGGCTAAGCCTCCTATAAAAGGCTAAGCCCCCTAAAAAACGGCCATCCTGGCTTTTTACATGCAAAATTATTCACGATTTCGACTAAATGACTTTTAAAAAAGGTCGTCAGAAATTTTGGCCGGCGAAAATGGAAAATTTCTCAGAGATTTCCGCCGGATGACTGGAAAAAAAGGTCGTCAGAAATTTTGGCCGATGAAAATGGAAAATTTCCTCCGGAGGCTTCAGCCCCACCCAAAAAAACTGAAATTCTGGCGCCGCCACTGCACGACACCACCGTGTCCTGGTGTCATGT